>WBNO01019026.1:0-75429 GCA_013400575.1 Peucedramus taeniatus | reverse complement strand
CGGTGCGCTCCGCTCCGCTCCGCTCCGTGCGGCTCGCTCGGTCCCGCTCCCCTCCGCCCCGGGCTCCCCCAGCGCTGCCGCAGTACTAAACACAAAACCCGGCTGAGGCCGCCCCGCCGTGTCCCTCGGGTGGGGAGGATGCGACAGCGGTGTCTGCGACCCGGAGGTGACAGGTGACAGGTGACATGTGACATGCCAGCGCTCGGAGCGCGCTCAGCGCAGGTACCGCAGCTCTGAGCGCTCTGCTCACCTGCGCTACGACCGCCCCTGGTACCTCCGAGGGGCTCTGGGGGCTTTTTGTCCCCCTGCCAAACCGCGGCTGAGGCCGTGAATGTACTTTCATCCCTCGCAGCTGCTGCCCGCGCAACAGCCCTGCCAAATCCACCCGCCGTAATTCAAAGTCCTGCGCTCCAAAATCGCCTGCCAATCCCAGCTCCGGGGCTGAGAACAGACCTGGGAAAACAAACGGCTTGGCGCTGGCCGCGCCGCCGGGTGTCAGGTTCTTGTTGCCTTTTATGCGTCTTTTTTTTTCGTGTCCAAGAAGTCCAACAGCCGCCAGCCTGGTTGGCTGGATTTGAAGGGAGCTGATAACTGAGCTCAGCCAACCGGCACAAGATGCCAGCGCTCCGGAATACAAATAATCCTGGGTGGGAATGAGAAAAGCATTGAGTAACGTGCGGGCTAACACGAAGCAGCATCGCGGTTACTGGTGTTGCTGTAGAGCAGTGAGGTTCTGCAAGCCTCAACTTGTTTCTTGTTAACCTCTCCTTGGCCTGGGGCCTTTGGGATTTGCAAAAACTGCAGAACAGTTGTTTTGGTTTTTCATTTTTTAAATTTTGGATGTGTGTGACCTGCTGCAGTTTCAGTTTTCAATAAAATGTTGTCATTCTTCCCACCTGGTTCTTAATGTCAGAAATGTGATCAATTCTTTTAGGCATTTACAGCATGGTCTGATTTAATGACTTTTCACAAAATCCTTAGTTTTGTTTTCTCTTCCTCTGGGGGAACCCAAAATATTTTGCTGCTGGCAGGATGAGGGTGTTGTCACTTGGTGCATGAGTTCAGCAGCTTGATGCACACTGCTGGATGCTCCTGCCTGAGCCTCCTACAGGTGTGTGTGGTATGGAGGGGAGGGAAAAGTCCCTCTGGAGCTGTGCCAGGAACTTTGGAACAGGAGGTTGCATTGCCCCGAGTGTGGAGTTCATTGGCAGAAATCCAGAGCAAATTCCCAGCGATGCTGCAGTGGGGGAAAAAGGAATGTGGGTCAATGCAAAGTGAGGCTGGGGTGTCTGCACCTGTAGCAAACACTTCTACCTGCAGGAATTGGGCACAAAATAGACAGAAAACCCCCCAAAACCAAAAGAACAAACAAAATAACTCCTGATGCTTGTTTTCCTCCTGGCTGCTGCTCTCAGGTGTGTGGAGCACCACTGGGGTCAGAGCTGTGCACCTCAAGGGAGGCTCTCTGCTGTGCTGTGGGGTGTTACTAAACCCCAGGGGATTAAGAGCTGGTTGTTCCTAACAAATGAGTGCTTTGGGTGCTTTTTAAACCCTGCTGCAGTGGGTTATTCTCTCATTTCTTGTATTTCTCTCTCCCAGGAGCTGCTTCTGCTGTATTTGGTTTCAGGGTGGTCAGCCCTCACCAGATTTACATGTCTGCTATGTAATGCAAGATTATTTCTAACTGCTGAATAACTCTGCTCCCTGATGTTGGTTTTTGTTTTGAAATCCAAATATCCAGTCCCTTATTATAAAGCTAGTTCTGCAAAACGGAGTTGGAGATAACATTTTGGAAGTTAATGAACTGTTGGGTAAGTCAGACCTCAATAATACATTGTGTCAACAGCTGCTGCTGCTCCCGTTTGCTTAACAGGGAAGGTAAATAAATGCATTTGATGATACTTCTAATATTGGGCAAGACAATTTGAACCAAGCTGGAATTAACTGTCAAGGGTAAAAGAAAGATCATCAGTGTTTGTGTAGAAAGCAGGAATGTGGAATTGTAAAATCGGTAAATCCTTAAAGCTGGAGTTGTCATTGAGGCACGAGGGTTCTTAATTTAGAAATATTGATCAATATAGAGATATTGATCTATTGCAATATGAATGTCTATTAAAAGTGAGGTTCTGCAGCCTGGTGAGCTGCGTCTGTCCCCATGTCCCCATGTCCCCTGGTCCTGGCTCGGGAGGGCAGTGGGCTCCGGGGTGGACGCTGTCACTGGAGGGCAGCCGAGGATAAAAAGTCGGCGCTGCCGGTCTGTAACTCACCGGCACATAAAAAAAGAAAAAGCTGAATAAATGCCAGGAAAAGGACTCTGTGAAGTTGGTTGCTTAAGGGATCAGAAGAAAAGCAAATAACCATGCAGCAGCTGGTGCCAGGAGAGCAGAGCTCGGAGGGGGACACAGCTGAGGGTGAGTCCCCACTCCAGGAGCAATGGGCATCCCTCTGAACAATCAGGAACTCTCTCGGGGGGGAGAAACTCTGAATTACTTGCACCTCGTGCAGCTCAACAAGGTCAAAAGTCGCTGAAAGGTTTCTTTGTATAATGCAAGTGGACTTATGCCTGTATTAGATAATCATTCCCTGACTGAACTCTGTTAATGGTTTTGGAGCGTAAAACCGAATTGGAGTGCTGTGAATGTTCCAAGTCAGCACAGAACACACGCGGCTGTGCTGGGTTCCTTTTCGGTGGGTCTGACCCTATTCAGTGCTTGGGTTTCTCCCAAAGCATCATTCCTGGTCTTCACTGGGCTCTTGGCTCCCA
Source organism: Peucedramus taeniatus (assembly GCA_013400575.1). Taxonomy (NCBI): domain Eukaryota; kingdom Metazoa; phylum Chordata; class Aves; order Passeriformes; family Fringillidae; genus Peucedramus; species Peucedramus taeniatus. Next base: position 72,665 of record WBNO01019026.1, on the reverse strand, counting down.
GATTTCTCCTTCTGTAGGAAGTTTTCCTGTGCTGGAGGAGCGAGAGCAGTTTGTTCCCGCACTGTTTTGTTTTCCCTCTGCTCTGAAGGGAAGGATGAAGGATCCCAACCCTGGGCTTAGATGGCGCCAGAGCCTCAGGAAAGGATCTCCCAGGGCTGCAGCAGCGACACCTCTCACCGCTGCTCACCTGAGCACAGGTGTGAGCCCAGCCCATCCCTCATCCCTCGCCCATGGGGACGGGAGCTCGCTCTGCCTTGGGCATCGAAGTGTAACGTTTGGTTGGGATCTTCATTCCTGGGAAATTCTCAACTCATGTTTTGTCTTCACTGCTGTGCTTCTTACCCTGAGTCACCGTAGCCAGCTGCCAAAATATTCCCCACCACAGTGAATTCCCGCATGGATTGTGCTGGCACTGCCCATCCTGCACGGATTCACACCCAGGAGCTCAGCTGCACACGGCAGGCTCCAGGCAGGCTGTGGGGAAAGCAGCTCATTCCCCTCATGGTTTGCTCAGAGACACTTTGGTTTCACAGGGCACAGTCTGTTCTCTCGTTAACAAATCCCTGCTGCACTTCTGCACTCCCCAAAGGGCTGCGGGCTGTGCCAAACTCTGCTCACCTGGGGATTGAAATTATTGTCCCAGCTGGATTTTTTACTGAGAAATGAACAGCATTGATGTGGATTTATCATGAAGGTGATAAGAGAGTACGTGTTGTGTTTCCTTCTCAATGCATGGTGTGAAGTCATCCCAGAAGTTTGGCTGTGGGGAATTCCCTGCAGCCTCATCTGGTGCAATCACAGAATGGTTTGGGTTGGAAGGGACCTTAAAGCTCATCCTGTTCCAACTGCCCTGCCATGGACAGGGACACCTCCCACTAGACCAGGTTGCTCAGAGCTCCGATCTGATGCTCAGGAAAAGCTGATGCTTAGTAGTGATGTCTTTTTTGCAGATCTGGATGAGTTTTGGTTTGGGGAAGGCACCTTTGCATAGCTTTGGGACAAACACAAAATGTTCCCTCTGACACAAACCTCCCCAGGGCAGGGGGCTGTGCTGAGGAGGGGACACACAATGATTACAGCCCTGAGGGGAGATGGGAATGTCTTGTGGCTGTGTGTTCCTATTAATTCCCTCTAACACCCCTATTCAGGGCTCTTCACTAGGGCCAAGCTTTTTATCATCTCTGAGGCTGCTGCACACACCTAAAAAGGAGCATCCATATGCCCTGACCAGAAAGAGCTCCAGTTTTCATGTTTGGCACTCAAACCATGCAGTTATAAATGCTGCTCCTGCTTTGAACTGGAACATAAATGTTTATAACTCCTGTTGCTCTCTGACAGTTTGCCCATTAATTTAGTGTTGAGACACCTTTTAATTTCTGACCTCATCTGGGTACCAGCCTGCAGTCTGCTGAAGTTGCTGACTTTTTTCCCATCAAGGACAGAAGCTTTGCTTTTAGAATTCTGCCCTCAATTTGCAAAGGTGAGGTTTCTCACACATGTCCCACCTTCTCAGGGCACCTCTTCCCTTCCTGGCTGGGGTCACTCCTGTGGGTCTGAGAGCCCCTCAGGGAAGGGTTCCTGGGATACAGCTACAAATCCTGCACTGGAGGGTGAGGGTAGACAGGAATGACAAACTTTGGAGCTTAAAAGGATCCAAAAATTCACCCAGCCCTCCATTGTCTCTATTTCTGGATCCCTGATAAAACTAAAACTCGGTTCTAAATAATGTGCAATATTTCAGCAAGGAAAAGCAAGACAAAGGGGCTATTTAAAGCCACCTTCTTTGCAGGGCTTGGCTGGCGGGCTCTGCCTCTTTTGTGTCATTGTGTCTGTGCAAAACACAGACGAGAGGCTGGGGAAATACAATGTGCACTCCAATTTAGAACACATGCAAAGGTCAGCCCTGGTGCACGCTTGGCTTTGGGGAGGAGGAGGCTTTGGGCTGAGCAGGTTAACTTGGATTTCTGTAAAGCAATGAGGGGTCTCATAGGCAGTGGATGCAGTTATAGAGCAGAATAACCTGTCTGGCCCATGCCTGGCTGCTCTTTTTGCTCTGAAATTGAGGCATTATCTTCCCTTCATGGCTCTGTTCTGTCTTGCTGCTTGAATCCTGGGTCTTTTACCCTTCAGTGTCCTTGGGTGGATAAGGAGGCCAGGAGTATCTGTGTGAAACGTTTGGAGAACCATAAATATAAATGTGAGGTGTCACAACTTGTGCCCAGCTTGAGAGCAGCTACAAAACCCTCAGGGGCTGCTAACCTGGGACGTGTTTGCTCTGGCAAGGGAGGGAACACAATAAAAGCACTTGCTAAACTGAAGGGAACTGCTCGCTGCAGGTCTTTTGGGAGGACAGGGAATGTGAGGGATGGCCCAGGAGGAAAGGAGAGCACAGAGAATGTGCTGGAGGTGACATCCAGCAGGGCTGTGCTGCACTGCTGGGAGATGGGGAACCTGTCTGGATTCTGGACCTGCACAAGCTGGGGAGGGTCTGCTGCAGCCTGAGAACTGAGCAGGATTTTGGGATCCTGAAGGAGTCCATGCAAAGAAAAACCTATAGAGGCTTACTGAGGAGACGGGGCAGGTTGGTTTTTTGTTGTTGCTCTTTTTTTGGAGGGGGATACAAGTACTTGTGCACTTGTGAAGTGTGTGTGGGTATTTAAGAAGTTTCAAGACAATCTCAATGCTTTGGGAAGTAGCTCTGATGTGCCCCTCAAGGATGAAGTGTTAGACCAGCCAAGACAAGAAGGCAGAGCATGACAAAGGAGGGTTATGCAAGTACTGGGGTCTGAGTGTAGGGCCATGGGCTGTGCTCCCAGCACTGGGCTCAGCAAAGCTGAGGATGGGAATGATGTCCACAAACACCCAGGTTGCTGTGGCTGCTTTAAATGTTGCATTTTCAGGGCACAACACTCACTCAATATCACATTGCATAACATGGCAAGGGCTTGAAAGACTCCCCACTTGTGGGGCTGTCCCACGGTCTTGGTTGTGTGAAGGGGAAACTGAGGCCTGAGGTGATCCAGCTTTTCTGGAGTTTGCAGCACCTGCAGTGGATGGGGGTTTCTCTCCTACTTGCAGCAATCCCTCAAATCTTGAGGCAGCTCAGGAGCCCTGGCTAAGATCCCTGCTGTCATCTCTGAACTGTGCTGCCTTCCCAGTGCCTGTGGGTATAAAAACATCCCATCCATTTGAAAGCCTTATCTGTGCCTCCTCTCTGCAGCGTTGTGATGGATTTTTGGCCTTGTTAAAGTAATCTTCTGCGAGGATTTATCTATTTTTCGTGTGTCAAAGATAATTTTTATTTTTTCAGAGCTTCTTCATGCTGAATTAATTTGCTCTCTGTCAAACCTGTTTTGTTTTTCGCTGGAGCCCTGTGAGTGGGAGAGCCCATCTCCCAGAAATGTGTGTGCATCTCTTCTCCTGCGTGTGGCACCCCCATTCCAATAAATCCAAACCTTCAACCTGCAAACCCTGGGAAGGAACCCAGCCCTCAGTGCCTCAGCTGCATCCAGGGATGGCTCTGGACCCCAGCTCAGCATTCCCATGGGATGGGGTTCCAGCCAGTGGAGTTCCTCTTTTGAGCCATTGACAAAGCCACTCCCTTCATTTGGCCAGGAAAAACCACTTCAATTTTGGGAGATATGGAGCCTTCTCCTCCTTTTCCTCTCCTGTCCACTCGTGCCTTGCAGACAGGAGCTAAAGGTGGTGGGATGCTGCAGGGAGAGCTTTTTTCTCTCTTCCTTCAAACTGGGATAATGTGGTTTGTTTTATGAACAGTATTGGAAACTGGGAAAACAGGTTACTCAGAGCCTGAGAGCTGCTGCTAATTTATGATTTTTTTTCCCCCTCTATCTTTAAATTGCTGAAGGTTAATGGGGCTGAGACAAACAGCCCTGTTAAATGCCACAGGGTAACAATAACCCCAGCATTTGCTGCTGTGGGCTGTGCCCAGGGGAGCTGCCTGGTCCCTGTCCCTTGGGAATGGCCTGGATGGTCACAGCCTTGTGACAACTTGGGGCTGAGCTGGATCTCTGTTATGGCCAGAGCATTCAAGGCTGATTTTAGGATGCTTCAGGGCTCCTGCTGATAGTAGGGATGCTAAATTCAAGTTTACTTGATATCCCTACCTGCATGTGCACAGACCAAACCCATGGGAGGGTCAGAGCAGGACTTGTGCCATGTGGCTGCTGAAGTTTTTGGTGTCAGGAGGAGCAGCTGGGGACTGGAGAAGGCTGGAGAGGCTGAGCAGGAGGCAGGATCTCCCACTTCTCTCATTCCTCTCATGCTGGTGTGGAGAAACAAACCCAAACCAAGCTGCCCTGGCTGTGACAAGTCCCCTGTGAGGCTTTGCCCCTTCCCAGCTGAATGTTTTGGGAGGTTCTGGGTGCTCCTTGCTGGGTCTGCTGTGCCCTGGGTGTGGGGAGCAGCTGGAGGGGGAGCTGGGGCTGAGCAGGGCTTGGGAGAGGCTGTGCAGAATAAGAAAAACAAGAAGCAGTTGTTTGTTAAGCTGCTTTGTTCTCTCTATTTCTGTAGCTAACCTTTTGCTTCTCGAAGCAATAAAAAAAAAAAAAAACAAAAACGAAAACCAACCCTCTTCAAAAAATATTGCAGGGTGTTTCTTTGTGTGCTTTGACTAAGCTGTTCCTCATAAACCAGCGGCTTTTGCGTAAACACAGGCATGGCAGGCAGAATTATCTGCTTTTTTGCAGTTGTCAAGTACCTTTGCTCCCCCAGTAATGTGTCAATGGGGGAGTGAGGCTGGGAGAGGCACAGCAGGCAGAGCCTGGGGTGCCCTCCTCTGCCAGTGCATCCCTCCCTGCTCCTGATCTGCCATGGGGGACCCTGAGCCTGTTTGTCCCTGGATGACACCAGATCTGACCAGGGCTCAGCTCCAGGCTGGACATGAAACCAGCCAAGGACTTCAGAGCATGAGACTGAAAACCCACCCTGGGCTGCATCTTTGGGCAAGGGCCATTCTCAGGACTATAAATGTGCCTCTGGAGATGGGTATTGTGGGCTTTGATGTGAACTTTTAATTGCTTGCCAGTGCTGGAGTCCCAGCAGAGCTGGTGGTGGCAGCAGCAGCTGTTTGGTTGCTAATTGCTGTGTCTGCTCCCTCGTGGCCTCCAGTCAAAGCTGGCAACTGAATCCAGGGTCTGCTGGAGAGAAGGGAGACCTCCCTTCTACTCCTTTGGGCTGTAGGCTTCAATAATGATTTCTTTTTTATTTTTTTCCCAGCTAAAATGAACAAAAATTCAGTGTCCCGTGACGGCTCTGATAAGCTGGAGGCTCCAGACATGCCCCAGCACAGACTGCCCATTACAGCCTTTGTTTATTTAAAAATAAAAAAGCCCAACCCCACTATCTTGATGATGGAAAAAAAAATTCCATAAATGTGCCAGAGGCGTAATTGGTGCCAGTGGAAACCAAAAATGACCCTTTGCCTTCCCCTCCACCCACCTTTTTCATAGTCAAGTGGTTTGGGAGGGAGCTTTTCTTAGGCCCTGGTGGTGCTGCAGGAATCCTTTCCCATGGAGCCAAACCTTCCCAGTCTCAGATGCTCCAGGGGATGGTGGGAGACCTGTGGTAAAATTCCAGGTGGAATAATGTATCCCTGCCTCTCAAACTGTGATCAAATCCTTTGGAGAGCATCCCGAGGGCAGCAGCAAAGTGCCCTGGGAGTACTTATGGAAATCTCGTTATCAGCATCTTTCCTAATGCAGGATCATCCCCTAATTGTGCAGCCTGTTCCCTGGCTGCTGGCCAGGGCCAGTGATCCCGGGTTAGCACCTTCTCCTGGCTCTCCAGACCTGCTGGGCTGAGGACAGAGGGTCCCTGTGGGCCTTTCCTGCCCTTCTGGGGGTGGTGGCACTCCCAGCTCAGCTCCTGGGCCATGGCAGGGAAGGAGTCCCCTTTTCCTTGGCTGGTGGCTCTGCCGACCCTCCTGGTGAAGATGTGGCCACAGCTGGTGCTGTTCAGGATTTCCTGTCACTCTCTGGGCTGAGCTGCTTGCAGGGGATCTGTGTTGAGCCAGGTGTCCCTCAGTGCCACCAAAAGCAAGGTGAAAACCTCCAGGTTGGGCTGAGCCTTGGAGGTTTTTTTGGGAGCCCTGCAGTGATGGCTCAGCAAGGGGTAAATTTCATGGGAGGGTTATTGCCACACAATGTGCTTTTGTGCAATTATGTGGTGTCTTTTCAATCATTTCCTCTAACAAATCTGTCCACACCCAAAGCAAAATAAACATTCTGAAAGGCTGCAAAGATAAACACACAATGCTTACCCTTAAATGCAGCTTTTCCTCCCTCTCCTTACAGACACCTGCTCCGTGTCCTGGAAAGGAGGAGCATCCAGGAATGCTGAGTTAGGGTTACCCAACTCAAACTTTGGCAAATGCTAACTTTCCAAATCTTCATTTCAGACCATCGTTATCTTTTTCAGTCAGTAACTTTCTCAGAAAGAAGGTGAAACCTGGGACTCTGTCCCCTCCTTGCTCTACCTTTTTAATGTCAGTGCTTTCCTTTCATCACTTTGAGGCCCTGCACTGTTCTCAGTGCTGGCGTCCATGGGCTCCCAAGCCTTATTCCACTTCTCTGAGCTGATTTCCAGTTTGCTCTCACCCATTTCTGGGCTCACACAGAGCGTGGGTGCTGCCCATGCTGGTGGGTGAACCAAGGTGTCACCTTAGCAGCAGCCACCACCACCCACAGCAGCTCCTCTGCACTTTTCTCAGCTTTCCTTTGGGAATAATTTCTATAAAAGAGGGAATTTTAACCCCTGCTCACTCAGCCTGCTTTCTGACTTGATAAACTGTGACCTCCCTGGGGAGTTTTGGGGTGAGGGAAGTGCCCTGATGAAACTCCTGGGTTATTTCTCCTCCCTGAGTCCTTTGCTGCTTTTCCATTTCCTGTGACTCTGTTGTGTCCTTGGAGCCCCTTGGGAAGGGTCCCAGCAAATTGGGCACAAACCCCTCTGCTGTCACTCAGTGCTCTGGCATCTCCACCCACCCATCCCCTTCCCCAATGAGCCTTGTTCAGGCTAAACCCAGTCTCTGCTGGGAACCCCAGATGGGAAAGTGCTCTGGTTTTAATTAGCATCTTAATTAGCTTATCAGGCGTTGGCACCACTGTCATTCCTGGATGCACTTTTCAGCAGAGCTCTTGTTCTTGCTATCCTTCAGTGCTTAATTTTTTAGTTATCATAAAGTATCATTTTCCTGGTTCAGGGAGATATTCCTCTCAAATTGTGTTTGTTAGCTGAGCTGGGTAATACATAATTTTTTTTTTCCTCCCCAATAACCAAATCACTTCAGTTTTTCTCCTTCTGCCCAGCTCCAGATAGTGCCTGATCATCAATCCCAGAAATGTGCTGTGGTGGGAAAGGTGTATCCCTCTGACAGATAAGCTTGACTGACATAAATAATTTAGTTCCTCTGCACCTTTTTTTTCCTTCTGTAACTGCTGGAGATCGAGGTGACCCACGGAGTCATCTGAAATTCTCCTGCAAGTGATCTCCAGGTTTGATTTTGTTTTCAGCTCTTTGGCAGCTGTAATTTGTAGTCATGCTCCAGTGGCTTCAGGAAGATTATATTCTTTATTTTCACATCATTTTTCTGCTACAGTAAGTGAAGAAAAAATACGGGTATTTTGTCTATTTACTTTTTTGGTGTGGTCTGAGATCTGAACACTGGGTTTTCCTTCACCTCTTTCCCTACTGATTTTTGTCTTCCCTGAATTGTCTTTATCTCTCTTATGATGGACTGCCTGTGCTGTCTCTGTATTCTGCTTTTTTGCTGGAAATTACATTCCAGTTGTTGCTATTGATTCACCCTTGTCTTAGCCAGGCTTTTCCTCCTCTTGGATGGCAGAAGCTTTCCTGGGCCTTTGTCCCAGAACCACTGGGACCCTTGGGCCCATTACCCAGAGGTGGAACTGGGGTGGGGTCAGTGGTTCTGCCTTTCCCAAGGCCTCCTTGGGGACCACCAAATAAAATGACCACAGGAGGGGATTGGGGCAGCCCAAAGTTTGCTTTTTGCCAGCAGCCAGGACTTGTGTGGCTGTGACAGGGACCCTGCACTGGTTGGACTGGGAGATTGGCTGCTGGTCACTCTGGTACTGAACCTGCTCAGGGTCTGTTCTGTCTGCCTGTGCTTCTTGTAGGGACGTGGATCCCCTGAAGGATGTTCTTTCTTCTCTTCCCAGAGGTTCTCCCTGGCAGCTTTGCACCCAGGGGAGTGCAAACATGGATTAGAAGCTGGGTTAGATCCTTGGCTGTGTCAAAGGGAAGAGAAGGTGGTGAGGGAGTTCCAAGGAGCTAATTTTTTTTGGTGCAGTTTGCTCATCAGTGTAACCTCATCAGTCTCTTTGTGACAGAAAATCCTCCTGTGTTTTTTGGGCCCATGTTTCTCCCTCAGGGTGACTCACCCACCTCAAAAATCCAGTCCATATGACCGAGCCTTCCTCAGCAGCTCTCCAAACTCAGGGCAGAGTACCAGGAATAATTCCCAGCCCAGCCCTTGGAAGGGTCTGGCAGGGCTGGCCAGGCAGGAGCCGTGTGTCAGCAGAGATTTGGGATGTCTGAGGGGTGCTAAAATGACAGTGGGAATCCAACTGCTGCACAGGCTTTGAACACTGAGGGGAAAATAATAATAATAAAAAAAAGTTCTATTGGCTTTTTGCTCATGATTTCACTGGCAAGGCAGGATGTTTGCAGCTGATGGGGGAAAGTCTTGGCTGCTGAGCCTGGAGTGGGATGGAGGGATTGGAGTTGAGCTTTCTTATTTCATCTTTATGGTAGTGACTCACTTGACACTTGACTTCATCCTGTAATTGTAATGTTTTAACCTGAAGCTTTGCAGATGGAGAGCTGACATGAACGGAGCGAGGTCGCTCTGCTCGCTTGGTGTGACAAGAACTAACCCAGGTTTGATGGTCCTCAGCCCTTGTCAGGGTTCTGTGCCAGCCTTTTTCCAGCTTCACATCTGTTCCCAGTGAAAGCAATGGAAATATTGTCTCATCAGAGGGTGTTCCTCGTTATTGGGGTCTCTCCAGGCCTGGTGTTGGTGTCTCTGCCCAGAGAAAATCCCACAGCTGGAGCTGTTGGGGAATTTGGCTGTGCTTGGGGCAATGCCTGGAGTGTTCCCTCACCAGGAAAGGAGGGAGTGGCTGACAGCATCCAGTGTCCTCATTAGAGCAGGGAGAAGAGCTCTTTACCTTGAGCAAGGCCGTGCATTTCTGTTTCTCCACCTTTTCCAGCTATTCACGGGGATACTGTGACACTGTCAGTGTCTCTAAAGGACACTGGAAGTGGGATCTGCTAGGAAACACTGTGTGCTGCTCTATTGATGGTTCTGAGGGACTGACCCACTCACTCAGCCCCATGCAAACCTTCACACAGCTCTTCCCATCTGCTGTCTGTGTTTTGCAGTGTTTCTTCTCGACTCAAAGTTTTCATAAAAATAAAGTTTTCAGTTTCTCACTGTGGAGTGAGAAGGGTGCCACAGACATTTTCCAAGGTCTGTCTGAAAGGTAGTAGGGTAGACAAAAATGTAGTGTTGCAAAACTATCACTGGGCATTCTGTGCATTTAAATAGCTTTAAAAATGACTTCTGTAGGTCTGGAATCCTCACTGCCATCACCAAATCCACTGAGTGCAGGACTGGGCTCCACATCTGATTCAACTCCTGATGAATCATTATTTCCACTACTTGTTTTTCATAATTGCTTTTGCTAATCCTCAGCTGCATTTGCATTTTCTCAGTGCTCACCATCCCCTTCATCCCTCCTGGGTGCAAGTCTTGAGGAGTCACCCTCCAGCTCGTGTCCCTTGTGATGTTCAGGGGAGCTGTAAATGCAGAAGGTGATCTTTGGCTGGTGTAAATGCTCAAAGCTGTGCTGAGTGATCTGTAGCACTCAGCTGCAGAAATTCCCATGGGATATTTCATTCCTGCTGGCTTGAACAGCAGAAAGCTGGTGGGGGAAATGGCCTTGTTCAAACATACCTGATGTGAGCAAGACTCACAGCTGAGCAATTCTCTGCTCCTTTGTTTTGGCCTGTTAAGCTTTAGCAAAATAAAATCAATCTTTTGGCCTTTTCTGTTGGTTCCTGTGTGGAGTCAGGTGTTTTACAAGCTCTCCACATCCTCTTGGCCACACAGCAGCCTGTTAAACTGGAACCCCAAGGCAGAGGCTCCTTGGCAGCATGTAGACAAAGGAAAAGAATTGCCAGGTTAAGTAAAGTTTAGTTGCTTAAAGGGTGAAAAGTTTCCCTGCAGATAAGCAGAGTTCAAATCTGTAATTCCGACTGATTCCAGCACTGATTCCACTTGGGTTTCTTGCTGGTGGTTACAGGATGGGAAGGCAGAGGGTTTGTTTGGGTTCTGCTGCATTAACCCCATGGTCAGAACTGTAAATGGTTCAGGGAGAAAAAGGTACCTGAGCCAAGCCTTGATGTGACAATGAAAGGAAATTGTCCCTTTTCAACTTCAGCTGAATTTGCAAAGCATCCTGACCCTAATGTGTGTCACCCAAACCCTTCAAAATGGGGTCAGTTATAAACAACTTTCATTCATTCAGCTCTCCTGGAATAGGAGGAGAAGGGGGGGCAGGAAAATTTATTGAATGGAAAATGGATCTTTTTTAAAAGAAAAATAAAAAGGAAGAAATGGCTCCTTCCCGCTTTTTGGAAGGAATTGCAAACAATGGGGGTAAAACCCAAGCCACAAACCTGGGTTGGCTCTGGCCAGCTCCAGGCACATCACTTCCCCTCCAGAGAATCATGGAATGGTTCAGGCTGGAAAAGACCTTTGTGTGTATGTTTCTCCCTCTCTTTCTCCCATTCAGGAGCAGTGTTGCCAGCGGGGAAACACTAATCCATCCTGACAGCTCTGCCCATCTTCCTGCTTTGGTCTGGCAACCAGCAAACAGCTTGATTAAGGTCCCTGGGGCTTTATTAGTGCAGCTTGTTGCCTGTAAATTAATCAACAGGTTTCCTGTGTTTAACTCTTTCTGGGAATATTCTGCGTTGCTGTAGGTGGTGAATCAAGCCTTTAGAACTGGCTTTTTTTAAAAAGGCACAGCAGAAATAGCTTCAAAGGTTTTACAGTCCTGGGTTCTTGGGGCAGGAGGGGAAGAGATTCCGGGGGCTCTGCAGGTGCTGCTTGTCCAACTTCCCATCTCTAAGAGCAATTTTAGGCTTTTGCTTTATTTCTCTTGGCTGTTCAGCCCCTGTAAAATATAAAACATCCATTATCCATGCAGAGGGCAGCCAGATGGAACCTGTACTTTGCTGAGTTATCCATAAGAAATCAGATGTGCTCTGGCCCCTCAGATGAGAAGTGCATGGAGGAATGGGACCACCTTGCTGTTCTGAGGTTTGTTCTGGAGCCATGGGCAGAAGTTGCCAGGATGTTTTATTTGGCAGTGCTTTCTTTCTGCCTTTGGGTTTGTCCTTTAACTGTCTGGTCTCACCATAGAGGGATTAGGAAAAATAACTTTGTAGTGCTGGACTTGGATAATGAGCAGAAGGTTTGGGAGCACACACTGAGTTCCCAGGTGACTGCAGATACCAGGATGGAGATGACTGATGCTGTATGGATATAATAGGTTGAACATCCTCTCATTTCAAAGCTCACAGGATTTCCAGCTTCTCACATGAGGACACCCAGCTCCTTATCTCCATTTTCCACTCCTGTGCCTGTTCTCTCCCCTCCCACTCACTGGAGGCTCCATCAGTGCATTCTCTGTGTGCACTGTCCTGCCCTTCAGGGCCAGCCCAGCCCCTGCCTGTGCTCCCACACACCACAAACCCTGGGGAGAGCAGCAGCACCCTGCACATGGAATTGCATTTTGGACTTCACCCTGCAGTGAGCAATGGTGAGAACAGGCTGAGCCGTGCTGCTCGGATCGATTATTTTTAGCAACAATCAAAGATGGAAGGAGAATGTGCCTGTGCAGAGGTTGTCCCCTGCCCCAGTGGGAGGGGAGCAGCTGGCAGAGGAGGGCTGGCCTGCCCTGTGCACATTCCCCCAGGGAGGATGTGTTCCTGAAGCTGGCTCCAGTTGGACCAGAGGGGGGTGAGGTGTGGAATTTGCCTTCAGAAGCTGGCCAGCATTGCCTTCTGGAGGATGTACAAGTTCTCACATCTGATCACACTTTTCATGCTTATTTTACTAGAAGGCTTTAAAGCATCTTAGTGCTCAACTGGAGTTGTTACATCCAGGTGTGAGCAGTGTTTCCTGCCCTAGAGCAGTGCAAAGGAATTTGGAGAGTGAGGCTCCAGCTCTGGATCCTTGGCACCTGTGGGTGAAGCACCTTGTAGATACCTGCACCACCAGACAGAGCTCCCTGGCAGGAGCTGAAACACCTGCAGGAGCCAAGTGTGTGAGCTGGAGTTCCCAGTGGTGCTGCCTATGGACCTCCCCAGGTGACAGCAGGAAATTGTGTGCAGAGAAAGTGTTTTCTGTGCCAGTTAAAATGTTATAACAATTGATCTGCTCTTGTGAGGAGGTTCTTTGCGGTGGACAGAGGGAAAAGTGGTGTTTCTGAAGGGTGATTTTAAGACAAATGTGTTCTGGCCACTGTAGTCTTGAGGACTGAGGGAATCTTGGAAAACACCTCAGAGAGCAGGTACCAGCAGGGATGAAAAAACTTGCCTCATGTAGAGTTCATAGAATTATAGAATCTTCTGAGTTGGAAGAGACCCACAAAGATCCAACTCCTGGTCCTGCACAGACCCCCCAACATCCCACCCTGGGCATCCCTGCAGCACTGTCCAAACCCTCCTGGAGCTCTGGCAGCCTCGGGGCTGCCCATATCCCTGGGGAGCCTGGGGAGTGCCACCACCCTCTGGGAGAAGAACATTTCCCAAAATCCACCCTGCACTGGCACAACTTCAGCTCCTTGGCACAGTTCAGGCAATCTTGAGTCTGGCCACTGCACCAGAGGCACAGCTGCTGATTCCCATCTGCCATCAGCAAAGATTTCCCTGTAGGAATTTCCACTTTTGCTCATCCCTTGGGATATCCACCTTTTTCTGCTGCTGAGGGCACACAGGCTCCATCTCTTGTGTCCACACCCCTCTGCCAGAGTGACAAAAGGATGACTGCAAACCTTGAGGTTTGGGAGGGGGAGAGGGCATCAGCTCAGCACCATGCATGGTGCCAGGCACAGCTGGGGACACATGGGACACATGGCTGTGTGTCAGGTCTGTCACATCCCCGGCGCTGGCCTTTGTGCCAGCGTGGTGGCAGCTGTGACACATCCATCAGCCATGCCTGCTGCTCCCGTTGCCAGGCACAGAGGGGTGACCTTTACAGAGAGGAGGAGAGGGTGGGGAGAGCCACGGGTGGGTGGGAGGCAGCAGCAGCTCTGGCTGGGGGGTTTGGATTCGTGGGGCAAAGCTGCCAATCCCTGCTGCTCTGCTGAGGGGTTTGGATTCGTGGGGCAAAGCTGCCAATCCCTGCTGCTCTGCTGAGGGGTTTGGATTCATGGGGCAAAGCTGACAATCCCTGCTGCTCTGCTGGCTGCAGGAAGCTCCATCCCCTCCTGCCTGCTGGGATTGAGGCAGAGCTTTCCCTGCTGGGCCCTGCCATCTCTGTGGGATGCAATGCCTGGATTACAGGAGGGAGGAGCAGGGTGATGCTTGGTAAAATGCTATTTAAGGGCTGCTGCAGATCTGGCTGTGTCACCTTGGGTGTAGGAAATTTTGGTGTCCCTCCACCCTTCTCAGCCTGGAGAAGCAGCCAGCAGCAGTGGGGTTTTGGTCTTGTGCCCTGTGCTGTGACTTGTCCATGAAATCGTCACGCTTTCTGTGCTGAAGGGGTTTTCCTGTAACTCCAGCACCTGGACAGTGCTCTGCTCCGTGTGTGCCTGTTCTGGAGTGAAACCGGGGGTGGCTTCTCTAGAAAAGAAAATATTTTCCAGGTATTTGAGGTCAGTGTGACTCGGGAAATAATTCTGAGCCTCTCAGGCTGGACTGGTACAAATGGCACCATGAGTGCAGGGAGATGCACTCTGTGTGAAGGGGTGAGGTGGAACAGTACCAGACATAACCTGAAATGACTTAACAAGCTGCTCAAGTCTTTTAAATGCATGTGTCGTTTTTTTCCCTTTAATTTAAATTTCCTCTGACATTTCATAGGCTTCATCACTCAATGTGAAGCCAAGATCCATGTGAGTGTGTGCGGTAGGATTGTTTTTAAATTTTATTTTAAATACAGATGTCTGGAATAACTTTTTTGCACACACTGTAGGAGTGTAAAGGTTTCTAAGCAACATCATTTCATGCTGTTTGCATTCGAGAATGTAAAACAGGGTTCCTTTTTTTAAAAGTCTCTGCAGTGCAGGCATAATTACAGGATCCCATTATGCAGCATTGTGTCTACGGTGAAGCCTGCCCTAATGGAATATTCTGCCTTCTGCTGAAGCCTTACCTGCTTTTTACCAAGACACTTAAGGACTTAATTAGCGTCATTATAGACTGCCACCCCCTTCCTCAGCCCCGTGCATGAAGGGATAATGATCTGTCCAAGCTAGCAGTATGTTCACTTCCCATGGTTAACAGCACCGCATGGAGGGAGCGATTCCGAGCTCGCTGCTGCTCTCCTGAATTGAACATGGAGGAGGAGGGAGGGGAAATGAAAGCATTTCCTAGGAGCAGTAAATACACTCTGTTTTTACTTGGCCTGGTCCCTGCCACTGAGCTGGGAGGGTGTTTGTCACTGGGAGATCCCCGTGGAGCTCCTTGGTGTGGTGCCTCAGCCTGTGCTCAGAGTGAAGCCAGCAGCCCTGCAGGGCACCCACGGGCCCTCCAGCCCTGCAGGGCACCCACGGGCCCTCCAGCCATCAACAGAGTGCCTGGGAACAGCAGGAGCCCTGTGGGTGCAGAAAACCTGGTCCTGATGTCCCTGTGGATGTGCTACCTGTGGGCAGCATCTTTCACTGACCTGTGTATTTGTCCATGCAGATGTGGAATTAGAGTGGGTGGGATGGTTTGGGTTGGGAGGGACTTTAAAGATCAGTTAAATTCCACCCCCTGCCATGGGCAGGACACCTTCCACTATCCCAGATTGCCCCAGGCCCCATCCAGCCTGGCCTTGGACACTTCCAGGGATCCAGGGGGAGCCACAGCTTCTCTGGGTACCCTGTGCCAGGGCCTCCCCACCCTGCCAGGGAATAATTCCTTCCCAAAATCCCATCAAAACCTAACCTAAACTGCTTCCTGCCTGCTGCTCTTGCTGGACAGCAGGTGTTGAAGCTGTGGCCAGTGGGTTGGAGTGACAGGAGGTGGTGGCTTGAGGACACTGCTCTGATGCTGAGGGAAGCTGGGGAGCATCATCCTGCTGCCATGTGACAGCAACTGCAAAGCTCCTGTCAGCTGGATGGTCAGGCCTGATCCCCAGTGGTAAACAACATCTGCACTGAGCTGCCCAACAGAGTTTTATAAACATCTGGGGGCTTTTTGTGTTTTATGAGATGAGGAGTGTTGGCTTTTGTACCAGAGACGGGGCCAAAGGAGTTTTTATTGCTGGTTAGGTAACTTCTCTGGCATGTTGTGTTGGGAGCCCCAGACATAATTAATGAGGTGTGGGAGTGCTGTGGTGCATGTGTTGTTTTGTGTGATGGCTGTTGCTGCTGCACCCCATGCCAAGACGTGGCCATGACGTTTTCCTTACAGGTGGACGGCCCTGAGCCTCCCTCTACCTCCTGTGTCCATCCTGTGGTGGCATTTCTGCCCTACCTGCTCCTGGTTTTTGCTCTCCCAGCAGGTTTTCTCTGGAATTCTGCTAACATCTTGCAGGGAAATTCACCCCAAACCTCTGCTCTTTGTTGGTTCAGGTGGGAAGGGGCACTATGAGAGTGGTCAGGGATTTGGGAGTCAGTCCTGTGGGATGTGGCACTCCACAGCTGCATCCAGGGCTGCTGTTTAAAGGTTTGTGGCTCATCTCTTGTGAGAAGCAAAGACAGGACAGAAGGAACTGTGATGCTGATGGATTTCCCGTTTTCCTTGACTCACCTGGAGTCCTGAGCATCACCTGCTTGCTCCCTCACCTCAGCAAATGTGTATGGCCTGGGGTGCTGCAGGGAGATCTCCCATGCTGGGAGCAGCCTGCACAGCCCAGAGCTGCTCCAGGGCCTCATCCTCCTGGCCTGTGAAAAGTGTCCCTGTCCATGGCAGGGGGTTGGGAGCAGAGGTTCTTTAGGTCCCTTCCAACCCAAACCATTCCATGATCTCCTGCTCTGCTTTGCTCATCCAGGCTGGCTCTCCTGCCCTGTCCATTCCTACCAAGGATTGGCAGCAGTGAGGCACTCCCTGGTAGTTTTGTTTTCCAAAAGCCACTTGGCTCTTCTCTGGCTTTTCCAGCCTCTGCCCTCAAGGAGCTGTGTGTGATCCCTGCTCAGGGAGCTGGGAACATCTCCTCAGCCCCACACAGGCATGGGAAGGTGCAGGCAGTGCTGGCCCCCAGCACAAAGCCCATCCAAGCTGCAGCTCCCTCGTGTTTTCCAGGGAAGTGGCCGGAGGTCTCCATCATTGCACGTTGCCTTTGGCTTCATAAACACTGAAAAATGGGGCCAGATGGATGGAGCTTTATAGGATCTGCCCTGTGCTCCGTGTATTTTAAACAAACCTGGGAGGGGGTTTGGGCTGGATCCTTGTTTGTTCGTGAAGGAATTGATGAGGGCTTCAGAGTCCTCGTCCATCCATCTTCCATATGGAGATAAAAAGTTTTGGCTGAACACTGCTAAATGTGCCGTCATCTATCACAGCGGAGGCGGGATTGTGTCAAGGAAAAATAATCCACCATCAGGCTCAAAAGGAGAAAAAAAGGGAAAAAAAAGAAGGAAAGAAATAAGACTTCCAGTAAAACGCATCGCTTTTAAAAATCCAATTCACTCTTTGCCAAGTCATTGTTTGGTTTTAGACTTGTTTCACATGAAAGCAACCTTTAAAGGTTACTTTTATCCCTCTTTAATGAGCTATAGAAATGAGGCTGGCCTGCTAGAGGGCAGAGGGCAGGGATGGGGCCGTGTGTGGAGCTGATGCTCCCCTTTGGAACGGCTCTGTGAGCTCTACCACAGCTCCCTGGCTGCCAGGTTCTGCAGCCAGCAGCTTTCAGCAGGAGAAATGAGAGAGTATCATTGATGTATATCTCTCCCCTTGCTGTGTAGGAAATGATATGTGCTGCAGTGTGCGTGGGAGAGAGAATAGACAGGGCTGGCTGGGTTTTTCTGGAGTGTTCTGGATGCTGGGGTTTGCACCCTGGGGTCCAGGTTTGCTGTCACCCCTCCTGTGCTGGGTGCTGAGCTCTTTGGACATGTGACCCCAATGAAAGCTCTTGGAAACCTGATCCCTGCAGTGAGTGAGACCTGGCCCCATCCTCCCTCATGGGCGAGGGGACACCAAACCCCCTCCCCAGGACAGCCCTGTGCTGCCCCTTCTTTCCTCTGTGGTGCCTGGGGGTGTTCAGGTGACAACAAGGGTGTCCCAGCACCTCTGCAGGGAGGCCCTGTCCCAGCCCTGACCAGCAGGACACTCATTAAGTCCAGCTGTGCTGTAGGGCAGCGTGAGGGAATGGTGGGCAAGGTGGGCACAGCTGCCCATGGGTGCAGCTCCTCAGCAAGGTGGCTGCATGAACCATACAGGATTAGCAAATGCAGCAGCAGGGTCTCTAAATGAGACTCATCAGCGTGGAGTGGGCTCTTCCTTCTCCTACCAGATAATTTTTTCTGCCCAGGCGTTGTTCAGGAGCAGACCCAGAGTCCCCGAGCCCAGCTGGGAACCCTCCCAACCCTTACACAACCCTGCCGGTCTGAGGGCTGCTGCATTTCCTCACTCTGCTCCTGAGGGCTGTGCTGCTGAAACGTCTCCCTCATTCCTCTCCCATTCACGTCACGTTGCCTGGAGCTTTTAGGGGAGCCCTGGCTGATGCAGAAGGAGCAGCAGAGGGGGGTAAAGAAGCGGTGCTGAGCACAGAAAACCCCGTTTGTGCTTCCCTGTGCTGCTGAGGGCGTGGGATATGGGCCTTGCATGGGCCATGTCTGCCCCAGGGCTGAAGGAAGGCCCAGTGCTGAAGGCCCCAGGGCTGAAGGCGCCAGGACTGAAGGCGCCAGGGCTGAAGGAAGGCCCCAGGGCTGAAGGCCCCAGGGCTGAAGGAAGGCCCCGGTGCTGAAGGCGCCAGGGCTGAAGGCCCCAGGGCTGAAGGAAGGCCCCAGGGCTGAAGGCAGCTTGGTGACAGCGCTGGCAATGCCCCAGGAGGGGTGATTGTCACCTCCCCACCATTGGGGTGCCAGCAGGAGCCTGCAGTTGGCATGGAGGCCCTGCCTCTTGCCACCCTCTGGAGAGGCGTTTTTCCTGAATCCTCTTTCCCAGCAGAAATCATCTCCATCCTCTTCATGTTTTGTGTGAGGGAGGGTTTTGCACGAGAGGGGGTTTTGTGATGCTCTGGCTGTTTGTGCTGCCGGGGTGTGAGGGCTCCCCCCGCAGCAGGAGCAGCCGCCCTGGGATGCTCCGTGTGAGCAGGATGTGGTGGCCTGGACAGGAGCTGGTGCTGGGGAGCTGCCAGCACAGAGAAATTCCCTCTGAAGCAGAGCTGAGGAGGATGCTGCTTTCTGTGGAAGTGTCAGGAGGTCGCTGGAGGCAGAGAGCAACTTTCCTATGGGAAAGTAGAGTCTTGTTCCATTTTTAACCCTTGGTAATTGAGTCCAGGGTGAAATGTGACCCCAGGTTACATAGTTGTAATGCCTTCCCTGTGTGCTGGGCTCTGGGCCCTCAGGAGGGGGAAGGAGCAGTGGCTTTGCTGCTTTTGGCCCAGCTCCATGAAGAAGCGAATTTGTCAGTGCCTGTAAATAATGAAAATGGGGAGGCAGGAAGTGGACATCTCCTCAAGTGACATTGGAGCCGTGTGGCTTTGGGGACACTCACCCTGCCAGCGTGTGTGGCTCAGGGAGAGGAAAGCCTGGGAGAGTGGCAGGGGAATTTGGGGTCCCTGGGGGGGTCATGAGGTGGGAGCGTGTCCTGGTGGGAATCTGTGTCCTGGTGATGCCTCCAGAGGCTGCCTGGGACAGAGCTGGGCAGAGTTAAAGAATAAAGCAGAGATTTATTAAAAGCCCTTCACAGGACACACCTTGGGCAGTGCAAGAGCCTGGCCGTGGCTCCACCCCAGATGGACTCCTGGTCACGAGTTCTCACACTTGGATAAGTTTTGCTCCATTTCCATATTGGGGTCAATTGCCCAATTCCAGCTCCAGGTGATGCAGTCCCATCCTCCCAGGTTGCTCTCCTCAATTCCCTGCTGTTTGCACTTTTTGGGGCTGAAGCTGCAGCGGTGTCCTTGGTTCTGGGGCTGGAGAAGGATTGTTCTGTGTGCCTGAGCTGTGAGGAGAACTGCTGACACTTGAAATGGAGTTCAGAGTCACACAAAATGCAGTACAGAATCTGGAAAATATGAAAGCTAAAACTTCAAGCATCACTGGGAATCCTCTGAACTGGCCCTGGCCTGGCAGCAGGAAGGAAGGCAGCCCAGCCAGGCTTGGTTTTTGGCAGGACTCTCTCCCAGCTCTAATGATCTTTCCATGCTCAGCTTTGTGCTCCCTGCTCATGGATGGCGTTGGGGAGCAATATAAATCCTGTGTGGTCAGCAGGTGCCACCACAAACCATCCCTGGGAATTTGGGAGCCCTGCAGGCACTTCCAGGGTTTGGGAACCACCCCCAGCAGGGGCATCCCCCAGCCTGCAGGGGAGACACCTCATCCTGGCAGCTGGGATCTCCTCCAGCTCCCTCCTGCCTCTGGTCTCCAGGAGGCTTTGTAATCTGATGATTACACTGAGACAACACTGATAAAACATTTATTTGAGCCTTGTCATTAAAAATAGATGGCTGTAGCCTAAAGGTGGCTTGTTGGGTGACTTGCTTGCTGTTCTGCTTTGTTATGAAGCCTGAAAATTACTGTGTTTTTTAAAGCAGTGTTGCTTGTTTTCCTCACACTTCCTTGCAGCCTTACAAATATTAAATATGCCATGTCAGGTTGGTTGAGTTGCAGTCTCTTAGGAAGAGCTGCCCACTGGGAACTTTCTCTGCCCCGAGGATGTCAACAGATCATTTATCCACCATGAGGAAAACAACAGTTGACTGTAAAATGAGACCTTAGAAGTAGGGAAAAAAAATGAAGTGGAGAGTTAGCAACAGTCAGCAGTTCCTCTGGACTTGCTACTTCAAATATCCTTGTTGTAAATTTCCTGGAAAAAGGGTAGGGTACACAAGGGGTGAGTTTTTGGTGTTAAATACTTCCAGACCTCCTCAGATATTCAGGAGGGAGCAGGCCAGCTGTTGCTCCAGATGTTGCCTTGGGGAAAGGATCACCCACGGGAGCTGGATTGCTGCAGCTCTCTCGGATGCCTTCCCCTTCTGGTGGTGTGAGGCAGCTTTTGAGTCTTATCCCCAAAAAAGGCAAGAGATCCGTCTTTGGGGATACTTGGGAACATGGGGTGGGGAGGAAGAAGTGGCAAGAGGCCAGTGGAAATCCCAGAGGATGCTCCAGACACAGGAGATGTCACGGGCAGGCGAGGATAGGACAAGTGTGTGGGTTCTACTGCCACCCCCGATGTCCCTGTTTTGATGTGGAATTCTGTTAACCCTACTCCCTTCTCAGCCCAGTAAAACAGGAGGTACTGAGCAAACCAGGCACTCTCCCACCTCTTGGAAATCCTGGGAAATAAATGTTTTGGTGTTAGTACAAAGCAATTAGAAAGGGAGGTTTGTGTTTTTCTGCTGGATGTGCATTTCCCACCTCCTGGATTAATCCTGGCTGCAGATGCTCATCGTTAGCTCAGGGTTTGAGTGCCCTGCCAGGGCCTGACCTGCATCTTGTACTAACAGAAGCAGATGAAACATCTGCTCGAGGGGGGAAGAAAACCCCGTGGTGTTTGCTGGGAGAGAGGAAGGGCCAGGAGGGTGGAGAGGGCACAAACAAGAGAATGTTCAGGGTGGAAAAACGTGACCTGGCTTCTCCATAGCTGACTTGTCTGCCACAGGCTCTCTGGGACAGTGTGAGCAGGGCTTTTGCAGTGACTGGAGAGTCCAAACCTTGCAGTCCCTGAGGCTGGGTGGGAACGTCCTCCCCAAACCCTCTGGGGAGGTGCTGATGAGGGTTTGGAGCTGGTTGGGCTGGGATGTGAGACAAAGGCCATCAGCCAGGTGGGGGATGGGGTGTGTGACACCGTGCCACGCTGGGGACATTAATTCCCAATGAACTGTGAGTGCTGAAAGGCTGCAGTGCTCCTCAGGGAGGGACAGATGAGGATTAAAGCCATCCTCGTTATTCCAGCTGGTGGGCACTGGGGACAGAGTCAGGGATGCTGGTGCTGCTCGTGGCAGTGGCAGCCCCGTGCTGAGGTCACCTGTGGTGGCACCAGGCACAGAGCACCCAGCAGGGCTCACTCAGGCTCCTTTTGGGCTGGGAAGGGCCTCAGGGTGATGCAGGATACCTGAAGGGAACCTACAGGAAAGATGGAGAGGAACTTTTAACAGGAGCCTGGAGTGACAGGATGAGGGAAAAAGTTTCAAACTGAGAGTGGGTTTAGATTGGACATTGGGAAAAAAATTCTTCCCTGTGAGGGTGGGGAGGTTCCCCAGAGCAGCTGTGGCTGCCCCTGGATCCCTGGCAGTGCCCAAGGCCAGGCTGGACAGGGCTTGCAGCCACCTGGGACAGTGGAAGGTGTCCCTGCCCATGGCAGGGGTGGCACTGGATGATCTTTAAGGTTCTTCCCAACCCAAACCATTCTGTGTTTCTGTGTGGTTTTTCAGGCAGCATCTGGGCACGGGGGAGTTGAAAGGAACAGTCCTAATGCCCCACAGGAGGAAGGGACACTGTAATAAATGAGTGAATAGGAGCCCTGGGGACTCATGAAGTGTTGTGGACACCAGTGGATGTGTTTTGGATACTCAGCAGGGACAGATATCCTGGGGGTGACAGCAGACAGGGAGGGGTGGGGTAGTGGTGTGTTTAGACTTGGGAAAAACTGCTCCAAAAGTGAAGTGTACTTTGTCTAGAAATTGGTTTTTAGACTGTGGCTTTATGGGACAGAAAGGAAAGGTTTCTGTAGGAACTTTTTCCAGTGAGGAGCGTGGCTGGTGCTGCAGAGTGGTTGCAATATTAGACCATCTCCAGGGCTTGACAAATCACCTTGCAAAATGTGTGGAGCAAGCTGCTATTTGCAGAAAGGTTTTGTGGAAAAGCTACTTAACCCAGAGGAAGAGGTTTGGATTCCAGAGCAGTCAGCTTGGAGCTGTGTCCAACTTCTGGTGCAAAGTGAAGCCTCTCTCAGAGCTAAACATCACTTTAAGGCAGGATAAACTCAACCCAAAGCAGGGAGGGACGGCTCTTCCACCACCACCAATTAATCAGTGTGCAGCTCAAAAAAGGGCAACTCCTGGCAGGCAGCTCCATGCATGGGTCCCTCAAGGGTCCCCCAGGGTCCCCCAACCCAGGCTGAGCTGGGGAGGGATGAAAGAGCAGCAAAAACTCGACTGCTCTGAAAATGAAAGTTTCCTTCCTGCTGCTGGGAAGGACAAGTGGCTCTTCCTTGGGGTGAATCACGCTCTGTGCTCAGCTAATCTGCTGCCTGTGCTGGCCCCTGATAAGCTCTCTGGCCAACTCTGATGATTTTCCAGCATCTTTATTAGAAAAATAATGTCAGAAGTGCTTGGAAGTCAATTATGTTTCATGTGACTAATGTTAATTATTATTACTTTTGTTAGTTCACCTAATCCACCAGGATTCTCCCATTAATAGATGTCACTAATTTGTTCCCAGAGGGCACTGTCTCCCACCAGTGGATTTTGGAGCATTTCCCTGAGTTGCCCTCTATTTTTTATTTAATGTAGTTTAAAATTTGATTGCAAGTTAATTATTGTGAGCTGGAAGTTTCCACAGGCTCCTGTAAACATCAACTAAGCTTTGCAGTCTGGGTTATTTTTACAACGTGTCAGGCAAAGAAACCCAGGGTAACAGTTTGGGAATGCTGGGAGACATCTGATTGAAAATGGAAATTGGCAGATAAGTGATGTGGAAGAGCACATCCCAGTCTGTGCAGGAGGTAAGGAGTGTGATGGATGTGGGTGGAGCAAAAAGAGGGTTGAGATAACCTGAATTAATGCCCACAGGCACAGAGTGAACTCTGACTTCTCTCTGTGCTCTGGAGCACAAGAAGATTTGCATGGATGCAAAACAATTTAAGGATCATTAAGACAGTAAGCTGAACATGGAAGAAAACCTTTGGATAAAAGCTTTTCTCTTGCTTCACTTTTTAAATTTCATTCACCCTCTTTTTCTCCTTTTTTTTTTTTTTTCCTTCCATGAGGCACTAAGGAAATCAAGAAATCTTCTTGTGCCTTTTTTTGGATGTGGATGCCCTTGGAGCAGCTGCTGGCTGGCAAGTGGTGCCCACTCCCTGTTCAGTGCTGCTGGGGGGATGGTTTGAATGCAGCCCACAAAGAAACTGGTTTAAAAAAGGGTCAATCTCTGACTCCAGCATGAGTTCAAACCCTGTGCACAGTCCAGCACACCCAGTTGTGCTAACAAAGCTCCTTGCCAGCGAGTGAAGTGTTTGTTTGGAGATGGCACTGTGAGCCCTGGAGAGCTAGGCAAGGGTTATTTTCATTCCTAACAAAATAACAAACCACAACACTATGGAATTTATCATATAGCAGCAGCAGGAGGAGGTTGGGGCTGTCTGAGCACAGCACTGAGGGCTCTGCTTGTTGTGTTTGGCTTGGAGAGAGAATTCCCAGTGGGATTTTTGGGGCAGCAATCAATTCCTGTCTGCTTTTCTTTCTTTGATGGAGTGACAACACAAGTCTGTGTTGCCAGGTGGAACCTGGTGCAGGATGGCACTGGGGGGGTGCCAGTGGTGGAGTGGAATGGTTTGGGTTGGGAGGGACCTAAAGATCACCTGAGTCCAACCAGGGACACCTTCCACTATTCCAGGGTGCTCCAAACCCCAATGTCCAGCCTGGCCTTGGGCACTTCCAGGGATCCAGGGGCAGCCACAGCTTCTCTGGGCACCGTGTGCCAGGGCCTGCCCACCCTCATGGTAAAGATGTGGGGAAGGCACAACAGGGGCCCACCTGGTCCAAAACTTGTTGAGGCACTGGATAGTCAGTAATTTTTTTTTTTAAGCACAATTCTATCACTGAGTGGTTTTTAAAATAAGGACACTGCTTGCTTTTGTGCAGACTTTTAGGGCATCCTTTGCCTTGTGACTGATTGACTGCATGTCCATGCTGGGGTCACTCAGCTTCCTGCTCTGCCTCACATCTCCACCTCAAATTGGCACAGTGTTGCTCATTTCCCACTTTTAGTTTGGAGTGCAACCTTAATGGAAATGTTAATTTACAGCAGCTACTTCCCAGGGTATGATTTGGGAAAAAGCTCTCAAGTTTTCCATGTGGTTATCAGCTAGTGACTGACTGTAAAACCCAGCCCTCTCCTCGACCTGACAAAGCTCCTAACAATGCTTGGGGAAAGTAAAAGTGCCCTGCAGTCACTTCATGTCCCAGGGAGTTATTTATGGGCAGCTTTCTCAAGAAGAATCATAAACTCTGTGATTAATTACTGGGAGAAAGCCACTGTTGGGACATGGTAACACTGGGGTTTCTCTGCCTGCAGCCTCGGGGCAGGGCAGCTGCTGCACAAAAGTTACTCTTGCAAAGTAACAAAGCAAAATCCTGGTTTATTTATTTGTCTTCTTGTTCCTAACACCCTGTCGAGGTTGGGAAGCTGAAGGGAAGCTCTTGCAGTGGCCTTTGGGAGAGTCTTGCACGTCAGGAATCAGAGGATGGCACAAGGCACTGAGCAAAGCCCTGGGCAGGTTTTCAGGTGGGGCTCTGACACTGGATGAACAATTCAGGTGCATCCCTCGTGGTGCCCTCACTGCTTTGGAAAGCTGTTCACCTGCTGCACTGCCTGGGGGCAGAGGGAGGGTGCTCTGATCTGGGATTGTGCCTTTTCTGCCTCCTGCTTCCAATGTGGGCTTAGATGGATCACTTATTCCTGCTCTGCTTTGCTTTTCCATCTCAAAAATGGGAATGAAGCAGCTCTGTGCACTTAAATTCAGAGATCAACCCCATTATCTTAGACAAGGTGTGGATAAAATGAGGTCGCTCTTACCCTGCATCCAACTGGCTCCTTGAGAGTGGCCAGTCCAGAGCAGGGAGCTGAAATAATGAGATTTTCAGGGAGGTGATGTAGTGACAGCAAGGTAGGATGAGAACCAGGAGCTGGTTATTTTGGAACAGGATGGCTCCTGGCTGTGTCCTCCCCACAGCACCGTGGGAGCAGCACAGGGCACCTCATCCTTGCCCTTTTCCTCGAGGAGAAAGAGAAAAGTCTGCAGGAGGTGCTGTGCTGGGTGCAGATGTTTTGTGTCTCTCATCCCTGGAGGTCAGCTGGAGTTCTGCCAGCAGCAGTGACGTGTGCTGTGCACAGAGGCCAAACCCTCCCTCAGACAGCCCTGTGGGACTGCTCTGTGCTCTCTGAAGGCTTTTATGGCATCCCAGGGATGCCTCAGGTTTTAGCTTTTATGTTTTTCACATTCTGTGCTGCTTTAGTGTGCAGTTCTGAGCTTCATATTATGGGATGGTGAGCTCTCTGCACAAAGCAGGGAGACAAAACAATTCCTGCTCTAGCTGGGGACCAAGGACAAATGATCCAAATCTCAGCCCCAAGAGCACAAACAACGTGGGCTGGAGAGAGAAAAACAAGCAGGATGGGACTGCATGGGCTAAAGCTGGAATGGGACAATGAACTGCAAGGTGCAAATGGAGCAGAACTGATCCAAGGCAGAGACCCCGTGCCCAGGAGTGCATTTTGGGACCATTTTGGTTCATCTTGGGTGCAGCCCTGGCTGGGCTCTTGTGCTGCCCAAGGTGGATCCATTGAGGAGATCCTTTAATAAATCCCTGCTTTATTCTTTAGCTCTGTCTGCTCTCTGCTCTAGCTCAGCCTCCTCAAGGCATCACCAGCAAACCAGGGCCCGGGGCTGCGCTGGTGGCACTGGTGCCACATCACCCACAGGTGTCCTGCAGCACCACTGTCCCCATGCCAGGCTGGTGTCTGTGCAAAGCTGGAGATGACTCATTTCCCTCCTGAATTCCTGTCTTTCCTCCCTTTGGGCATCCTGCTGCCAGCACTGGTCTCCCAAGTGCCTGCACGCTGCTCTTTGCTCGCTCTATTTATAGGGAATTTAATAAGATATCAATTAAAGAAATGAAAACAAACCCAAGATGTCTGTCAGCTGAAAAGCTGGAGCGAGGCAAGGTTATTGGTAGCAGTTGTCTCAAATCTTGTCAGCCCTTTTTATAGACAATCCCTGTTGTTGTGGGACAGCTGGGCTGGGCTTGTGTGTCCCAGCAGGTGGTGGCAGCCACCCTGTCCCTCTGCTGGGACCCTGGTGCTGCCAGCTCCTGCCTGCCCTGCTCGTTAAAAAGGGGAGGGATGCTAATGAGAGAAGTGGGCTTGAGAGAGTCCCTCTTTGTGCAGCACACTGTTAATTAGCTCTCCTGATTTACTGTTTTCCTGTTTGGGGGATTTGGTATTTATGATCCTATGGGGAGGATGTGAGCTGGCATGGAGAGAGGAGATTTCTGCTCCTTCAGGGCTTTATGATCCTTCTTCCTCTTGAAAATTCCAGCTGTGGGGAGCGACCAGGAAATTGGAGATTTGTTTCTGACTGAGTGAATTAGTGTCTGTCTCTGTAAAATCTGTTTCCCTGAGTTTTGCTGCACCCTAAGTATTCTTTTGGCTCGCTGCCTGGCACCTCTGCAGTGTCAGCACGAGGAGAGCCTCCTGCTGCAGCCAGAGGCCATCCCAAACAGTCTCCAGGTCTGTCTGGGATCTCTGGTATGTTCATTTGTTCCATGGGTTTGAGAGGCTGGGGGTATACAGGGGGAAATCCTCCAGCCAGGGTCCCTCCAGGCTCAGAGCTCCTCTCCTGACCCCGTGGGCTCCATGTGCTTGTCCCCAAGGGTGTGCCAGCACTGCCTGAATGCTCCCAGCATCCCTGTCCCCCTTTACAAAGCTACCTGGAACAGATTATTTCTCTTTAAAAGTTTGAGCTGCTTCTGCTCTTTATTCCTGCATACTCTGTATTCTGTATTATTTTTATAAGAGTAGTGACAGGACAAGGGGGAATGGCTTTAAACTGACTGAAAGTGGGTTTAAATAGGATATTGGGAAGAAATCCTTCCCTGGGAGGGTGGGCAGGCCCTGGCACAGGGTCCCCAGAGCAGCTGTGGCTGCCCCTGGATCCCTGGCAGTGCCCAAGGCCAGGCTGGAGCAGCCTGGGACAGTGGAAGGTGTCCCTGCCATGGCAGGGGTGGCACTGGATGAGCTTTAAGGTCCCTTCCAGCCCAAACTATTCCATGATTCTCAGCCTGGTGATGTTATGCCTGGCCTGGCTCTCTCTCTGGGGAGATTGTGATGCCCAGATGAAGTCTGAGTCCCACTTGTCCCTCCTGTCACTGTCACCTCTTTCTAGTGCTTTCTGCTCCTGCTGCTTCATCCATCCATCAGCTCCTCCTGTGCCCACCTCTGCTCCAGCTGCCTCTCATTTGTCAGGTACTTCCCCAAAATTACCACAGGGAGAAAAGCACCTCCTCCAGCCTTATTAAAAACACGAGGGAAATATATCTGCACAGTTCTGGGCTCCATTTGATATTGTTTGATCAACTGAGAGCAAGAGGAATGAAAATGCTGACTTGGGGAAATTCAGTAGGAGCTGTTAAAAAAAAAGAAAGACATGTCCAAAAGTACAAGCATGGTCTCATGCAACACAGACATTGTGATCTGGGAGCTACAGAGGGCTGAGCCTTTGTGTCTGGGCAAACAAAGGGACAGAAACAGCAGCCCAGAAATGTTAATTCATTGTCAATGTGATCCCCACTGCCCAGCCATATGATTTATATGGAGCAGAAACCAGGGCAGCTCTGCTTGGCTTCTTTATGTAAGGGAAGAAGAGTGAAAAAAGTGAAAACTCATGAGTTGGACTCAGCTCTGGGGGCTTCTGCTGTGGTCTCTGAGACCCTGGAGTGGCTCCTTCTTGCCTGTGTTAGAAAATCAACCTTCAAGTTTTGCTGTGGCTGAAGTGCATTTGGGGCCACGGCTGCTTCTAATTCAGGAATCTCACTTGGAGGTTATCAAAGAAGCAATACTTTGATCCTGCCTTGGCATTTGCACACCCAGCAGCATCCTGGGGGCTTGCTCTGGCTCTCCTTCCTGCCAGCTGTCTGCCACTGCCATTTCTGTCCAGCAAAACCAGCCCAAGACCATCCAAGGAAAAGAGCTGTGAAGGAGAATGAGGACAAACATGGTTCACAAAAGCCCCTTGGGGACAGGGAACTGGAAGGGCAGGAAGTGTTTCAGAGATTGGCCTTAATTTGGTTTATTTTCTATTTAGGCTGTCCCAATTTATCCCAGTCCCTGTGTGTCCTCTGGTCCACTGCTGTCCAATCTCTACCTTGGGCCAGCTCTGTAATGGGCCCTGGAAAGCCAAGGATGAGGAGCTTGTTAAAAATGGGAGGTTAAAAGAACAGGTAGAACTGGCACTGTGCTTGTGTGTCAGCCTGAGGTCCTGCTCCAATGAAGCATCTTCTTTTCGTCTTGTCATTTTCTGGGAAATAGTTTTTTCCCCCTCAGGATCCCTTTTTTTGTTAAAAAAAAAAAAAAAAAAGTATTTGGCTGCCTGTGTCTGTGCAGATCAAACATACTTCCATCATTACAGGCCAGTGAGTCACAAGGGCCATAATGCCTCTATCTTAAAAATAACCCAAAGCCCCCTTGCAATTGCTCTGCAGGCTGGGATGAGTTCTGCATTCCCCAGGGAAAGGCAGGGGCTGACTGAGGAAGAGACCCAGGGAGAGATGGTCACTGTCATGAAAAGGCTCTGATGACTTTTCAGATCTGCTTTTTGTCCTCTCTGCAGCTCAGCTTTCTGCACTGATGTGAGCTCTGTGAAATGGATGTTTCCTTTCAGCCCTTCTCCACCTCTATTCCTTTTGCCTTTGTCTCCTTTTCTTCCCCCCTCTCCTTTTGGTTTTTTTTTTTGTCCTTTTATTGTTTTGGTTTTTTCAGGGGTGAGGAGGGGTGGGGCTGGTTTAGAACAATCTCATTTGTTAATAAACCCTTCTCCAGCCACTTAACATCAGTGTGTAAGGAATGATATTCCAAATGCTCAGCTCTTTCTGAGGCAGTGGAAGAGGAGAAGCTGGGTTATTTCCTCAGGATGCTCTGTTGCAATAAGTTTTGCATCCAGTTTTTGATCCATTGACAAAGGTGCAAACTTCCAGCTCTGAGTGCTTGGGGAAAGGTGCAGCTTAGTCTTGAGGTGATGCCCTTAAATTCTTGTGACATTGTTCTCTCTCTGTGAAATGTGGGATAATGCCTCTCCCTCCCTCCTCTTCCCCTAAGAATTGCTCAGTTCTGTATTTCTTTGGGAAGTCTGGACATGTGGCACCCTCAGATCTTCAAACCAAAAGAGGTTCCAGTGCAGCAGTTTTTCCAGAGGTGTTTTCTCTTGCAGCACATCTCTGTTTATCCCCAGGCTGGGCAGGGATGACAGTGGTGCAGAGGAGGGCTGGGGTGCCCTGTGCTGTTTTATTTAGGATCAGCTCCCATCAGAGCTGACAGGGCTTTGTCATCAATTAAAAGGGGAGCTGGAGCACCCAGCTGTTTTCCCTACCTGCAGTACAACCTCTCATGAGACCTAATCCATCATCATATCCATGATTTGTTTGGAGTTGCTGATCCATGGATATCCAGGTTACAGCTCTGCCTCCAGCCTCTTACTGTACATGAGACCCAGACTCCTTAACTCCTGAGATAATTCTTCCAAGTCTTAGCCTTAGCATTTAGAAAACAAAATTTCATCTATGAAATATGCACTGAAAAGGAAGAGACCTCACCAAGACAAGTGCAGTTTCCCCCTCAACTAAATACTCATCCTATTTAAAATTAAGGAGGAATGGGTTCAAACTGAAAGAAGGGAAATTGAGGTTGGATATGTGGAAGAAATTCCTGAGATAGTGGAAGGTGTCCCTGCCCACAGCAGGGGTTTGACACGAAGGGATCTTTAAGATCCTTTCCAACCCATTCCATTCCATAATTCTATAAATAATTGTTGAATAAATGTGATTTTTCACCTGGTTCTCCATGACAGTGTGTTTTGTCCAGCTGGGTCATCAGCCAGCAGCAGATTTGGGCAGTTGTGCTTCTCAAAATTAATTCTCCTGAAGCTACAGGAGTTGGGCATTTTCCTAATTTTTTTTTTTTTTTTGCATGCAAGTGTTAGGCATGTGAGGTCCTGTAACTTTCTCTGAGTGGTTATAAATTATGAGCAACTGCAGCTAATTAATCTCAAGGGTTTCATGGTAAGGTTGTCTAGCACACATAAGAGAAATGAATACTTTTATTTTACTTGGCCATTTTTTAGTTTGCTATCTGGATCTGTTCGTTCCTTAGGATGGGAATTTGGGCAATGTGTGTCCCTTGCAACTGAATTTCTTGCCCAGAATGCTAATGCTGGTGGCTCTTAAAGGCTTTGTGGAGCACTTGGAAGCTCTGTGAGATGAAAAACATAAATAAGCTACTAACTAGCCTTGGCATAACTCCCTGAGCAGTGTATCTATTGATATGGAGGTTGGCTAGAGATAAAAGTATCCTTCTGTCTTGATAGTGATATTATTTGGATGAGGTTTTAATCCAAGACTGTGAGGCCAGAGGAGACTTTTTCAAAGGAGTGTCTTCCCTTGGATCATTCACCAGCTTTGGAACTCTTAGAAGTCATTTTATGACACGGCTTTTATTTATTCCTTTGCCTGGTGGTGAAGTGTTAATAACCACCAGAACACTTCTCTCTAAAGTATCTAAATCTTGAAAATAAATGAGGTTTAAAGGAGTAAACTATTTAAATGATTTTGTTTGTGTTTTTTTGGGGGGGTGCTACTATTTTAATTAAGTTTTGTGCCGTGTAGTAGCAGGAGAATCAGAGCCAGGCACACTCCCTGCTTGTGGGTTCTCTGCTTTCTTGTTCTACCTCTATCAGGGCTGGGATTGAAGGCATTTGGGATGATGGTTCGTGTTCAGACTCAGCTGTTTATTGTTTGTTATCAGTGTTACAGCCTCACAGCAGTGAGTTCTGCAGTATTTCACTAACAAGGCACAAAATGGACAACTATCTCTTGTCACAAGGTCTTTTAAGGCTAAACTACCCAATTAAGAAATGACACCTAAATTATTTTCCCTTTTAACCCAATAACTGATCACTTGAAGTCTGCAGTGTGGACTTTTCAGTGCGATTACAAAATACCACCCAAACCCATGGAGAAGAAGGAAGAAGAAGGTAAAGAAGAACAACCTGTCCCCACCCTAAAACCTCCATCTTGCTTCATATTTATTACTATATTCTAAAACCCCAAACTCTAAGTTTTCCACCCTGTGATATTACACACTTCTGACCAACTACACACCCGTAATCCCAGTGCTATTAATCAGTTTTGGAAGCCTTCTCCACAGCCTCAGGTCAAATGCAGTGTTCTCTTGTGGGTCTGTGCCTTTCAGCACAGAAAGTTTAAAATTCTCAGCATCCAGGGTTCCAACACCTGCTCTACCTGCATGTGCTGCCTGTACAGAGATCATGTCTGTACCTGTGGGTGGTTGGTGCTCTGGAGAGGGCCCTGCCTCTGAGTCAGCTCTAATGGGCTCCATTCTGCTCCAGCAGCAGTGGTTCACACTTGGAAAGTGAAAAGCCCTCCAGATAAAGCATTCCACGCTGTTCAGAGCCATAGTCTGCTTCAGAGGCTGATTTTAAACCCATGTTCTGCTAAAGAGCAGGCAGCACTGACAGGAGCAGTGGTTTGGAACCCTGATTTACAGAGTGTCTGTCTGTCTGTATGAACAGCCCAAATGCAGCCTCTGTCACAGTGCAATTAATTACAAATTGCTGCCTCAATCCCACGGGGAAGAGCAGCACAAAAGTGACAGGGTGAGACTAAGGAAATCAGAAAGTTAAGAGAGGGTGAAAAGCCTCGCTGGTGGTTTGTTGGGCAGCAGGAGGGAGAGGGAAGGAGGCTTTGCAGTGGTGTGAAATGGTGGGATTAGAGCAGAAAACCACACAGATTTCCTCTTTCCTTAATTTGGTGGATTTGCCACACTTCAGCTGTGACATCTCTGTAATTCCTGTTATGGGAATAAGGGCTGGAGAACAGTGCAGAGTGGTTGTTGGGGTTTCTAGCAGAGGTTTTATGGGGGTGCTGGAGTGCCCCTTGCATCCAGAACAGCAGAGCCATTCTTCCAGCCTGAAGAGCTACTTTGAGGAGCAAAACCTCTGAGATTGCAGCCTAATTAGCCCGGTCATTAATTATGATGCTCATTTTGGGGGACATGCAGTGTTTTGCTCACTTGGAGCTGATTTCTGCAGGGTGGTCATTTATCAAAGAGCAGGACTTGAGCAGCAAAGAGCTGCCACTGTCCAGGGCTTTGCTGAGCTGCTGAAATCAATACCAATCTCTGAGCAAAGCAGCAGCAGCAGGACTTGCTCCCAGACAAGGATATGAGGCAGACACTCCCAATGTTTCTGGAACATTGTAGCCACCTCTGGATAAAATGGATTTGGTTTTTTGGTTGTTTTTTCCATTTTTTTTTCCCCTTTGGGATTTTTTTACATGTGCTTGTTGCTCTCTCTTTATAGTTTCTTTGCCTTGCTGCTCCTCTGCCTGGTACATATGTCCGTGTTAATTAGAGGAAAAAAATGAGTTATGCTTTTAAGTGTCTTAATTAAGATTTTTCTTAACACCCCCCCCCAACATTTTCTCAGAGTTTTTTTCACCGCCATCTAAAACTGTTCTTAAAAGCTGATGTCAAACAATCTTGTGCTTGACAATTGGTGTTTAGATATCTTTCCAAACACACAATCCTTGGATAATTTACCTTCACAGCACTGCTGAGATCTGCAAAGGCCTTGCTGTGAGCAGCAGTGAGGTGAACTGTCTCAGGTCAGAGGGAATTGGGATTGGATCTGGGATTGGATCCAGTCCTCATGAGGCCCTCTGAAGTCTGGTTCTTTAGGAATGTCTCTAAGTACAGCTGGAAAGTTGGTTTGTGTTTAAAAAGTAAAAATATTGTTACTCATTGCACAGTCATTGCAGAAATAGCATCCATTTGTTCAGTGTTGGGATAAGAAGTTTCTTAATGGCTTGATGGAAAAGCTGCAGGGAATTCTCCTTGCAGCTGAAATGCTCTGGTGGGTATTGCAAACCTCTCCTCTGTGGTGGATCTGGGTTTGTACTGGGAAATGGAATTAGAGCTTCTTCTTCCCAGACAGCTCCAGTGAGACTTGAGTCACTTCAGCCCAAGCTCCTTGGAGTAACTGTGAGATGTCTCTGCTCTCCTTGGTCCCCAAAGCCACCAAAAGCTCCTCATGGCCACTACCCTCAATAAAAGGGTGGATGCTGCCAGTATGGAATTTCAGGGTCCAGTATGAAATGTTGGGAGGAAAAACAGCCTTGAGAGGAAAACCACAGTACTGAGGAAACCTTCCTTTGCAAGGTTGCTGTGTCACACCTTCTCTGACTCTGAAAAACATCTGCATCTCCTATTCCCTACTCAGCACAAGCTGGCAGAGTGTGGGGATGAATTCTCCCCTGTGGTGTGGTTTAAAGCAGATTCATCCCAGAACTGTTCACAGGTGGCTCCTCTGCTCCTGCCTGCTGATGTGGCATCCCCTGAGCAGGGCTGTGGGGCTGATGGTAATTCCCTGGGTCCTGGCTCTTTGGGGTTTTGGGATTTGGTGAGAGTTGCTTGTAGAAAAAAGATGCCTCCATTTCCCTGCTTGTAAAATGGAAGTTCTGCTTCTCAAAACCTCACTGTACTGGCCAAATGTTTTCAGATAAACAGATGAAAAGTTGCTCAGAGGGGCCTCAAGGGATCTGAATTAGCCATCAGCAGACCTTCAGCTGGAGTTAATGAGATGGAGAAGGAATAACCCCATGGGTGGGTCAAGCTACACTAGCTCTGTACCTGTGTGCATAATTGATGATGCCCCCGTGCAGAGATCTGCTCACCAGTGTCCTGCCTCGGGTTCTGCACCCTCAGCCACCTGGCCCAGCTGAAATCCATCCCCCTGTGCCCATCTGGCAGCCAGGCCCTGCAGCTCTGTCAGGGATTTGATGCCGTTCCTGCTCCTGGGGTTGGGTTCCCCAGCCTGGCACCGAGATGGGAAGGAAGGAGCACTCCCTGCTCTGCCCCTGGGAAGGTGCTTCAGTGTCCCAGAGCTGAAACCAGAACCAGGACCTGCTCCCTGAGTCCCAGTTTCTCCTTGGAGAGAGGATTTGGGTGTGCTGGGGGATTTCTTGGCTTCTGTGATAGCAGCTGAGGAAGGACCTGGGCATGTACGGCACGATGTCACTGAGGAACGAAGCACAGAGGGGGAAGTGCAGCACCTTGCAAGGTAGGAATGCCAAATCTGCCCCAAACTTCTGCAATTAGCACATCCAGGTGGCTGGCACAGTTATCTGTTGTTCTGGAATTATGTGCAATCTCTGCTGGAAGGTACAGAACAGTCAGATAACAAGTACAGAACAGCACTTCAAACCCCTGGCATCTTTTCCTAGGGTAGCTGTAAGGCCTTGGTGTTCTGGACATATTTTAGGGATTTTTTTGAGTCTAAAGAGGAAAAAACTGTCATTTCTCCCACTTTTACAGCTTCTGCCATTTGCAGTGGGCCTGTGTGCTGCTAAAGCAGCTGATGCCTTCTCCTCTGGTAAAGCAGTGGGGTAAAGCTCCTCCCAGAGCACTGGGCTGTGCTGTGCTGCAAGGAGCCAGACAGACTGCACAAGTCACTGCTTACCTTCCAGATAGGACAGGCTGCACCCAGAGCTGAGTAATGGATCTGAATTAAATCCTCCTGCCAGGCTGATGCACCTCAAGTGACTGAGCTCGGCTTACACCAACTGGCAACGTGACTGCTGGTTTGGGTTGCTTTATTTCTTAATCTTCCTTTGGATGTACTATCCCTCCTCAGGGCAAAACTTCCACTTTCCCCCAGTGTCTGGGCTGCTGAGGTTGGAGAATTTGATTTTTGGCTTCTGCAGAAAGCCTGGGCTGCCTCCCCTGCTCAGGGCTCTGCCCAGGCTGCAAGTTGTGGAAAGGTCTGACTTAAGCAGATGCTTCCTGATCTAAAGCCAGCTCCTTAAGCTGAGTGTGCTTCCTAGGAAATGAGGTTTTTGTCAGGCTGTGGCCTCTGGGCCCAGCTACTTGATCTTCAACTTCTCCAGGATGCTCTGGCAAGAAAATTGCTGATGTTTAGGGCTTGTCTTTGTGAGTAGAGTTTAAACAAACCAAGCCCAGCTTGTGCCAGTAAATTCGTGTTTTATTAGGACCAGGAGAGGTTTCCTGTGGTGTGCCCTGGCCAGACCAGATGAACAGAAGAGGCCACTCCTGGCCCTTTTCTTTGCTCTGTCATCTCCAGGTTCCCTTTATTGCATTTGTGTTTTGGTGAAGGCTTTTGGAACCTCTTGGTAATGAATTGATTGTGATTGGTATCAGCAATTCTCAGAGCCTTATTGGCTTCCAGGTGATGGATGTGGTAAAAAACCTGGAGAGAACGTGGCAGGGCTGTGGTTTGTTGGTTTAGGGCTCTGAATCTTCATGGTTTCTACTGAGTTTTGTGTTGAGACACAGTAATTGCACAGGACACAAACAAGCATTGGGTCCAGGGCCTTGTGATGTGCTGTGTAAAAGGTGGATGTGTGGTTTCTGAAATTCTCTGCTTTCCAGGCCATTGAAATGTCATTTGTGAAGCAGTCAAACTTTCTTCCCTGACTGTTCAAAGATCAGAAAAACCCCTGTCCTTTCTGGAGCTCTTTTGGAGGCTCCAATATGGAGAAGAACATAGAACAAATTCCTTTTGAAATTGGGACAGTAAATTCTGTTAAGAATGCTCAAATTCTGGGGGAAAAATGCTGCATTCCTTAGCTGAGAGCTCCCATCAGCTCCTGAATCATCAAAGCAAAAGTGTCCTTCAAATTGTGAAATCCTTGTATCCATCTCCTTGCAGATCTCTCATTGAGGGGCTGGAGCATGTCCAGGGCAGGAGTAGAGCTGGGAAAGGGCTCAGCCTGGAGAAAAGGAGGCTCAGGGGGGACCTTGTGGCTCTGCACAATCCCTGACAGGAGGGGACAGCCGGGGGGATCGGGCTCTGCTCCCAGGGAACAGGGACAGGAGGAGAGGGAACGGCCTCAGGCTGGGCCAGGGCAGGCTCAGGGGGGACATCAGCAGGAATTTCTCCATGGAAAGGGGGCTCAGGCCTTGGAACTGCCCAGGGAGGTTTGGATCTCCATCCCTGGAGGTGGCACTGAGTGCTCTGGGCTGGGGACAAGGTGGGGATGGGGCACAGCTTGGACTTGATGACCTGGGAGGGCTTCTCCAACCTCAGTGATCCTGGCATTCTGTGATTTTTATAATTTATCATTCTATATGCCCAACTGTAATTTGTGGGCATTTCCTTCTGACTGCCAGTGACCTCCTCCAAAAACCTCCTTCACCTTGGCTGCTTCCAGCATAGCTGACACCCATCCCACCTCTGAAAGTCCTTGTTCTAGGAGCACCTGCCCACGGGGACATTCTCCAGAGCTCATCCTTGCAGCTTTCCTGTTGCTAGCAGTGGTTTCCATGGGGGACAAGGCACAGGGGCACAGCTCCTTCCACTTGGAGGGCTCGGAGACAGAGCTGGCACTGGGATTTTTGGCTGTGTGCTCTCAAAAGTGGCTCAGCCGAGGCTGCAGTGACACCCTGGCAGGCAGGGCAGCTGCCTGGCTTTTGGAGAGAGGTTCAGAGCACTCTTCTCTCTGCCTTCCTCCCACGGCACACCCAGAGCTTGCTGCACCTGCTCCAAGCATCCTCCTCCTTGTAGTGGGGCCGGGCTTAGGTAACAGCACAGCTCCTGTTCCTCGCAGGAAGAGACAGGGAGATGAACACAGGAGGCCACGTGTGTCTAATTTATTCATTCTGTCATTCCCTGGCTTCTCTTTCTCCTCCTGTTTTGTTGGAGGCTGTTTGGGAAGGAGGCAGCAGCGGCACCGAACGCGCCGCGCGCTCGGAGATGAGCTGGGCTGCAGGATAAACACAATATCTGCAGCTCCACTCATCTCTCTGGGGGGATTTTCTTATCTGGGCACAGCCAGCAGAGACTCAGACCAGTGAAATGCAACATGCAGTGACATGGGCTAGGCTGTGAATTTAAAACCTTGGCTTGCCCACCCAGGCGCGTTTTAGAATTTTTTCCTCTTTTCTTTGTGTGTTCTGTGTTCCCCAGAATAGCAATCAGCTGGAGATCAGTGTTTTCTACCCACTCCTTTTCTCACAGGAGTTGTGCTGGTGGAGTGGATGCTGCCTGTGGTAACCTCTCCTTCAAAACATGGGGGTTTTAAAATAGTCACTTTTGTAGTTTCCCCTTCCTTTCATTTCCCTTCCCAGTGTTTATTCAGGGAAAAAGTGAGATGTGGGTGAGCCTCAAAGGGCACCTCTGCCCTGAGTTAAAGTGAACTGGAGGGGATGTGGCAGGAGCTTTGGCCACGGGGGTCTCCAGCCACACATTTTCCTGCATCATTTCTTATTTCCTGGGCTTGAACTCCTCCCAGCAGAGATGTTCAGGGTGTCTGTGCCTGCCACAGGCACACGGTGTGCTCTGTCCCTGCTCCTGCACAGCCCAGAGCTGCTGCTGGCACACACAGCATCCCTCAGCCACTTCCTGCCAGGCCAGGGGATTTTGCTCAGCGATGCCTCTGGGAATTCCCTCTCCACTCTGAAGGTTTTAACAGGCTTTCTGTTGTTGTTTTGTTTTGTTTTGTTTCCCCCTCCATTGATAATTTCTGACCTTTTTTGGCAGAAGCCAGTGTTAACATGGAGAAAAGGATTAAACCACCAACTGAAAACAGCATGAGAAAAATCTTGTGGAATCAGAGATTTTTTTCATTAAGTTCACAAATTCTGTTAAGAATAAGCAGGAAAACATGATCCTCCCTGTTGTAATTTCATTATAAGAAACAGCCTGGGCCCCACGTGTGGGGAAATGCTGGGGGGGATGTGTTTTCTGAGCACCAAAGAGATTTGGGACACAGGAGGAGGATGTGTCTCCCTTTCATAGGATGCTCACCCCTTACCCCAGCAGCCAGCACAGCCTCCTGAGGCCCATGTACCAGAAATCACTTGGGTTTAGGTGTTTTCCCCCTAATTTTGGTTCAGAGAGAGTGAAATCTCTATGAACCTGCCAACCACAACAGGATCCTGTCAGCCCCTCTCTGCTCAGGGCTCATCTCTGAGGCTGCAGCCCAGCCTGAGCTTTGGAGAACTTTGCATTTACAATTCAGAATTTTAGAATAACCAGGAAACAAGAGATTCCTTCCCAGCCCCACACACACAAACATGGACAGAGCAATGCTTAATTCTTGTCATCCCTGGGCCTGGGGGCTGTTTATATCCAGCATTGCATGTTTATATGTGGAGTTCATCTCCTCAAGTGAAGACAGATTAAGCAGCGGGGTGAACAGACCAGTTATTTGAACTATGGGATTTCCAGCCTAGAAATTCTGCCAAGACCAAGCCAGACAAATTGGTAGCACAGCAGTGTTTCTCATTAATGTACATGGAAAGTTGTGCCTTGCTGATAATGCACAACAGCATCCTGTTGGGAGGTTTGGGAACCCATCTGGGAGCAGCCATCAGAGCTGTATTCCAGCCTGGATTGAGTTGTCTTGCTTTCCTCTGTGTTTTCTCCTCTGACAAGGAAAAAAAGTGCAGCTCCCTTGCATTGACATCCTGAAATATGTGGGAATATTAGTGAGTGGTATGGTTTGCTGAACAGAAATAAGATTATTATAGTCTCTCTTCCCTCCCTGCAGCCATCCCTTGCTGTTTGTGGTTTGCTGGGTAAGTGCTTGTGGTGCCCGTCTTCCATCCCAGGACAAATTATTTCCAACTTGAAAATAAGATTACCTGCCATAATTGCATGTGGTGGTTTCCTCTGCTGCTGCCAAGTGTGGATGCTGATGCTCAGATTTGTGGGTTGGCTGCTTTTGTATTCTGCATGGAGAATATTCCCCAGCACTGTGAATGCTTCCAGGGGCAGCAGAAAGGAGCCACAGCCTCGTGTCCTGAGCTGGGAATTGGTGGCTTGTTCTGCTGGGAACTCAAGGCAAACACTGGACAAAAGAAAGGAACCACGTCTGTGTTCCCATTCCTAACTAATTCTTTGTCCTATTCTTTTCCTCGCCTCCTCCCTGTCTTGGAAAAATGCATTTTAGTTCCAAATTCTTGTTTATGGCAGGCTCTGGAGCAGAGGGTGTGTCTCCAGTGTCTGGCACAAAAGGTTACAGTCACCATCATCAAATAACAAGAGGCCACTTGGCCTCGTTGTTCAGGGGCCAAAACCCAGCAATCCCCTCTGGACTGGCCTGGGAAGTGCCCAAATTCCCTGGGAATCTGAGTCTTCAAATTGTCTCTTGGGCTTGAGGCTTGCTGTCGCTGTTGCTGGTGATGTGCACCTCCAGCATGTGGGGATTTCAAACATTTGCCCTGATTTAAAGCACAGCTGCTATTTCTGGCATCTCCTTACTGGAGCTGTGGGGAAAAACCCTGATAAGGGACACAATTGTGCCCAGAGGGGCTTTGAGTGCCAGCCTGGCTCCTTCCAGCCTTTGCCTTCTTGCCTCCCTTTGTGTTGGAGGAGGAAGCTGGCAAAGGGCTGGAATTGTTCAGGGCTGCAGAGCAACTCTTGGCTTGGATGGGGCTTTTGAGCTGCCCCATCACGGTGGATTGATAGGGATAGAAAGGATTAAAGAGCTTGGACTGTCCTGGAGGATGATTAGAAACCAGGAAACCTCTCCTCACCAGTTAAACACCTCTGCATCAGCTCAGCACCCTGCCTGGAGCACCTTCCTCCTGCCTGCAGAAGCATCACTCCCGAAGTGCTCACACCAAAACCTTCTGCCTGTTTTGAGCCATTTTTCATCCCATGAATCCCTTTCTCACTGCCCATCACAGATCTATTCAGTCTGGCACTGGGATCGATGTGGGGATGCTTCCTGAAGAGCTAAAAAGCTGCAGCTGGAATGATTTTCTCTTTTTCTGATGGTTTTTCTTGAGGGGGTGGGTTATGTTGCTTCAGGATGTGAAAAATATGGGTCAGCCAGTCCCCAAATCAGCCTGAATTCCTTCTGGGGAGTGTCACATCTCCAGCTGCCACGTTGTGCCTGACTGCTGAGAGGACAGAAGAGATAACTCTGATTCATGGCAGGGAGGAAGAACAGTGATTAAAGAGCTTGGACTCGGTTTAGAGATCCCACAAAAATGCCCAGGAATGAGTAAATATGGTTTTGACCCTGAAATGGCAGTGATGTGCATGGAAACACCTTGTGCTGCAGGGCAGCCTGAATTCTCAGCAGTGTTGGAGAGTTGTCCACTGAGCTGGAGCAAACCTGGGGGAATATTTATGGGCCAGTGAGTGGTTCTCAAGTATTTGGAGAGTTTAGCTTCATCTCACTATCCCTGCTTTTGTTATATTTTTTTTTTCTTATTTTTTTTCTTTCTTATTTTTTATTTCTTTTTTCCTTTATTTTCTTTTTCCTTTCTTTTCTTTTTCTTTCCTTTTTTTTTAATTTTTCTTTATTTTTTTCTTTTTTCTTTCTTTCTCCTTTGATTTTTAATTTTTTTCTCTTTAATTTTTTTTTCCTCTTTAAATTTTTTTTTCTCTTATCTCTCCCAAATCCTGCTGAGTTACCTCTCATTCTCAGCAGCAGCTGCCTGTGAGTCTCTGGCTGATGCAGAGTGAGCAGTGAGGGCTGCCCTGTGCTGGGAGTGGGATTGCAGAATGTTCCAACTTGGCAAGAAACTCCTCTTGGCCTTTTAGTATTTTTTCCTTTAGAAAAGCACAGTTCTTATCTTGTGAAAATATAGATATTTTCTCCATAAAGACAGAATTTTCCTAGTTAAACATCCTGGCTCGTCTGCTCTAACAAACATCATCCCTTTGTTATTTGGGTTTATTTGCCAGATTTTTATAATTATTAAATAGAAACAGGGAAAATAGTGCTTTATGGGACTGGCTCAACTTTATAAAGATCTTAATTCTGTGAAAGCACCTTTTTCACTTGCTGTCCTCTCTCAGGAGTTGCATAGCAACCACCTGCCCTCTCAGGTCCTGCCTTGAACTGAGGATTTTTTTGCAGAGAGGCTGAACTTGACTTAAAAATAGATTATTTTGCCCCTGATGAGTCATTTTTCCACGGGAAAAAGCTGTAGTTGGAGTATGGCTAAACTAAACTTCACAAATTCAATCTACAGTGGGCATTTCTTGACATTTCTCAAATGTTTTGGGGCTGGCACAGCTGAATTAAAACTGGGGGTTGGGTTGATGATGTTCAACTCCCATCCAGAGGGTGGAGGAGATGCCCACAGCATGGAAAGGCAATTTCCTCTGGAAGGGAATCCTGTAGAGGATCCACCAGGTGTGTGTTTGTGTGGGAGCATCCCCTGGGTGAGCTCTTTAACCCCTGGCTGGGGAGATGAAAGAGAAACTTCAGCTGTTGAGGAGGAGCCTGATCCTTTGGAGTCAAATCCTCTGCCAAAGCTCCCCGAGGGTTCTGCTCAGGGAGCAGCAGAACTTTGCATCTGAGCCTCGTGAACAGTTCAAACTCACTGAGAGGGGTTTGGATCAGATATTAGGAAACAAATCTTTATTGTGAGGGTGGGCAGGCCCTGGCACAGGGTGCCCAGAGCATCTGTGGCTGCCCCTGGATCCCTGGCAGTGCCCAAGGCCAGGCTGGATGGGGTTGGAGCCACCTGGGACAATGGAAGGTGTCCCTGCCATGGCAGGGGTGGCACTGGATGAGCTTTAAGGTCCTCCCAACCCCTTCTGTGATTCTATGGCTCTTCCTTTTTTTTTTTCTGCTAAGTAATGAGGAGAAAATAAAATACTTTTGTGGTATTCACCACTTAAAAATTGCTTCTGTCCCTGGCCCTGTTGCAGGACACAGAGGAAAATGCTCCTGATTTGCTCTGTTGTAAAATACATGGACAGAGTAGGAAGGATGGAGGAAAAGGTGATTTTCCAGTGCCTTGTAACCTGGGGACACTTCCCCAAATCCATGTCCCTTTGCAGAGTCACTGTTCCCCTGGGTGTGGGAGGCTGGGGAGTGGAGGCTCCCCCCTGGATGTTGGGGGGCAGCTGTGGAAGGAGGCAGCAGGGCAGGGAGGGGCTGATGAGAACCTGAAGGACAGCCAGCGTGGGGAGATGGAAACTCCTCAGTGCTGCCTCTGCCCAAGGCCAGCACCTGATGGAGCTTGAACCAGAGCAGCTTTCCTTGACTTTTTTCAGAAGTTTGGCTCTTGTGGCTTTGTGTCAGCAGCTCAGGTCCCTCCAGGGTGGGACAGAAATATCTGCAGCCATGGGCTGTGGGTGGCAGTGCTCAGGCTCCTGCTCTAAGGGAGATGAATCGTGGCTCCAGCACAGGCAGCTGGCACAGCCCTGACTGGGGGGGATCACCTGGAGCTTCCAAGCACAGCTGCTGCTCCCCCAAACCCAAAGGAGCCTCTGTGCTTGCACAGCACCATCCTGCAGGGCTCCCTGTGGAACCCAGGATCACTGAGGTTGGAAAAGCCCTCCCAGTCCCACCTGTGACCCACCCCAGCCCAGAGCACCGAGTGCCACCTCCAGCCCTTCCTTGGACACTCCAGGGATGGGGATCCAAACCCTCCTGGGCTGTTCCAGGGCCTGAGCCCCCTTTCCATGGAGAAATTCCTGCTGATGTCCCCCCTGAGCCTGCCCTGGCCCAGCCTGAGGCCGTTCCCTCTCCTGCTGTCCCTGTGGTTTTTACTCTCCCAAGCCAGCTCAGCCATGGCTTTTATTTTTGCCCATGAGCCTCTCTCCATCTCACTTCCAGCAAACTATAAATACCTATTCATAACAGGACCTTCACATCATGCAAATATGTTTAGATCTCGTTATGTCTGTTTTCCCTCATGGGATTTCCCTGGGAAATCTATTTGCTAAATGACACTTTCATCCCCTAAGGCCCTGCAAATTTCTTGTGCAACCTCTGCCTTTGTGTTTTGCATTACGCCTGCATTTTTTTTTAGGCTAAACAGATAACCTTGAGGCCCAGTGTGATTTTCTTTCACTGTTAGTCCTTTTATAAGATCACGGGACTCTGTGAAATATGGATTCTTTGGTGGTTATGAAGAAAAATAAAAATTCCAAGTATCCCTGAGGAGGGGAAATAAAGGCAGCAGCAGGGTTTTGTTAACATTTAGGCAGAACCAGCCAGGAGAATGACACTGTCCAGATGGAAAGAGCCACTTCCTGGCTGTAAAGATAACTCACTAAAGGAAACATAAGCTGTGGCTGTGCTGGCGATGAGAAACACAAACAGTGCCAAGAATTCACCCCAAGCCCGGTGGGAGCTGCCTCTTTCTTTCCCTTGTGCTAAAGGTTCAAGTTTACTTAGTTGGGAAATATGGCCAGCATTTCCTGAGAAGATGGGGTGGCCCTGGAGGCACAGAGCTTGTGTGGACCCTCAAGAGCTGGGCTGGGCAAGAATCACAGAGAATTCTGAGCTGGAAGGGACCCACAGGATCATCCAAGTGCAACAACCCCACCCTGGACATCCCTGGAGTGGTGTCCAAACCCTCCTGGAGCTCTGGCAGCCTCGGGGCTGTGCCCATTCCCTGGGGAGCCTGGGCAGTGCCAGCACCCTCTGAGGGAAGAACCTTTCCCAAAATCCAGCCCAAAGCTCCCCTGGAACAGCTTCACCCCATTCCCTGTGGATGAGCACAGCAGAGCTCTGGGGTCTCCTCTCAGTGATGCCCCAAAGGGCAGCACTGCAGGTGCCAGTTCAGAATCCTGTCTCATTTCTCACTCCCTTAGGAAGAGGCTGCTCAGCAAAAGGGTGTGAAAGAAAAGCTGACATTTTTGGGGTTGGTTGTGGGGTTGTGTCCACCAGGGTGTTTTCCTGGTTAACCCTCTCTGAGCTCACTTCCCAGTGGGAAGAGCTGAGCTGGCTGTGCCAAGGATCTGCTGAGATCACATTTGTCTGTGCAGTTTTTTCTCTCAAAGGTATTCCACAGCCTTTGAAATCCCCAAAATGAACTGAGCAAATTGAACACCAGGCCATAGATCAAGAACTACTGCCTCTAATTTGGCATGGAGGTGAACACAAGATGGATCACAGTGTGATTTAACTCTCCAAATTCAGGGCCCCTCTCTGTGACATGAATTCTCCTGCTCAGAATGACTGAATTCATCCCAGGCCTGGTGCTTGGTTCCATCCAGTGGGTGTGCCTCAGACTGGAGGTGTTTCACAGCTTTTCCTTTGTTGCCAGGGATAAATACTTTAATGCACTTGGATTTGGATGTTGGAGATTTTCCTGGATGTCAAATGGAGCCTAATGTGTAGGATAAATTTAAGACCTGTGAGTTTGGTGGTTTTTTGGTGATGTTGGGTGCTCTGTTCCACCTGGGAACCTTCCTTTGTTAACTCTGTTATCTCTGCCTGAATACTGCAAGTTAAGGCTTAAAAATATCCTCTATGTGGGATCTATTTTGGTTTAGATTTTT
The DNA here is from genome assembly GCA_013400575.1 of Peucedramus taeniatus. Lineage (NCBI taxonomy): Eukaryota > Metazoa > Chordata > Aves > Passeriformes > Fringillidae > Peucedramus > Peucedramus taeniatus. Next base: position 28,010 of record WBNO01019026.1, on the reverse strand, counting down.
ATAGAAGTTGATGAATTTTATTTTTTTCTCTTGAACAGATCTGGATTCAAATTCTTCTTGATCATCTTGGCTTTGCAGGCAAAGTGATGTAAAAAGTGGCACTGAGCACAGCTTCTCTGGGAAAACCAAGAGCCTGTTTGCAGGGAATGAGGAGGGATAGAATATTTTCTTTAGGGTGAGGTTTTGCAGTGGTTTGCCTGTTTCTCTGTGCTACAAAAACAATGCAAAAATCAACTTTTAGATAACACCAGGTATCTGAAATGGGATTCCCAACCATCCTGCTCACCAGGAAGGATTTCAGGCAGATGTTCCACACGAGTTTTGCCTTTTCCAGCCCTGGCTGAGGCTGGAGCTGTATCAGGGCTGTCTTCTTCTGTCAACTCCTTTCAAAGCTTCTCCTTAATCCAGACTTCCTCTCTCTCTTGGCTCAAAGTCTTCTGTCACTTTTTCACCCATTGAAAGCAGCCCAGCAATTCTGCTTTTCTATTTATGGATTTTTCTATTGTCCTGTCAGAGCTGCTTAGGATCTGGCATGTCACAAGTTCACCATTGTCTTCTGGTCCCCTCGTTAAGGGCATAATTTGTCATGTTGAGCTCTGGAACAGGTCCATGTTGCACTTGCTGGTGCTTGGTCACCCTCTGTAGCACAGTGGGAAGAGACAGAACAGGGAAGAGTGGCTGCACTGTGAGCTGGGGGTGTTTTTTGTCACTTAAATATTCAGTTTTTTCTCTTCTGTGGGTTTTTTTTTCCCCCATCTGACATGCTGGAGAGGTTGTGTAAGTAACTCATGAAGCTGACATCACCCAGGAAGAACCTGGGCTCCCATCAGGTTTGAGATCACAGGGGGAAAGCAGCGTTTGTTTCTGGAAAAGGATGCTCTGCCTGACAGAAATAACTGTGCAATGTGGGTCAGTGTGACATGACTGGCAGTTCTCCTAGCAAGGAACAAACCAAAAAATGCTACAAGTCAGCTCTGAGGTGTTCTGTCCAAGTGCCAGGAAAAAGGAGCAGGGGAGAAGCAGAGAATGCTGCAGAGCAGAGCTGGAGAGATGAGAGCTGATGTGGGGAGAGGGGGGAGAACTGGGGGCTCCTGTCAAAGGGACCTGGCTGGGCCAGGGAGCAGGGGGTGACTGGGCACAGTGACAGGCTGGGGACAGCACTGGGGGAGGGCTGTGGTCACATCAGTGGGACCAGGGCTGGTCCCTGTGTGACAGCACTGCTCTGTTGGGCTTTACTGCAAAGATGAGACAGAAAGGTCTGAATTAAAATGCAAAACTGTGCAAGCCCAGGTGGGACAGAGTCCACAGGGCAGGGCTGGGCTGGGACAGGCTGAGGGAGCTTGGGGGTTTGGTTCTGGATGTGTGTGAGCTGAGAGTGATCATTAATAAAGAGCAGAACTCTCCCTGACAGAAGCAAAACATTTCTGAGCTCTCTTCAGCCACTCCAATTCACTGTGTCACATATCTGACCCTCCACAAACAATCCAGGGGCACCAGGCACCTTCCAAAGGGTCTCCAGGGAGTGGTCTGCAGCCCATGCCAGGCGTCCTCAGCTCCCCTTTGAGCCCTCACCCCACTGAAGGCCCTGGGGCTGCCTGGGGACTGCACTCTCACTGACAGAGCTGCACTCGTGGCTTTTGGGGCTGAGCTTGTTCCAGTTGGCACTTGGCAGCTCCAGACTGTTTTGATTTGCTCCAGATGGTGTGTGTGAGCTGCCATGCCCTCAGTTAGCCACTTGCTCAGCCCCAGCTCTTGCTCCTGGTGTTTCAAATGCAACCATTCGGTCTCCCATGGAACGGGAGAGATGGAGATTCTGTTGTGAACTCCATAAAATCTGCATCTCTGCCCGCTTCAGACATCAATAACTCCCCAAAAAATGTGTCAGGGGCAGAATAAAAAAGAGGTGGCTGCCCCAAAGCGTTTGCAGCTGAAAGGGTGGAGGCTGCAAGGACACTAATGGCAAAGTGTCAGTGATCCCAAGTTCAGATTGAAGTGTCCTGGATTTGTTTAGACTTCCTTTCTCTGCTTCCCCCCATGTGTTTTCCTAATGCCTTCTGAAGGGGGGAAAATATTTGTGAGGAATGTTTGAAGTAAATTGCTGGGAGAAGTTGGAAAAACAACATGCAATGCCAGGGAAGGGATGGAGAGCCATGGCCTGGGATGCAAGGAGCTGGTGGATGAGACCAGGGAAAGAAACTGAGAGGTGAAAAACACTTTGAGGAAGGGAATTTGCTGCCTCTGCTTACTCCCTGTCCTGCCTCTGCTTCTGCAGCATCCAACCTCTGTGAGCTTTATGTGCTGGCTTTACTCTCTTCTGTTCCTCTGCCACCTCCTCCTTGGGGACACCACGGGGTCCCCCTCGACAAAAAGAGGGGATTAACAAACTCTTAAGGCTAAAGCTCTTGTTGCAGCAGAGAAATAATGCACTTGGGTTGTGTTGGGATCCCAGTGGGCCTGAGCAGAGCACAAGGGAGATGGGGAATAGAACCAGGGTGCAGAAAATCAGGATGGGCTGTTGGCAGGGAGGAGGACATGGGCAATCATTGGTTACTCAGAGGCAAAACTAGCCTGGATCTGAGGGTAGTAATTGCCTCTAGAAACACTGCATGTTTCTGAACATGAGTGCTCTTGGATATTTAGGCTCTCCAGTTTTCACAGAATCACTGGGTTGGAAGGGACCTTCAAGATCATCGAGTCCAACCCAGCCCCAACCCCTCAACTAAACCCTGGCACCCAGTGCCACATCCAGGCTTTGTTAAACACACCCAGGGATGGTGACTCCACCACCTCCCTGGGCAGCCATTCCAGAACTTTATCACTCTTTCAGTAAAATCCTTTTTTCCTAATATCCAACCTGTATTTCCCTTGGTGCAGCTTGAGGCTGTGTCCTCTGGTTCTGTCAATTCCTGGAGAAAGAGCCCAGCCCCACCTGAGCACAGGCACCTTTCAGGAGCTGTGGAGAGCGCTGAGGTCACCCCTGAGTCTCCTTTTCTCCAGGCTGAGCACCCCCAGCTCCCTCAGCTGTTCCCATGCTGACAAGGAAAATGGGAGCAGGGAGCACATAAAATGTCTCAGGGAGCCTCTTTGTGTCTCACCAGCCCATCTCTCACATACCAGTGACCAGATTGATGCATTTCCTGGGCTTGGAGACTTCAGCCTTTCCAGTGTGTGCTGCAAATTGTGGTTTGGTGGCACGTGGAGCAGCCAGAGGGTCCAGGTTTGACCTGTGGGTGCCTCAGAGGAGCCCTCAGGGTGTGGGTGATGAGCTGCCTTCCCCTCCTGGCTTTTATGTGCTGATAAGCTCGGTGTAACGCAGGGATGAAGACACACACAGAGTCTATTTCTGGTCTCAGCAGAGATCTTCCCATGCCTGAGAGGCAATCTGCCTGGCTTAGCATTCCCAGGATGCTGCCAAGCACAGCAAAGCAGGGAGGAAGTGGCTCCTGCCTGCGCAAACAGAAGGGCAGCAGCAAAGGGAGCCAGGCTAATGCCTCGTGAGGCAGCTCAGTGCTGAGCCTGGGAGCAATGCCACAACCCCAGAAAATGGTCATTGTTCCTCCTGAACCCCACAGCCTGCTGCCTGTTGAAGGTGGCTGGGGAAAGAAGAGATGTGCTGACCCCTGTGCCCTTCTTCTCAGCACATAAAGCTTTCTGGAAATAGGCAGCTTCTTAAAAGCTTTTCTTCCCTCTTTGCTCCTCCTGGGTAGAGAAGACAAACTGATATCGTTGTACTCCTGATCCTCTGTGCTCTGATGAGACAGCAACCCAGAATATTTTTATTGAAAAGGGCAAAAAAAAGATGGAATATGAAATCTCTTCTGCCTGACTGTCTAGAAGTTAAAAAAGTGAAGAAAATATTTTCTTCTCTCATCTTCCTTCTGTGTGTGTTTGTGTGTGTTCAAGGTGCTTTCTCCTCCTCATTGCAAAGTCTCCTGTTATTTATTTCATCCCTGTTGTTTCTTTATGGACCTCCAAGACATTTCCTGGCGGTGCTGAGATCAGAAATGCCAGCCCAGCCCAGGGGAAGGTCCCCAGCCTGTCCCTGGTGCTGATGTCCTGCACAGGTGAGAGGGGTCAGTGGTGTGAGCAGGCCTGTGATGTCTCCTCCTTTCCCAGCTCATGTTCCAGGGATGTGAACTCAGCCACACATGAGATTTGCAGCACACACAAAATTTGCAGGAACACCCAGGATTTGCAGGAACACACAAGATCTGCAGCCACACATGAGATTTGCATGAACACATGAGATTTGCAGCACACACAAGTCTCTGAGGGGAAATAGAGTAGGTGGATTTTTGAAAAGGGCCAGGATTAATCTGACAACTTCTGCAGCTATAGATAGACAGATGTCTGATAGAGCTGCTTCTTGAGGGGAGTGTGCAGAGGATTTCATCCCCAAGGATGTCATAAAAGATGCAGCAAAGGTCCTGGGGTTGCTGAAGGACTCTCCCCCTCCAGTGGGGAGCACGTGTTCATTACTGTGTGTAAGGAATTCAGTGTGTGCTGGGCTGGGCAGGCACAGCCAGAGCTCTGATGAAAATGATTTCTTGCATTCTCAGAAGGGATTTCCTGCTCACCTCAGCCTCACCTGGTTTCTCCAGTCCTGCTCCTGCTCCATCTGCATTCAGACAGTGCCTGCAGAACATCTGGGAAGAGCTGACCTTCTGCAAGGCTCCCTCTCCTCCCATCAAATCCTTGATTTTAGATTTTCTGGTCATTTCAGCCATCTCCTTCCCCTGCTGGAATTCTTCTCCTGGTTGAACCCTCACAGCTCAAGGGCTAAATTTTCCCCCCAATCTTTCACTTCTGTAGGTGCAAGCTGTAGAGGAGGGGGCTTTGTGCCCATGGTGTTCAGGCATCTCCAGGGGGTGTGTGTGGCCTGCACTGAGTCAGCTTTGAAAAGGAGGACAGGATATTTTAAATAGCTTGATCTAAAATTGATTCCAATCTGTCTCTTTATGGAAGCAGGCTAGAATAATAACATTTCCAGGCAGGTGAGGAAAGCTGATGTGGAATTTGAGTGTGATCATGACTGACACGGATTTTGGGAGTGTTCCAAAGAGAAGACACGTGTGAAAGTAAATCCTCTGGCAGCTCAGCAGCACAGTGGCTTAGAGCCTGGGTAAAGGATTGCAGGAGGGGGCATCTCAGGAATAATAAAGCCTCAGAAAGCTTGTTTTTACTGCCAAACTAATATTATGATCATTGATACTGAAGAGATCTTTTGTGAGAGGGAGTTTGTTTATTTGGCCTGCTTAATACCCATTAGCACAGTATGCTGAAAGTATGTATAGGAGTAAAATTAATGATTTTTTGGAGTTTATTAAACTTTAAATAAGATCTTTTTTTGCAAAATTATTGTAAAACTCAGAATTATGTGAGTCTCAAAGCTATTTGATATGGATACCATTATTTGGTAATGGATGTGGAATTAAAGATATGCTGTAAGTCAGATAAAGCAGAACTGCAAAACATGACAGAAAAAAAAAATCATAGTAGCCATTTCTCTGTAGGAGATGGTTCTGTTTAATTTACATAACTGTGATTTATGTTGATTTTTCAGTACAGTTGAGCAAAACAACACCATTACAATTCAGACAATTAATTTCCTGATACCATTATGTTTGTCTACAAATCTTCATTCAAAAATTCATTTCGAAGCTGTTCCCCCTTGTCCTGTCACTGTATGTTCAGTGAAAAGTCCCTCTCTGGCCTCCTTGTAGCCCTCTTTAGGTACTGGAAGGCTGTGGGAAAGGGCTCCTCAGGACTCTGGAGCAGGGAGATGCATCTGTGGAATGTCCCAGTACCCTGAGCAGTGAGCCCAGAAATTGAAACACACCCCTAAAGAAGTGCTGCAAACCATCCCAGCAGCTTCCTGTGCCCCCCAAACTGGAGGGACACCCTGCCCTTAGAGGTGGCAGCATCCCTGGCAAGAGGAGGAGGATGCCCAGGAGGACTGACCCGTTTTGGCAGCATGCCATGGAGCCTGTGGCCTCCCCTGCTTTCACTCAAAAATGATTCCAAAATCTCTGCTGGTAAAGGGAGAGGCACCTGATTGCCACGGCTGATTGTCTTTTTCTGAGTGGTTTTGTTTCTGCACTGGTAGTTTTACAGTCTAAGCAGAATAAGAATGTAAAGAGGAAATTACTGTCAAACAGACCTTTCTAAATTGCTGTCAGTGAGTGGCAGGAGATGAGCCAAAGAGATCCTGTTCTTGTCAGCCTCACTGGAGTAGCGTGCTGTCCTCATTCAAGGAGAGCCCTTGTCTTTTTTAGCTGTGTGTGGGATGAAGCAAATAGTAAGTGATGTAAATGATTGATTTGCTTTGCTGCAAATGATTGAAACGTGGCGAAGTGGCAGGAAAAAGGAGTGTGCAGTGCTTGCAGTGGATGAATAATGAATGGGGAAACAGTTTGCTGGTGAATTGTGGCTCCTGGTTTTCAGCTGAGGCTGCCAGGGCTCCATCATACGATGGCACACAAGGGGAGATGAGCAAGGCCACGAGGGCTGTGCCCAGGCAGCGTTGGGGACACGTGTGTCCTGCTGGTCACCTCTCTGGGACCTGCCCTTGCTGCAGCAGTGCTGGGGTGAGCAGCCTTGCAGAGGGGCACAGCCTGCACTGAGCACCACTGCTGGAGGCTGTGATGAGCCAAGGGTGACTTCATGAAGTTTCAGTCTGGATTTTCTCCCACACCTCGTTTTTGGTGTTATTTTCCCGTTGCTGATGGGCTCCATTTCCTTTTCTGTCTCCCTCAAAATGCTGCTCTCACCTCTCCAATTCTTTCTCTGTCCAATATAAGGAGCAAAACCCATCCTGGGTGCTCAGGATGGTGAATGATGGGAGTACTGGGCCTCCCATCCAAGACAGGACCACAACCAAGGGTGGGCTCTCACAACTGAAGAGCACTGGCCCAGATTCAGATGCCCTAATTTCCACCTTTGTCTGATGTTTGCTGTTGGCAGATGCTGCTGAAGGCTGGGGGTCTTCCCACGGAGCACAGGCTGGCAAATGAGGCAGAATTTGGGTCAGCTGAACCCGGGCCAAATGGTGTTGAGCTATTCATTGGTACAGCCCCTCCCTTTGGGGTGCATCCTCCTGCCTGGCAGTGTGGCAGCTGCTTCCTGCTGGGGGCAGCAGAAAAGGAACTTCTTGACCACCAGATTTTCTCTGGCTGGGTGGAAAAACAGTCTCTGTCCTGCCCAGGGGACATAAATTTGGAGTAGTGAGCCAAGAGATGTGATGGACACAAAGAGAATTAGGTGAGAGGATGTACCAGCAGTGATCTTTCCTTATTGCCAAGTGCCAATCTCAGAGTCCTTCCTGCCCTCAATTTTTTCATTGGCAATTTTTCAGAAAAACAGTCCTTAGGCATTTTCTCACACTTTCATCTGGGGAGTGTAAGATGATTTTTGGAGGTGGGATCATCATCATCTCTAATTTGCAGGTGGCCCTCAACTCCTGCTGTTCACCTGATGTGCCACTGACCCTGTTCCCACAGGGATGGGTTTTGTACTTTTGTACATCCACATTTCACCTTTCTGGGCTGGAAACAGTTAAACTGACACACTTATGAGGAGAAAAATACATGCTTGAGGTCTGTAAACCTCACTGGAAAAAGTTGAGTTTAATTTTAGCACAGTGTGCTGAAGGCAGGTCCTGAGGTTATGGTCCAGGATTTCCAGGGATTAAGTAAAGTAGGGCACAAATGATCTGGGTCATGGAAGGTCACCTGCTGCTGTACACTTGTTTCACAGCCCTCTGGGCTCTGCTCCCATGGGAGCTGGTGGCCTGGAGCTGTGGGAACAGGGGACATTACATCACCCACCAGTCAGGACAGAAAGTCATTTCCCCAAAAGGGTTGGGAAGAGTGAAAAAAAAAAAGGACTTATTTTCATTGAAATGAAAGTGAAATGAAGTGAAAGAGTGGAGGGAGAGTTTGGGAAGGACATCCATTGTGGTGCTGGCTTCTGGTTGGAGCTTCAGTATCCAACCTGTGTGCTGAGAAGGCCTGGCAGGTTCAAGAACCATAGAATAGTTTGGGTTGGAAGTTCATCTAGTCCCACCCCCTAGAAAGAGCAGGGACATTTTCAACTTGACCAGGTTGCTCAAAGCCCTTTCCAAGTTGACTCTGAACATTCTGAGGGATGGGGCACCTGCAGTTTGGAATTCTGCAGCCCCTGTCAAGGCCTGAGCCCCCTTTCCATGGGGAAATTCCTGCTGATGTCCCCCCTGAGCCTGCCCTGGCCCAGCCTGAGGCCGTTCCCTCTCCTCCTGTCCCTGTTCCCTGGAGCAGAGCCCGACCCCCCCGGCTGTCCCCTCCTGTCAGGGATTGTGCAGAGCCACAAGGTCCCCCCTGAGCCTCCTTTTCTCCAGGCTGAGCCCCTTCCCAGCTCCCTCAGCTGCTCCTGGGGCTCCATTCCCTTCCCAGCTCCGTTCCTTTCCCTGGACACGCTCCTGCCCCTCCAGGGCTCTCTTCCTCTGAGGGGGCCAGAACTGGACACAGCACTCACGGTGTCACCTCAGCAGTGCCAGCACAGAGACAGTCCCTACCCTGCTCCTGTTGCCCCACTATTGCTGACACAGGCCAGGTGCCATTGCCCTCTTGCCCTCCTGGGCCCACCTGGGCTCAGCTGCTGCTCCCCAACACCCCCAGGTCCTTTTCCCCCAGCAGCTTCCCAGCCTGGAGCTGCAGGGAATTGTTGTGACCCAGGGGCAGGACCCGGCCTTGCTGAACCTCTCACCCTTCCCTCAGCCCATCAATCCAACCATTCATCTTCTTGGCAAGATCCTGGGCTGGGCTACAACCTGCCCATTTCCCCCCTTCCCAGTGGCCTGTCCAGGCTGGGCACAGCTGGCTCAGGAGCTGCAGATGTGCAGATGTGCACTGCTGCACCCCTGCGAGGGTGGGATGGGCTGGAAGGAGCTCCCCGGACACAAAACAAATGGAGACAGCACCAGCCCAGAGCAGCAGAGCAGGAAGGGAGCTGGACAGGCCAGCTGGAGTGTGTGAAGGCAAATGGACTGGCTGGGAGGGAAGGGAGGCCTGAAAGGTGGCTGCGTTTGTCTAGACAGTGTCTGTAATGATTTTTGGATTATTTATTTTATTTTTATAACTGCTCTCTCTAGACAGTCCATTGCAGCCTGGTCCTGGCAGGACTGGCAGCCTCTCCTAGGACTGGACTGGGCTCCTCAGAGCTGGTGCATGCCAGAGACAGCAGCCCTGTGGGTAGGGTGCTGTTTGTTGTCAGGATAAAAATAATGATGCAGCTTTCCTGGGCTGTGGAATGTTTTTCACTCCATCTGCCTCGCTGAGCTGACACTGGGCTGTGCTGGTTTGACAGCTGTCAGTCAGGGTGGTTGGATGTGCCAATTAGCCAGGCTCATCAGGGGCTTTGGGATTGGTTGTGAGGATTGTGTTGGCACAAGCAGCCCTGCGAGGTTGCCCAAAACCCAACCTCTGGGGTGTTTATATTTTACTGAATATAATTCTTTTGCTCAGGATTTTATCCTGAGAAGCTGAAAAGGTAGGGAGAAGTTTTAGAGCTGGAAAAATAAATTTTATTTTATTTGTTTCTTTTGTGTTTTATTTATGTGGAATGTGTTAAGAACTGATTTACTTAAATTGATGAGTCTTAATTAGGTTTTAGTGTGAGTTGTTTTCAATCACTGACCAATGGTCACACAAGCTGTGTCAGGAGTCTGGAAAGAGTCACAAGTTTTCATTATTATTATCTTTCTAACCTTCTGTAAGTATCCCTCTCTATTCTTTAATATAGTTTAGTATAGTTTTCTTTAACATAATATAATATCATAAAGTAATAAAATAACCTTCTGATCACGTGGAGTCAGAGCATCATTCTTCCCTACCACGAAGGATCAGGTTTTTTACAACAAACCTCCTCCTGTCCATGCCAGATTGGAAGGGGCTGGGGCAGCACCTCCACTCTCAGCCCCAGCAGCCTGAAATCCCCGTGTGTGAGCCTTGGCTTGGCCCCTCTTCAGCAGTTCAATGAGCCTGACTCTGTCATTCCTATCTGCATAATCATTTCTTGTTCTTCTGCTGCCTTTACACTTCCAGAGGACACAATTCAGTGCTTCTCACCAGGGGAAAAAATCCCATTTTGGAGCCGTGCTGTTTCTTGACCCCCCAGTCAGCAAAACATCTCCAGGACTGTCCAAAACTTTGCTGTGCTCTTGTCTGGGACGGATTTTATCTCCACAAGAGAGCATTCCTCATAATTGAATCACTTTAATGCTTAATTAGAAAAATTCTATGTTTCCTTGGGGAGGAGTGAAGCATACTGTAAGTGAGGGCAGGCAAGGCACTACTGAGCTCCTTCAGCCCAGCACAGCAGCCCTGTGGGAATGCAGAGATCTCCAAAAGTGCAGCTTTTTACTTGCCTTTTTTTGCCCTTTCTTCTCCCAGGACAGGAGGTTGGGGGGAGCTTGTGCTGAGTTTGGCTTTCTGTGAGGTGCTGGCTGGAGAAAATGCTGATTTCTTCTTCTGCACAGCCCTGGCAGCCTGGAGAAATCAAGGAAAGGAGGCTGTAGTGAGGTGGGGGTCGGGCTCTGCTCCCAGGTACAGGGACAGGAGGAGAGGGAACGGCCTCAGGCTGGGCCAGGGCAGGCTCAGGGGGGACATCAGCAGGAATTTCCCCATGGAAAGGGGGCTCAGGCCCTGGAACTGCCCAGGGAGGTTTGGATCCCCATCCCTGGAGGTGGCACTGAGTGCTCTGGGCTGGGGACAAGGTGGGGATCACAGCTGGGACTCGATGGGCTTGGAGGGCTTTTCCAACCTCAGTGACTTTTCCAACCTGGCCTTTATCCAGTGGTTTCCAAGCAGAGCTTTCAGCACAAACACAGCTGAGGTCTGGTCTGAGGTCATCAGCAGAGCCAGGATGAGGAATGACACCCAGCAGGAGTGATCCCCATGTTCCAGAGCAGGAGCATCCCTAAATTCTCTGTGTCCTGCTGAGGTTTTCTCTGTTATGGAATTTACAGAACTCACTGTTCCGCAGCTGTCGAAATTCCACCAGAAAAGCAGATGGGATCCTTTCCATGGGGAGCCTGGGGCAGGGATCCCAAATCCTCAGGTGCTGAGGAGGTCACACAGAGCCCACAGCAGTTCCTTGGCTGGGCTGGGCCACTGCAGGTGTCCCTGCTTGTCCTTGTCACAGCTCTGGACAATGGTCCCAGCACGGAGCCAGGGTGGGAGCAGCCCCAGCCACTCCTCCTGCCTCCAGTCCCAGTCCAATATCAGCTCACCCGGGCTGGGCCAGCCCTCCTGGCAGGCAGCCACAGCCACCAGGCTTTGTTCTGGCTCTCCCAGATTATTCAGCTCCCTTGTGGCACTGGCAGCCCACTTATCCCAGCTTTTCCCATTTCCCTGCTCCTGTTGGCTTGGCTTGTGCCAAAGCATTCCTAGGGCGAGATCAGGGTGGTTTAGCAGATGGACAAAGGCTGAAGAGCAAATTGTTTTAACCAACCTCCCCTTTTTTTTGAGGACACCAAGTTCTTACTGAAGTGGTAAAGCAACATCCATCATTTCCCAAGGCAGCAGCCTTGACTCTGAGGAGCTTCTGGGGCTTTTTTGGATGCCTTTTTGGGGAATCAACTTGCACACCAGCCTGGCCTTTCCCCAGGGGCATTTGTGCTTACTGCCAGTTCCAGGATATTTGGGGAATCCACAGATTTTATAAACCAGTGGGTAAAAAAAGATCAGCTTTCTCCAGTCCTTGTGGGCATTGTGCTCCTCTGGAGAAGGTGCCAGGGACCATCTGGTGTTTTAGTGGTGTTGGGAAAAACGAGAGGTAGTCCCTGTCTAGCAAAGTGCCCATCTGAATGTTGATGGTGTGGCAAATGATGCATTCAGTGGGGAAAATAGAGATGGAAATCTTGTTTCCTGCCCCAGCTGCTGCTGTGGCCATTTCCAGGAGTTTCCCTGCTCTTCCAAGCAGGACTCCATAGTGAATTTCATTTGGAGTGAGCAGAAATGAATCTTCTTGAGGTGAGGATGGACAAGGATTGCTTTCCATGGATGTGATCAGAATCTGGCTCGCTTGATGGGTGTTTAAAACCTGGTTTAGTCTGTGGGGGCTAAATCCCACAAAAAGGTGCTTGAAGTTCAGTGGTCACAGGAATTGTGGGGCACCAGTGGCTTTTCTGTGCATGCAAGGGAAACTTAATTATCACAGCACACATTTTTATGGCTAACGATTTGGGTTGTTCTGAGAGGCAATAGGAACTGTCTGTGGGTGTGTGGGTGGAGAACAGATACTGAGGAAATGCTATAATTTGTATTCCTGCTTTTGCTTGGCCGGGTCTGTCATGGATCTGCTCTGCTCTGTGGCTTGTGCTGTGCTGGGGTTTGGAAAACAAGAAATTCCAAGGAGTTCCTCACCTGGTTACAGCCATGGGTGATGCCTTGAGAAGGCTGCCCTAGAACAGAGGCCAGACAGAGCTAGAGAATAAAGCAGGGATTTATTAAGAGGATCTCAATGGATGCACCTTGGGCAGCACAAGAGCCCAGCCAGGGCTGCACCCAAGAGGAACCAAAATGGTCCCAAAATGCACTCCTGGGCACGGGGTCTCTGCCTTGGATCAGTTCTGCTCCATTTGCACCTTGGAGTTCATTGTCCCATTCCAGCTTTAGCCCATGCACTCCCATCCTGATTGTTTTTCTCTCTCCAGCCCACGTTGTTTGTGCTCTTGGGGCTGAGATTTGGATCATTTGTCCTTGGTTCCCAGCTAGAGCAGGAATTGTTTTGTCTCCCTGCTCTGTGCAGAGAGCTCACCATCCCATAATATGAAGCCCAGAACTGCACACTAAAGCAGCACAGAATGTGTAAAACAGAAAAGCTAAAACCTGAGGCATCATGGGGACTGGGATTGTGGAAGAGGTTTGCCATTGATAGGGCTGGAAAGCTGTGTCTGTTTGGCCTCCTGTGGATGCTGTGCAGTGTCAAAGATCTCAGCTGTGAGCTGCATCCCACTGTGCCCCCTCTCCCAGGCAGGGCTCTGGGCATTTTTCCCACCTGGTTTCAGTGTTTGGGAAGATGCTCTGCATCTTTTCTTTCATTCTGCACCCTCCTGTGGCTCAGAGCTGCCTTCAGCTCCTCCTGCCATAAATTCCTGCAGTCCCCCTGAGCACAGCCCACCTGGGACAGCCATCCTTGACCCCCTTTGCTGCTAAATAACAGCAAAATGAGACACGTGGCTCCTCCCTGCTCTCCCTGGTGTTTATAGAACCCACCAAGGCTGGAAAGAGCTCCAAGAACACCATGGAAATGTCCTGTGTGGGCTGGGTGGCCCCACTGCCACAGGGGACTGCAGCTTTTGTCCCTTTGGACTGGAGGGACATCAACAAAGGAGGAAAAAAAGGATCTTTTCTGCCCAATGCCTTCCACATTTATTCGTAGGCACGGCTGGTTTGTGTCCAAGCACTCGAGCCGTTGTCAGGGTGGGTTTCAAAAGGGGCTGCAGGAAAGGAAAAAGCCTTGGAGAGGGTGAAACCTCCACCCCAGCTCCATGTTGGGTTGCTACCGTTAAAATGTGACTAATGCTAAAAATAATTCCGGTGTTGCTATAGAAACTTGCAGGGTTGCTACGTGTGAACCTGGAGAGAATTGTACCCTCCTCAGAACATTGTTTTTCCCTTCCCCTCAGCCCTGCTCACCCCAGACAGGACGAGCAGAGCCTTGCTGGGTTGCCACAGCTTTTTTTTTTTTTTTGTTGTGCCAGAGGATGGGATGGGAGGTCATTGTTTTACCTGCTTCTATTCCTTCCAGCTCCTTCTGACATGGATTTTCGAGTCCATGTGCTCATCCCATCTCCTGCTCCTTCCTTAGGTCTGGTGAGGAGCAGGTCCCCCTCCTGCTCCTCCACCTCCTCAACCCTCTGCCAGGTTTTCCCTGCTTTCCATCTGTAGTGGTGGAAAAGGATCTGTTGTGAACTTCCTTCAGGTCTGAAGGAAGATGAAAAGTGCTTTTGTATTCATTAACTTTATAACAGTGCCCCAATCTGCCATTCCCCACCTTCCTGTCCCTCCCAGCTTTGGTGGCTCCTGTGCAGGAAGCTGAGCTTTTCCAAACTTTTTAGGAAAAAAACCCCAAACAACCCAATCAGGGGATCAGTTCATGTTTTTCCAGGCTGGAATGACAAATGCTGGAAACTTGCACTCAGTTTGGAAGAGGGGCTGGGATGAACCCAGTGGCTGAGTGGCCACAGCCCTTGAAGGACACTCTGGCTCCTACACAAATTATCCTCCAAGGCAGAGGGAAGTTCCCCCTCAGTGCTGCCACGGCTTTTTCTCAGCTTCATTGAGTCCTGTTTCTGGGATTTTGGGAAAGAGCAACGACCTCCTGTCTCTGCTTGTCCCAAACATGAGGTGGAGCTGAGTTCTTGGGGTCAAATTCACTGTCATGACAATGTCTCACTGCAGTGAGCTGGGATAGTGCAGAAGAAAGCAGAAAAAGAAGAATTTTTGTTTCCCAGAAGAAAAAAAAAATTCTTTTAAAATCCTTTTCAAGTTTGTTGCTTTGAAAGGCTCTTTGTTGCCCTGGGAATTTTAGAAGGATTTTAGGATTTTTTTACCTCACATCTGAGGGTTTGCATCCCTCTAGCATTGATGCCAGTCCAGTCCTGGAGGTGATTCACAGCTGCAGAGGGTCTGGAGACCTTTCAGTCCTGCCTCTGCTCAAAAGCAGTTGCTCCCAGATGACATCCACAACCCATTTCTCCATAAACCAGGCTTTTGGGACTGGTTCATTCTGGAAAAAAGCATTTCAGCCCTTGCCTTTCTGATACTGGAGAGGCAAAAAGGACCTGCTCTCTGCCAGGCTAGCGAGGGCTGCTTTTTCTGCATTATTTTTCATCTCTTCCACAAGTACCCAGACTTGAGAGGGTGCCAGAGAAGGGTTAAGAATAGAAAGACAGATGAGGCAAGCTTCTGGGAACTTCCCCTTCCACTGAGGCACAGGAACATGTGTTATTCCCTGCCCCTTTGGCAAACAGCACGACTCTCCCCACCTACACACATTTGCCAGCTGGTCTTCTTTCTGTCTGTCTTTCAGCATCTCGAGCTGGTCGAACCTGCCCTGCAGCCTCTCCACCAAATCCTCCTCCTGGCTCACTGCCACCCCCTTCCCCACCTCCCTGCAGGGCAGAGGGTCTTCTCCTCCTCAGGGAAAGATCCCACAGAGACAGGATGTGTCCTGTCCCATCTCTGTGTCAGGCCACCCACAGCCCCCTTTTGTTTAAAACTTGGCAGCCCAGCCCAGCTTGCAATCAGATGAGTTTTGGACCATCAAATGGTTGGGTTAAATATCAAGCTGCGATTTGGCTTGTCCAAACATTGTTGGGGCTGGATGGCCCCTTGTTGGGGATGTGGCTGATGAACCAGAATCCAAAGATCTAATGTGTTTTGTGGTTTTTAATGTGGCTGTTGGACTTGAGCTTCCTTCTTCTGAAGTGATTGAAAATAGGATCTGTGCTTAAGTCAGGCAGGTTTGGATAAAGAAGGAATCAGCCCAGACGTATGAATTGGCCTTAAACTGAATTTCTTGAGAAATCGGAATAAAAAAAAAGCCCAACAAACAACATTGGCTTTTCTTGAAGTTGTTTCCATTTTCATAACCGTGTGCAATTTGTGATGTCAAGCTCCTGACAGACACTGTCCTTTGGGAACTCCAGTCTGGCTCAAAGTAGGAGCTAAATCCCAAGGAATTTGTTCACAAGATTTATGGCCAGTGGTATGGATGCCAAGGATTTCATTGCAGGAGGATCCAACACTTCGGTGCCTTGCTTTTTGAGGATGCCCAGTGATTAATTTTGGAGGATGCCAACAGAAGTTAATTAGGGACTGAAGAGGCAAGGATGTCTCTGAACTCCTTTCCTTGGCTGAAGTTATGATACTAAGGCCCAACTTAAGTCTTTTTACCTGGACATTTTCATCTGACTGGAATATTGGGAAGGGGAGTTGTAACTTGAGCTCTCCCTGTTCCTCCTGTGGATTTCTGGAGGAAATCCAAAAGGTACAGAGCTGGAGTTCCTTCAAAGGACTCTGGAGCAGAATGTCCTAAAAGTGGGATGGAGAACTCCATGAGAACCAGCTCTCTTGTGGTATCCCAATGTTTGGGATTGTCATCCCATGTAAATATAAATGAGCCCTTCCAGAAATCTTGATTCAAGTTCAATTCCAAAAGTAGCCCCAGGCCAATGTTTCTTCGGGACAAATCCTCCTAAAACCCTCCCAGCTTTAGGACTCACCAGCCACCATAGCATCAATCTTGGACCCTGCAGTGCAGGTAATGAGTTTGGCAAGGGGGGCACTGCTGCTGTGTCACCCCAGCAGAGAGTTTCCAAGGCAGGAAGGAGTGATTTGATCACCAACAGAACGTGGAGCTCTCTCCCTCTTTCATGTGGGTAATTTATGTGCTCTCCCTGCCTCCATTTTCCATTGGTAGTTTGGATGTACTCACACACTGCTTCTATCATGCCTCATCAGCCTCCTTTAATTAGGTGCTAAGATCATCAGGGGAAGAACATTTAGCACATAAGGCAGCTCCAGTACATTTAATGAATAATAACAAATGCGCTTTCTCAATTTTTTTTTTTCATTCTCTTACAAAATAACGTGTTGGTGGCTTAATCAGCAACCTGCCTCATGCTCTGCCCCAGAGATGGGGGTCCTGAGGGGGCTTAGATCCTGCAGCTTGTGTTGCAGATTTGGGATAGATTCTCTGGCAGGATGGGAATGCTCGTGTGGGGTAACACCCCTTCTCTGTGGGCATGAAGAGAATCAGAATGGGTTGGGTTGGGAGGAACCTTAAAAACAATCTCATTCCAATTCATTGCCACAGCCAGGGAGATCTTCCACTAGACCAGGTTGCTCAGAGCCCTGTTCAACCTTGCTTTGGACACTTGCAGGGATGGGAACAACTTTGGGTGTTCTGTGCCAGGACCTCACCTCCCTCACAGTAATGAATTTCTCCCTAATACCCAATCTGTACCTGCTCTCTGTCAGTATGAAACCATTCCCCTTGTCTTGTCACTTCAGGCTCTGTAGAAAGTCTCTCTCTGTCTTTCTTGTAGGTTCCCTTCAGTTCTCATCCCTTGTAGATCACAGTTAGGCACCCCCTAAGCTTCTCTTCTCCAGTCTGAACATTAGAAATTCTTTTAGCTTTTCCTCACAGAAGAAGTGTTCCCTCCCTGTAACCATCTTGGTGCAATCCAGCAGCTCCATGTCCCTCCTGTGCTGGGGAAAAGGGGATTTCTTCTCACAGAGAGGTGCTCTTGTGAGCTGCAGGCAGTCACAAGTCCAGGCTGGGATATCCCAGCTGGGTTTCTGGTGTCTCCTGGCACTGGGTTGTTCATTTTGCTTGGGCTGCCCTATTTCCTCTCGTCTCAATTATGATCCAGAAAAAAAAAAAAAGGAGCTCAGGAATGCTCAGCTTCTCCTGCAGAACTCTTTGAGATCCGTGGAAGAAAGCTGTCATATCTTAGGAAGTAGTCACATTAAAGTGGTAATTCTTGGTGTTTAAACAGGATCTGATGACAGATGGGATTAAATGCAAAGCAGCTTGTTATGAGGTTTTAATAACTGTGACAGACCTGGGGAAAGTGGTGTGGGGGGTGTGAGTGATCCAGAGAAGGCAGAAGCACATGATGCAGGATGACAGCTGATGGCATTGCCCAGGAGGGAGGAAGGATTATGCTGCAAGAAATTTGTGTGAGTGTTTTTGGGGAGAAGGGAAGAGGAAGGAAAAAAATAACCCAAACAGAGGAAAACTCCACGTTCCCACTGTTCTGCCATGTAGCAGAGCTGCTCGTGACAGCACAGCAGTGCCAGGTAATGTGGCCACTAAATATAGGGGGGGAAATATGTCAGTGTTAGTGTCAGATTGGGAATGAAGGGAAAAATAGACTCTGCTTCCTGTCAGAGCTGGGGACTGCAGAATCTGCAGGTTGGAAACCAAAGAGGACGTTCTCTCCTTCTTGTGTCTTCACTCGTGCCCACTCTGTCTTGCAGTGTCTCCTGAGGGTGAGGAAGGATGTCCCTGGGAGCTGGAAATCCTGGTTTTGTGCTCTCTGTGGAGCAGTGGTGGGGCTGTGCCCCTGCAAAGGCTCTGCTGTGCACTAGAGAGGGATGTGGAGGATGCACCTGCCTGGTTTTGCTGAGGAAGAGTCTCCTGGGGGTGGAGGTGTTGCTTTGCTGGCTTGGAGGGATCCCCCTGAGCTCTGTGATATCTGATCAGAGAGAGAGAAACCACAGCACCCTTCACAGAATGCCAGAATCATTTAGGCTGGAAAAGCCCTCCCAGACCCTTGAGTCCACCCTGTGCCCCATCCCCACCTTGTCCCCAGCCCAGAGCACCGAGTGCCACCTCCAGCCCTTCCTTGGACACTCCAGGGATGGGGATCCAAACCTCCCTGGGCAGTTCCAGGGCCTGAGCACCCTTTCCATGGAGAAATTCCTGCTGATGTCCACCCTGAGCCTCCCCTGGCTCAGCCTGAGGCAATTTCCTCTTTTCCTGTCAAACTAAATCTCGTGGTGAAGAGCTCAATGTCTTCAGTAACCCTTGGTTGGACCCAGTGCCAATAATAACCATGGAAAAACTCAATACTTTTCCACTGTGCTTGTTCATATCACAATTTTGCCTCGAATCACAACAGTTTGTGCTTTAAGGAGCTGGGATTTGCAATGGCCCAGCATTGAAATTGAGTCTGTGACTGGCTGTGTTTTGATCCATTATTTTTTTGGCCTTTTGCAGCTGCCTAAAGGTGCAGCCAGCTGCTTGTGCCACCCCAATCTCGAACCTGGTCTGAGCTAGGGACACCCCAAACCCACCTGAGGCACTTTGAGGGGGCTCCCAGGTTCTTCCTGTGGCCCAGAGCAGCAAACAGCTGCCTCTGCTTTCAATTTTGGGTTTCACCCGAGCAACATCTCCCATTTTGCAGCCTGCATCCCTTCTGTGGGAACATCCAAGATGAGCCCCGTGGTTCCCAGGAGCTGCTCCCGTGTGCCAAGAGAGGAGGTGGCTCCTCAGCTGGGCCCCTCTTGCATTCTGCTGCTTCAGGAGAGGGGCTTGAGCTAAAATGGGGATCTGGAGCTGCCCAATTTTAGCAATCCTGGAGTCCTGAGAGCTGGGGAGCTTCAATGACTGAGCACAGCAGGAAGTGAGTTGGCTCCAAGCCTTAGAGGCTGTGGGGGATCTGTCCTTACAGATACCCTGCCTCTCTGGATATATCTCTGGGTGTGTATATATATATTTTATATGCATATATCCTTACATCTCTTTTTAGGTCATTCAAGATGCTTCCTAGTCTATGGCAATTCCTAAAAAGAAGTTTTACAGCCTGCTGTTAAGGAGCAGATGATGTTCTGATGATCATTCCCTTTCCCTTCCTTTCATCTTCTGGATTTCTTTCATGGGGAATTTTTCCCCCTCTCATGCTATATTCTGCTGAAGGCAGCTACATGGAACTGGAGGCTCAGTTGATCTTTTTGCTCATTTCCACCCACAGAAGTCTGTCTTTTTTAACATCCTAAATACCTTGGTAACAAGATCATGGGTCTTGATTTGAAATCAATCTTTAAAAGATCTTTTTTTTCTCCCCTTTCCTTTCCCAGATCTGAACACCATCACAGGGGTAAAGACATGCACTTTCCCACAAGAGACTGAGGGTTTCAGGAGCCAGGTTTCCTTTGGTTCCTTTCCTAACAGGGAATTTAATCAAGGTTTCTTCTTCCCCTGAGAAAAACTCTGGTAATTCAAAGCATTGGAGTGGAGGAGAAAACTTGGCTTTTGCTGTCACTCAAAGCACAGGGACACCAGTGTGAATCCTGGCATTGCCTTCCTGGGATGCTGAAATCACAGAATCATGGGATGGTTTGGGTTGGAGGGGACCTTAAAGATCACCCAGTGCCACCCCTGCCCAGGGGGGTTTGCACAGATCACTGATCCATGGCACCTTAGGTTTTATCCCACTCTGGGCTCTGCTGGGGCCACCTGAGAGCACCTGGGGTGTCCCCAAATTCCACCTCTCAGCCCAAAACTTGCCCCACAGGCAGAGCTTTGCCCCTGCAGTCAGAATGGGGCCAGCACAACCTCAGTCCTTTGCTTTGTGCCACGCTGGAGCTTCTGACCATCCTCCAGTCTCCACAGCAACGCTTTCTGAAGGCCTGGCAGGGGATCAGGGATAAATATGTGTAGAAAAGGGGATTCTTCTGATGGATGAAGGTCTCTGTTATTAGAAAGCAAGTAAAAATAACACAGAGAATAGTCTGCAAGCTGCTCTGTGGATGAAGGTCTGGATTTTTAGACTCTCAGCAGAGGGTCTGAAGTTGTGCCAGCTTTGCATGGCTGGGGGTGGGATTAGAGGAGCTTTAAGGTCCCTTCCAACCTAAATTATTCTGATTCTCTGAATGTACAGGTGTTTGTAGGGTTGAAAGCTGAACATCAGTGCTCCAGGTCCTTGATGGATGGTGATACTGTAAGGTGGCTGGTGTAATTGCAGAGTCTCAAGCAAATCTTGCCAAGTGCTTTGTACAGATCTGTGAACTGAAGCAGGAATTCTTGTGAATAATTCTTGTAATTAAAGTGACACTGGAACTGGAAGGTGGGGTCAGCAGTTCATGGGGCTGCACGGCCACTCAGACATCCTGTGCAGGGGGTGAGCCAGGGATTTCAGCAACATCACACAAAGATCTGCTTTAGTGAAGATGTTGGGAATGGCCTGAGGTCATCCAGCACAGCTCTCACTGCCTTGTAAAACCCTCAGCTTCATGAGCTCAGTCAGATGTGACTCAGGCCCCATGGTGATTCCTATCTCTGCCTGCTGGCCCCCAGGTCACCCCCTGCTTTTGGAAATTGTCAGCAAATTCTGCCTTAATGAGCACAAAGTCCTTCTGGATGAGGGTGTGGGGGGAACATTTCTTGCTTTTCCAGATTCTTCCTTCTCTGTCACAACAGCTGGGAGCTTTCTCTGCCTCCTCAGTGCTTAATCACTGTGTTATCAGACCAAGGAAGGGCTGCTCTGCTGCCCAGAGATCCAAGTGGGAAGCTGGATCCCAGACCCAGTTTTGTAAAGCAGACCTTCCCTTCCCATCTCACCCTGCAGACAGCATTTGGGATTGACATGGTGTTCTTGAATCCCACATGCATGGATTAACCTCTAATAGCATCCAAGGAAAGAGTGGAAATTCACTGACTTTGGTCCTGCTTTTCATT
This sequence comes from Peucedramus taeniatus, assembly GCA_013400575.1. NCBI lineage: Eukaryota > Metazoa > Chordata > Aves > Passeriformes > Fringillidae > Peucedramus > Peucedramus taeniatus. The sequence continues at coordinate 6,779 of WBNO01019026.1, read as the reverse complement.
TTTCATCCTGTTACCAAAGCAAAAGGGAATTCCAAGGAGCAGAGCAGCCCTTGGGGTTAATCCTGGTGGGATGGGAGCAGGATGTGGGCTCCAGCTGGTTTTAGTCCTCAGGAACTGTGAGGCTTTGGCAGTGGAAACTTTGGCCTTTCTATCTGTGTTCAATTGGCATCCTCATCTCCCAAAGACTTTATGTAACAGGGAGAATTTGAACATTTTTATCACTCATGGCCACAGGGCAAATGAGCTCTAGTGAAGGAGAAAAGCCATACTAGTTGATGGTTATTTTCAATATTCCTTGGAATATTTTCCAGGCCTTTTCCTGTCTATCCATATTTCCAGCCAGCAGACCTTGGAGCCATGGTCTGGAAATGGCCTGGAATCAATGGGAAAATTAATTTTGCTGAATGTAAAGATGAATTCTCTTTTGGGGAACAATATTCTCACTGGATAGCTCATGTTGGGACAAACCCCAAACAGTTCAGGGTTCTTCACTGTTTTCCCCTAGAAAGCTGAAAGGCACTGGTAAATAAAATGCATTTTCAGTTAAGAAAACAGAATGGGCAGTTTTCCTGAAAAATCTAACTAAAAAAAAAAAAATCTGACAGCAATAAAATAAGGGGCACCTGAGAAAAGAATGAGTGACCTCACCTGGAGAAGGTGGAGCCCCAGGGACAGGCACAGCTCACACACAGAGAGCATGGATTCACCTGAGGGAGCTGAGGTGAAGATCAGAAAGGGAAAAGGCAAGTGAAATACACTCCACAAATGAAGAAGTTGTGTTTCCAGGGTGTCCTCAGTGTGGATGGGGAGTGCTGATGCTGATTTTGGAGGAGGAGATGAGCAAGGCAGAGCTGCTCTGGCACGTGGCCCCTGGGAACGAGAGGAAGTCGCTCAAGCTGATATTTTTCAAGTGGGAAGGGATGAAGTCAATGGGGAAAGGAGTAATTGTTCCTAGGTCAGAAGAGCACATTCCAGATGGTGGGGAGGAAAACCCATTTCCCAAGAGGAGTGTGCCTGGGCATTTCTCAGCTGAAGGATCCTGAGAGAAGACAGAATTGATTATGTCACTTGGAGGTGAAACCTAAGATAACCACACACAAAAAAAAAAAAAAATGATGTAAAAGCTTTTTCTACTCCCAATATTGTTTTTTTTCCTTATCTGATCTCCACCTGGAGCTGGGAGTTGGCTTGTTTTTTATTGTGTTGAAAGATCTGGTTTGCTTGAGATCCTTCCAGTAACATTTGCAGCAAGGTTTCCTTCCAGATTGTTGTCATTAGCTCTCAGATACAGCTGGATCTGGGTGGAAATTCAGCTTTCTACCACAGACATTCTCAGTGACCAAAATGCAGCATTGCTGGAAATTTCTAGGGACGAGACAAAGAGAAGCAAATTTTTCCCAGGGTGGATATGCCCTAGTGCAGGCTTTGGAAAGGACATCAAAGATCATTTATACCCCCCAGCCAAGACAGAAACTCCCAAACCTTTAGATATTATTGAAAAGGAAGAGGCAGAGAATGTTGTTCAGATTTAATTTGGGGCCAGCCCAAAGGGATACCCAGGAGAGTGGCAGGGAGCAGGAAATGTCAAAGCAGAGCTTTCCAGCATCACTGATTCCTTTGCCTTTTCGGATAATGGTCAAGAGAACATTTTTATTTTCATGGTACATCAGCCATGTGCTTTGTGCCCACAGACAAAACCCAAATGCCACGTCCTTGCCCAAAGGAGTTTTGTATTGAACTGAGTCCTTTTTTAGAGACACATGTTTGGAGAGAAACAAATTTCACTTAGTTTTTCTTCCCTCTCACACCAGCAATTGTTGTACATGAGATGAAATTGGGCCAGTTCAGGTTCTCAGATTTTTCCATCTCTGCAGATGCTGCCCAGGGGATGATCCACAGCTGGACATTTCCTTGGGAATATTCTCAGGCTTTAGGAGGGGAGGAGCTCTTCCCCATTCCTGCCCTTGTTGGTGCAGGCACCACTGGTGTGGGTGGGTTTGGACCTTGTCAGGTTTGAACCACATCAGGTGAGCTCTGGCTGCTGGTGATAGGATCTTAATTTAACATTCAAATTGTAGCCACAGGGAAATTTGAGCAAATTTGTACCCAGGAGTGGTTTTATCCTACAGAGTCCAATATCCTGATGGGAGGGAGGTCTGGAGGATGTGAAAAGAAATGAGACACCAAGTTCAAAAGCATCTGCAGGGATGCAAACTCACCTGCTTGCTTTCAGTGTAGAATATATTTTTATTCAAAATTCCTCATGACACGATACCCTCAATGTCTGCTTCAGGCAACTCTTTTTTTCCCAGCCTCTGAAGCAATCATGGAAAATTTGCTGCTTTGATTTGAGAGCTGAGCTGTGCTGTGAAAAGGTGGCTGCACACCTGGTGTGGGAGAGTCACTGCTCTCTGTTGCCATTTGTTTGGTTTTTTCCCCCAAGCACAAGCTTTTGTGACCATTTAAGGCTGAGAGATTTGGTTTCCTGGTCATTATTTCCGCCAGCACTTGTTCTACCATGCCTGGCATTTCTCTTGGCTTCCTGCTAGTTAAGTTGTATATTTTCTATATCCAAACAGAAAGAGATTAGGTTTAGGTTAGGGATTAGGAAGAAATTGTTCCCTGTGAGGGTGGTGAAGCCCTGGCACAGAGAAGCTGAGGCTCCCCATCCCTGGCAGTGTCCAAGGCCAGGCTGGACAGGCTTGGAGCCACCTGGGACAGTGGAAGGTGTCCTGCCATGGCAGGGGGTGGAACTGAATGATATTTAAGGTCCTTTCCAACACAAACCATTCCATGTTTCCACAATCTTCCTCAATCAAACACATTTTTCAGTACTGGGTGTTTGGGAATATCTTAATTGTGTGTTTATTTGTTTGTTCCTGCTTCCCCTCTGTGTGTTGGGAACAGCCCCTGCAGTGTTTGCAGGGAGCAGGACCCCAAGCTCTGAGCTCCTCCTGGAGGTTTGGGGCACAGCTGGTTTTGTGCAGCTGCACATTGATGTTTGCACAAGGACAGCAATAAATTTCAGGCTCTCGTGTCAATTAATTGCTGTGCAGTTTGGCCTGGCATTATGTCCCAACCTCAACAACTGTTTGTTAACAGTTAAGAAGGGCTTGACAGATTCTTAACTGGTTAATAAATAACTCAGGGAAGAGAAGGTTCTTTTCTAAATTACAGGTTAGTTCACTTTATTTTTAATGATGTCTCCTGATGTGCCTTGTAAAATTTCTCGAGAGCATAAATGAGTGACAGGCCAGTGGCACTGAAATCTCCTGGGCTCTTTTTTCTGTGCTCAGCCAAGGCAACTTCATTTTAGTCTCTTCCATCCTATGAAATATGGTACAGGACCTTTCATGCTGCCATAAATAAAGCTTGAAAAAGCCCGTGCAACTTGGCCCCAGAGTCTGTCCTCTTGCAAAATCCAGGATTATGAATTCCAGGTGATGTCATCCCAGGTATGAAACCCTTCCAGCCAGTAGAGATTGGGTTATTTTCCTCACAGCATTCCTGAGAACGACTGCCTGTGAATCTGGGATCCTGCAATTGATTTTGTTTCTCCATCTGTTGGAACAGCCCTGGCAGAGAGTGCTCAGCCTCCCATCCCCCTGGATTATTTGGTGAATGTTTCTTTCATCTTAGATCACAGACAGACAAGCATCAGCTCACGAGGTGTCATGTACCAGCTACTGAATTTAGAGCTGCAAGAAGCAGAAAACACAGGCTCTGCTTCTTTAATTAGTTGCTGCATCTGCTTTGTTAGCTGATCAGAAGTCCAAGAGCAGAAGGAGTATTTGGCCCAGGCAGGACACTGATAGCCATGCAGTGAGATCATCAACAATTCTTTCCAAAAGGGAAAGTTAAGGAGTCCTCCTTCAAGGTCCTGAAATAGATTTCCTGTTGAAAACCCAGAGAGTTTCACTATTTCAGTATCACACAACCCCTTCTGGCCATGATATGGAGGGCTGTGAACCTTGGTGGAGTTCCTATCCTCAAGCACATGACTTCCAGAAAATCATCAGGCTGGAGTTGAGGGATCTCTTGCTGTCTCAGCTGTGTCCCTCCTGAGCTGCTGATCCCTGTCCTGACAGATCTCCCAAAGGACAAACATCATCCAAGCATCCAGAGGTTTTGCTTGGAAAGCCTTGGATAACACAGGGAGAGGGTGAGATCAAAGCTTCTTGTTTTAGATTTTAGTTTGGGGAATGCACTTTTGGGGTTTGTCAGCAGTGACACATAGAAAATTCTCCTTCTGTGAGCAGGAAAAGCAACATGAAACAAAGATTGTGTGGTGTGGGATTTTTTGTAATGAGTTGGTGGCTCTTCTCTACAGGATAAAACCCAGCAGGCAGCATGGGTGTTTTGGTAAGGAAACACAGGGAAAACAGATCTGTCTCTCACTGTGCAGGTGAGGGTAATGCTGTTTTCTGGGAAATACCTGATTCTCTAGAACCTAGATTCTCTAGCATTCTAGAACCTGGATTCTCTAGAACCACCAACTTCTGCTGCCCATGTTAATCAGTTTGTAGGACAGGGTCACATGCACATTTACTGCTCAGAATGAGAGCAGCCAGCCTGCTCAGCTCAGTATTGAGTTAGGAATAGAATAATTGCATGTGTTTAGTCCTCAATGTGATAAAATCAAGTTCTGGCATGGTTGCTGGCCTTGTTTTAAACCTAACATCATGCACAGACTCCAGTTTAATACTAAGGATCAATTTTAAGCTGCATGAATGTCTCAGGTTAAGAACAACACTGGTGATTGTGGGTTATGTCCACATCCTGCCCACCACAGGATATGTTTAGGGCTCCCTTTTCCAAGTACATCCTTTCCATCTTTTTGGGTTGAAAAGGTCTCTTTCCTGAACTGCCCAGGGTCTGCAGTGCAGGTGCTGTGCTCAGGGGGTTTTGTTTCATGGGCTGATGGTGATTTCTGGGCACGAGGAGCACTTGATTGAGTCCCCAAATCCAAGCAGGCTCAGCCACCATGAGCTGTCTTGGAGATTGATTAAACCATGAATTTATGTCATAAACTCTTGGCTGGAAGCCCCACACTATTCCTGTCCTGTCCATGGCTTGACAGTGAGCTGGAGCAGAGGCTTCTTTCTGCAGCTGGACCAGTTTCTTTCTCTGGTTCCCAGGACTCTCAGGGTAATTTTATTGATTCAGATAGGAAAAGGAGGGGTACAGGCACATTTTGGCAGGACACAAGGGTGAGAAGGAGCAGCAGGGGCACAGGAGTGAGGGCAGAGGACTGGCAGGGGACAGAGGTGGGTCATGCCACACACCAGCACTGCCCTGTGTCCCCAGTCCTGGCATTGTTATCCCAAAAGGGACAAACTGGAGCAAAGTTAAGCCAGGCCTGGGGTGCAGGGGTGCCACACATGCAGACAGCAGAGCACACTGAGCTTGGCAGGCTCAGAGATTTGGAGATATCCTTGGCATGTGTTCCCTACAGTGCTCAGTCATGCAAGGAGAACCATCCCAGGTGAGCTCTTTAAACTCTGTCCAACTTTTCCTGATCCTGGGAGGAGGCAGGTGGAGCTGAGAGCCCCACCTTGTAATTAAAGCATCAGGAGCATGGCAGACAGTAGTTGCTAATTAGCAGCTGCCTGGGTTAAATGCCAACTCGGTGATGGTGACAAGGTGAGGGAGGGAGGCACAGCCTGGTCTGCAGCTCCCTGTCCCCAGGAGGAGGGACAGCAGGGACTCTCAGCCATCAATTCCAGCTTTGCAGCCTGAAGGGCATGGCAGGCACAAAGCAAATAACCAGATGTCAAACCCTGTGCCCTGTGCTGGAGCCAGGAGCAGAGGCTGGAGCGCATCTTTGTGCTTCTCATCACACACAGATATTCTGGCTGCTGAGCTGTTTCTCTCCTTGCCCCTCCCCTGCTGTGACTTCATTTTAGGAGAACAAGGGGATTATTCTTGGAGCCCATCCTCATCCTAGAAATCATAAACCTGGCAGCTGTCCTGGCCCTTCTTCTTAGACTTGGCCGTGTCTGCAGTGCTGGTGGCACATCAAAGGGTCTGCTCTCTGCTGGGGACACCAGTGGCCTGTCCTCACTCATCAGGCTGCTCACAGGGGCTGCTCTCTGCTGTTTTATATTTTTGTGGGTTTATTTATTTAATTTGTTTATTTTTTTTTGTTTTATTATTTTTTATTTATTGGTTTGGATTTATTTGTATTTTCTATTTTTTGTGGTTTTATATATTGAATTTGTTTATTTATTTATTTATTATTTATTTATTATTTTTATTTTTTGTTTTATTTATTGACTTTATTTATTTTATTTATTGAATTTGTTTATTTGTTGTTTTATTTTTTTTTTTATTCAGTGTTTTTTATTTATATTCATTTCATATTTTTGTGGTTTTATTTCTTGAATTTGTTTATTTATTTATTTATTATTTATTTATTATTTTTATTTTTTGTTTTATTTATTGACTTTATTTATTTTATTTATTGAATTTGTTTATTTGTTGTTTTATTTTTTATTTTATTCAGTGTTTTTTATTTATATTCATTTCATATTTTTGTGGTTTTATTTCTTGAATTTGTTTATTTATTGCTTGGTTTTTTAAAATTTATTTTCATTTTCTATTTTTTGATAATTTTTGTTTATTGAACAGTTACCCCATCTCTCTAAAAGCTAAGAAAACCAACATGGAGCCATCCCTGCAAGGGCACAGGGTAGATTCAAGCTGTCCCTGAGTGCTCTCTCTCCTGCTGGAGGTGTGGGAGAAGGAGATGCTCCCAAATCCTGCCTTCAGCACAGCCA
>WBNO01019025.1:94904-149277 GCA_013400575.1 Peucedramus taeniatus | reverse complement strand
AGAGGGAGTGTCCTGGGCATGAAAAGAGAACCTGAAGTTAGGGAGGAGATGAGACCATGGGGATCAAAAGGATGCAGAATAAAAAAAGGGTGGGAAAGTCAGAGCACTTCTATAGTGGAGAGGAAATGAAAGCAAATGTTTTTATGCGCAAGTGTTTTTAGCTACTTTTGTATGGACCTGTAAATAGCTCTTTTTGCATATGAACAGTGGGACTGTGTTTAAAATGTTGGTTTATAATGATTGCCTTTGTTTCCAGCAAACTGACTGACTCAGGAAAAACAATCCTAGCGAGAAGATAGGAAACTATAGAGAAGACTGGGAAAAAGAATTGGTGTCAACAATTTTTTGTGGAAGAAATGGGACTGGAACACTTCCTATGTCATCTGGGCAGGAGGGCTGAAATGGAGTGACCAGCCCTGCAATGAGCCAAGGAAGCATAACTGGAGTGTTGTCAGGCCAAAAAAATCCAGAATCATCAGTCCCAACATACTTTTCTAAAGTAAGGAGATGCTCTGAAGACTACTGCAGTTCATTGAAGAAAGCTTTTTATTTTGCAAATAGAACCTCTTGCTTTCCATTCACTTTTGAGGAACTGTCAGCTGAAGCAAATTACCTTCTGGGAATACTGGGTTGCAATCCTGCCCAGCCATGGGTGAAGAATAAAGGGCAGGACCTTTATATTTAGACCTTATTTCTAAATAAGCACATTCATGGAAACTGTATAGGAGTCTGTTCATACAGACCAAAGTCAATACTGTTTATAATTGAGCTAATGATATATTAACTTTCTTTTATTATAGTCAGAAGCCTAATTGCTTGCTATAAGATATGAGCTTCAATACTCCATATGTCAAGTATGCCAAATATTCTGAGGAGTGGCACAGAGAAAGCTTTACAAGTTTAGGTTGGGTTTTTTGCTTTATTTTATTTTCAGCTTTTGTTCCGTGTTTTTTTACACACACTTTGACTTTGTCACAGTGCTTCAGACACATGACCCATTCAATGGTGTGGTTCAGTGTTAGTCTAATCAAAACATGTTAGTCACATGAATATTTGTGAAACGCACAGATGACAGCTTCACTGTATGCATCCAGGATGAACTATCTCTTCAAATGAATGACATCAATGTAATCTCTCTGAATTCAGCAAACTATAAGTCATGTCAGCTATGTTCTACCAACTTTACAAGACTGTAGGACCCTAATCAATCTCACAGTCATGTTTTTAATCCAAAATGTTTAACCTTGCCCATTTACAATGTCATGCCTTGAAACTCGCATAGCAAACCAGACTCATTTCCTTTCTTAGAAATTGTCATTAATAATTTCTGTACTTGCTGACTCATAAACAATATGATTGTCAGGGAAGTGCACCTACTTCCTGAAAATTACTTTCTTATAAAGAATATTATTTTGTGTATTATTTTAAACTGACTGAAAGCAACATAAAATGTTAGAAAGATACATTACTCTATAGAAGATAAAGTATTTTTCCCATACACCCAAAATTTAGGAGGACAATTTAATCTTCTAGCCATAATGGTTAAATACCTCATAATACTTTCATGTTAAAGCTGCCTTATGAGATGGAAAAGTAATCCTGTCAAAAGAATTTGCATATGGCATGTTGGTGTATTAAGTCCTCTGTCATAATTAGATGATTAATTTTAAATTGTGTAATTTTAAAAGAAGATAGAAAAAAACCCCAATAAAATACTGAAAATTCAAAATACCAGATTTTACAATGTGAGGCATGATCAAACAGAGAATCACACAAATATATCATATCAATGAAGCTATTGAGTATATTTTTGCATTAATTTCAGGGGCTATGCTATTAAGGGATTACAGTATAGGCAATATTTTCCAAGACCAAAGAATGTTCCACTGTATGGTAGGTACTGAAGAGAGGGCTAATGAGAAAAAGAGTGATTGTGACAAGCAATTATGTCACCTATGTGAATGGCTTAATTTTCTAAATTAGCCACTTTGATAATTATGACATCTCATTTGTCTTTTAATTCCATGAGCTGTGAAGTTTACCTTTGATTTTTTCTCCAATCAGATAAGAGGCTTTGATAAGCCAAGGGTCTATTATGTGCCTGAAAACCTCACATTTCAGTCTGCTCATCTGCTTGAACTGGAGAAAATAGCACTCTTCACAAGAGCTCTCCAAACAAGGCTTACACTCCTTCTATTGGCACTAGCTATTAAAAAAATGTTTGCTAAGCAAATTAATAATGTAAATAAGACTGCAAGTGGGAATGTTTAGTCTGCTTAAGAAGGAAGGCAAACAAACTGTTTTCAAGCACTTTTTAAACCACTTGAACAACAGGCCATTTGCATACAAGCAATTAGCATGTTAATTACAAATGATTCTTATTCACTCATTAGAACATTTCTGAGATTCACTGACAAATATGGGTCTTTCTTTAATTATCTTGACTCATAGGGGAGTGATAAAGCTTGTATTTAATTAAATTAAGAGGAAAGAGTAGTATTTTAAGGGATTAAAAGGGAAGAGTAGCATTTAAAAGAATTAGGTCTGATTTGGGATTTAGCTACAGTCGTTCTTCTGACTTCATGTGTAGGACAAATACCCACAGTGCTCTGTATGTTTTATATAAAATATGGGAAATAAATATTTCATGCAATTTTTGAATATATGTGTAACTCAGCCTTCATTTTCCTTCACAGAATAGGTATGTAATTTCTTTGCAGGGATCAGGCTATTAACTGTGAGAGGAAATACAATAGTTAATGACTTATGGAGGAATCTGACAAAATAAAATGCCATTTAACACATAAACTCATTTGGTGCCATCTTCTCCTCTCTATTTGGATATACTGGTTGCTATTTCAGCCCAGAGGGAACAAGAGTGGACAGATTGTTCTTTTCAAAATAAAAATACACTGCATTGTCATTATTTCTGTCATGCCTTCATATTGGCATGAAATCAGCAGGAATCAATGAAAAATAGGCTTTGCTCTCTGATAACAGCCACAACCGGGCAGAATACAGTCCAATTACTTTGATCAGGATGTCAATATTTGTGATATTAAAACACAAGTCATGCAAGCTTTGTAGTGGGCAAAAGCTATGCTACTTGGTTGAAAAGCAGTAATAGGTATGTGTCCTCATGTAAAGTCCTTTTTTGTTTATTTGCTATATAGCAAGGGAGGTTTTTTATTGCTTGTTTTTGCCAAAAACATTTTCCACTTTTATTCTAAAAAACACACAGATGTAGGAAGAACATTACAAACTCTCTTGGTTGATGCTAAATGATGTGTGTGCAAAAGTTATTGCTGTTCTAAGCTGTCTTTTAAATGATTTTGAATCCCTCTGCTCTACAGTAAGTACCTAGGTGAGACACCAGTTAACAGTGACAATAGATTAAATCACAGCTTCATGAAAGTAGCCAATTCACTTGAAATGTCATGTGTGTTTCTGCAGTACATCCTTTTTCTGACAAGTTTTAATGATGATAATGTTTTTGGAAGTGCATTTTAAAAAAAGGTCTGGTAATTTTTTTAAAGCCATATGCATTTTAGTTAGTTTACCATATTTTACCAAAAATGTCCTTAAAATCATAACTTCCTGTGTTCTTGTTAGCTCCCCCTTGAAAACTCAGATGAATGGTAGGAAACCTCACCTATAAGAATCTCATTTGGCACAAGATATAAGCTGATGTCCTCAGTGTGCCCAAGCCTCCGAAGGTTTTGTGCAAGTTTGCAATGGAAATCCTACGACAAGCTAGGAGACATCTGCCTGTAACAACAGGTCACTGGGCTCTTTTTCATCCTCCTCTTTTGCATTTCTCTTTTGCCATTTCTCATTCTCCTCCTCAGTCTAGATCTCCCGAAGCATCTGAGCATCCCTGAGTTTGTTTTTCAATATGGGGAATGACAGCACAAAAAAGGGCACAGTCCTGTGTACCAGAGTTAGAGTAGATGATACCATGAGGTCCCTACCAAGACAAACAATTTTTTGATTATGTGATTATTATTCACTTACTTTAAAATCCGGAAACAGAAACATTTATTTGAAAAACTTGGAATAGAGAATTTTTACTATTATACACAGTCTTACAATCTGCAGCTCAGCTTTGTAAAAATTGAGTATTGAATAACTATAATACAATAAATCTTTCTAAACACTAAAAAAGAAAAGAATAGAAAAACTAGTGCTCATAATATTTTTTTTATTTCTACAGAACACTCTTTACCTGCTCCAGGCCTAGACTTTTATAGATGGACATTAAGTAAAGCCATTTTATGGAGGATATTGCATCTAAATTGTATGCTAGAACAAACCTTGGATGCCAGTACATATCTTTTTATTAAAAACATTCATAAAGTGAAGTAAACTATTAAAAAAAATAAACAAATGAAACTATCTTCACTACCCAGGCATTTGAAGCATCCTTAAAGTGTGAAAGAAGTACTGGAGGTATTTTGCAATGTAACATAGATAGAAAAAGCAATAAAATATATTTGGACAGAAACCCCACTTTATCTCCCTGTAATTCCATTTTAAAAATCCAGTAGAAATCTATTTATTTCCTTGTCTGTTCAACTTTTCACTTTGGTCACTGAAATTTTTCTCTTGTTTCTCAAGTTTAATAAAGTAAATAACTTCTTTTCTCCCTAAATTTTCACAGCCCTTCTTATAGCTCTGGCTTTTATTCCTGACTGTCTGCACTTGAATCTATTCAGAATACTGGATTTGCTTTTTCAGCCTTCAGCTTCTTCTCTCACTGGTGCTGTGTTCCCCCTATTTTTTTATTTGCTCATAGGTATTGAATTGCTAATTTAATAACTGCTCCTACCTGTTCTAGTGTTTCGTCTGAAATTCCTATGACATCTCTACTTTCCAGTTTCAGTTTCTGTACAAGCTGCTACTTAACTTACCTCCACTTCCAAGGGAATCTTTCCAACCATGCACACATATTTTAAAGGCCCTAATTCTCAGTCAGGTGGGAGATTCACAATGGCAGGGTTTTTCAGAGTTTGTCTCCAGTCAAAATGTCCAATATTAGTGTCTAATTTTAACAAGTACAGGTCACAGTAAGAGCTAATGAATAGAACCCTTACATGCTAACCTGTAGAGAATAAACCTATAGACCTGGGGTTTGTGGATTGATTTCCCACAAAAGTAAAGATTTATGAATGCATTTATGAAACATCCCCAAATCCACTAAAACAGAATAGCCAAATAAAACATTAGTATGTAGTACCAAAACCAGGCAATTTCAGACATGCAAGAGGTCAATCTTTAGATTTAGAGAAGCAATTGTGTGCTATTTAATACTTGGGAGTTGATTTGCCTGCTGACTTACTTGAGCTTTCAACAGCTGTGCTCTCTCAATTTTTGTGTTTTATTTTCTCACAACTGCTCTACCTTGACTACGAGGAGCCTTGAAGGACAGCTGGGGTGACACATTGAGTCTGATTGATGGCTGCAGGACACAGATGGTGAACTCTCAAAAATGTTGCTGGCAGATAGTTTTACTGCTGGAACAGTTTGTTTCTTTCTGCAGTTCCCTTAGCTGATGCTTTACTAAATGCTGAGCAGCCACTTCTTGGCTAAGGTCCATCCAAGCTGCATTTGGATCTTGATGCAATGGCTACAACCTCATAAAAGTTCATTGTTTATACTCACTCTCACTCACAGAGAGTTTGCCAGCTCGTAAGCACTCGTATTCTTAGGAATTCTTCAAAATAGCTGCCATCAATGGGATGTTTTGACTTCACTTTTACTGTAGAGAAAATACTGTCAGAAAATCTTTGTCATGCTGTTTATACATACTGTACATTTTATGTGGAGTTATTTATAGAGCTGTGAGAGTTTTGAAAGACTGGAGCTCTCTTTGTTTAACATGTCTTTCAAACCAAAAGCATATCACAGGTCAATAAAAAAGTCTCCAAGACAAACATTTTCTTTTCTAGAGTAATCCTTTCTGACTAGTCTTCTGAAACTTCCATTCATACTGCAATACACAAATTCTGGAGCTTTTCAGCTTCCTTTTTCTTAGACTTAGCCTTACAGGTTTTAATCTGTCTCAGAGTGATAGTTTCAATTGTGATTTTGTGTAAATGTGATATCCCTCGATGGCAGCTTATCAAGCCTTGTTTGTCTACTGAATCACTGCTGACAAAAAGATGCCATTGAATGGTGAAATTCTGACCCGTAATATTAAAAATGTTGTGTGTGAAGGAAAATATAAAACATAAACCTGCTACCCTGAACAACATTTGGCTATACTGAGACTGTAATGGGAAATTTTGCCTAATTTGTGCGTGGGCATGTGTAGTGGGGTTCAGTTTAGTAATTTTTTTCTTCCTCTTTGAGTAATCTGTCTAAAAGCTACTTATAGCATCAGAAGAAATTGGTGTCTTTCAGTTCTTCTCCTTGATTCCTAGGTAGTGCTGCTGTGTTCCTTTCAATATCAAACAAATGCCCCAAGTACATGACACGCATTTTGAAAAAGGCAATCAGGGATCTCTACATCTCTAATATTACTTTATGGAAAATAGTGACATAAAGAGAAAGGTTTTTTAAAGAACCACTCATTGAGCGACCATAAGGCGTAAAAACGTGAGAGTGCTAACAAGCAATAAAATAAAATTATGTTGAACTATTTACATCCAAGGACCTAATACAAAGCCTACTAAAGCTGATTGGTTTTTCGTCTTCTTTGCTGGTTCAACTGTTGAAAAACAACAGTTTTAGAGACTAATCCCAGGCAAGTAGCCATTAGCCAAAAATATGTAACTTTAATAGATTTACTGGTATGAATCTTTTGCAATTAAAATCAAGACTTAAAAAAATGGTTGGTTTTGTAACTTTCTTTTATAGACTAACATGTTTCTTTCAACTGTTTAGGACTAACATTTTCAAGAAATCTGTCTATTATGTAAATGCCAGTTTTTCTTATAATAACAGCCTCAATTCCCCCGCTTTTCTCATCTTTGATAGATAAGAGAAATTGGACCTTTAAATTTAAACTAATACAAAATGGGGTAATTAAAGACAGGTACTTCAAAGCAGAATGCAGCAGAGGAGGAGAATTCCCCATCTCTGGAGGTGTTTGGGAAGAAAAGAAGAAAAAAAATTCTGTCAGGTTTCAACAATTCTGACAGCAGTTCTGAGCTGCTTAGAGAAATCACCAGCTGAAAAGAAAAAAAGAACGTAGCACAGGTAAGGCAGGCAAAGGGTGTTAACTACAATAAATACAGTTTATCATTTGGTTATAGCAATTTATTACAGGGATATCAAAATATATATTTAGTATAAATATCTATAAATGTATATCCAGAGGCATAAATATAAATCTCTCCATATAAACTCAAAGATTTCTTCACTCTCTGTTGTCACCACATTCTCTATCAAATCCACATCTAACAACAGCACTATTTCCTGTTAGACTATTCAAGATCTGCTTAGAGTGAATTTTCTGCTATTCCCTGCGATCTTTTATCTAACCCCCTTACCTGTGTTAATACATTCATCATTCTCTCTTTATGCTGTCATCTCTGTTTTATTGTCCCCCTCACCAGCACATTGTTTGCATCCATCCCCTAGTGTTTTTATGCAGTGCCCTGTCACGGCAGGAGAAATATATGGTTTGTTATTCATGCTCTCCATAGCTTGTTGAGCTAATCCATATTGCCTTTTTAGGCACCCACATTTCCTTCTATCAATAAATCCTAGCATTAGAATCAATTCAAATAAGGAAAAAATATCCAAATCTTTTTTTTTTTTGGTCTCTTTCTGCCAAAACCCCCAAAAGTTCCTGCAATAAAGCCTGAAGTCATTATCAGTATTTCAGAAGATAAAATTTGTGATAATTTTTTTACAATTTTACTCTTCTATTAGCAGGGATGGGAAATGTAGGCAGCCTGTTAGAAAGGAGGAGAACTAATTGAGCTCTCTGGCCAGAAGACTGTACACTGCATTGCACATATCTCACTGCATTCCCTTCAGTTATTACCTCACCAGTGATTTTTACAGTATCGTGCCGTACTGGAGCAAGATGCATTTATAAGGAATTTATACAATTAAACATCAACAGTTTCATTCAAAAATGTCAGACAAGGTCTTCCTGACCATCTACTGTGGTCATACACTCTTCATCATGCAGGCATTTATTGACTGAAAATGTTTAACCGGCTGGTTCCTTGAAAATGCTACGTCTTCTGCAAAAGACATAGATGTGGTGGAATGCCACCTGTGGGAGCTTTAGGAACACAAAACGAAATTGGTTAAATGATAATGATTTAAGTATTTAGCAAGAAAGGAAGGAAAAAATAAAGAAGAAATTAATGACTGAATGAATAAAACCCCCCATTTTGTATTCCAATCTCTTCTTTAATTTGTTGATGTAACTATTTTTTAAAATCAAATTTATTCATTCAAAGAATTACCATATATGTAGTGTGTAGTGTTGGACCCATTCAAGTAAATGAAAATGTTGCAATTAAGTGTAATAAAAGATAAATTCAGCTTACAGATTGGTTTGAGCTTTTGTTGGTTTTTTGTTGGTATTATTTCTTACAGAGTTTGAAATATTTTGTTTTCATCTTGATCTATTCACTTTTTCTCCTGAAACCTGGAGGCTTTTTTTCCAGGACAAAAAAACATTATAAATCCCCCAAAATTACCTCCTCATCTATATTTTTATTTAAGAATTTGTGATCTTATTTATTTTTGTCTTACTGGAACTGATTCACCCAAACAGTGGAGCTGTTTAATAAACCTTACTCTTGAAAGGTGGTATTTACATTATCAGTATTACAAAGGATAATATCCTGATAATTAATACACTAATTTAAAAAAGCTAGCTTGTTTGATTTTGTAAATCATGGTCTCATAGTTTCAGTTTCATTTTTGCACCCAGGGAAATAAATGCTAAGAAAAAAAAGGGGGCTTCTGCTATGTGACAGTCTCCTGAAAGTCTGGGGTCTGATTCAGAGGGAGATGAATAATAAACCAGGTAATGCCAATATATTAACAATGCTGAAGTGGTTGTCATGCACGTTCTATAAAGCGTATGCCAAAGAAAAATGCTGGCAAGTGCTGTGTTGAAATATCAGCTTAGTTAAAGGATTCATCATGAACCATTTGTCTTTTACCCTTCCCTCACTAGTCTTGCCAGCAATTCTCCGTCTGCCAAAATGAGAAAGGGACAGCTGCCAAAGGGATGGATTTCAAAGTGTGATTTTTTTTGTTTGCCTCAGTTTTGCTCTTTCTCACATCTTTTAGATTTTTTTCCCCCTACAAAATGCAGCATGTTGGATAATAAGAGTTAATAAGGAAAGCTGTTAGCTTTGGAAGTTCTGTTTAGGCTGACTTTTCCCTCAGTCTTTACACAAGAAGACCCCTAGACATTTCTGACTTCCACTGAAAGAATCTCTGTATTCAAAGCAAATTCAAGCCAGAAAACATGTAATCACTAGAAAATGCCCACAAAAACTGGTGGATCATGAGTACTGACTTTCTGCATACCTCTGTGAAACATCTGTGAATTTGGCTAGTATAGAAGCCTACATGCAATTTATAAAGAGGTTTTCCCTCAGTGTGCTGTGTTGAAGGGATGAAGAAAAGTTTGCTCTTCCCAGTAGCACAGGAGAAAGTTGCTGGCTCGGTAGGTAATTGGACCACCTGAGGCTACAGTGGCCCAAAAGGACTAACAATATTAGAAGTGGACTTTTTAGGTAAGGACTCTATTTTCCAGAGATAATGCAGGATGGGTCTGGAACGAAGGAAATGCTCCTGCATGACTGCAGCCTGCTGCTGAGGTCCAACAGCTGCAGTGCACCTTTTCTCCCAGTTCCTTCTGTTCCCAGCATAGTTCCAGTACGTTCCCATTTGACATGCCTGTGGCCTGTAGGCTCCCAGCTCCGTATTAGGCATTCCTTGTATGAGAAGGCAAACTGGAGGCCAGCACCCTTCCCTTCTACAACATCCTTCCAGAAGGAATATTCCTCAGTGCTAACACAAGAACTTGGAGACTGAAAGGAGATTTGTCCAGCAAAATTTTTATATGGGGAGGCTCTGAATCGCAGATTTGATGGCATGGTAAGATATTTTTCCCCACTAAAATACTTTTTCAACCTATTACTTTCATGTCCTGGGGGCTTATGTCTTTGTTCTACAAGTGTTTTTACCTCTTCTCACCTAATAACATTCTCAAGTAATAATTTTGAGTGCTCAAAATGATGAATGAACCTGTTGGAAACCAAAGAGGTGCTGAGGTGTAAAGATGCCTATGACTTGAAGCTAAAGTCTGTTAAAATGCCTGGTTGAAAAGCCCAGCCAATGCTCTCAATGGGTGGAAGACTGCAGTGTAAACTCACTTCTTGAACTAGATATTGAGGAATCCATATGGCAGAGGAGCTGTAAGACAAAAATGCATAGTAAAACATTGTATAATGAAAAGTAGTAATCGTGTTTCTCATATAAGTACTTGTTTTCCTCCTATGGCTGCCTGCAGAACTATCCTTGCTTGTGAAATATTTAGTATAAATGGAGTATTTGAGTAGGATGGACAACACTACTGATGAATCTCAAAATTGGTCCCCCTCCCATGCAAGCTGGCTTACACAAGGGTCATATAGAAATGCAAATTCCTATGGATGAATGTTGATCTCAATGATAAAGAATAAAAAAATTAATTAGTTTTTATACTGCACTCTGGGGACAACATTTAGACTTAATCTTGCAAATAAACTTGCAGTGCCTCACTGTTATTGTCACCAAAGTTTGAGCTATGGCTCACAAAGGCATCCATCATACCTTTACAAGGCACACAGTC
The DNA here is from genome assembly GCA_013400575.1 of Peucedramus taeniatus. Taxonomy (NCBI): domain Eukaryota; kingdom Metazoa; phylum Chordata; class Aves; order Passeriformes; family Fringillidae; genus Peucedramus; species Peucedramus taeniatus. The sequence goes on along the minus strand of WBNO01019025.1, from coordinate 138,461 downwards.
CCCAGGCTATTTACTGCTGACACCTCCAGCCTTTTGTCCGCTCTGCCGTAAACAAAATGGAAGACCCAGAGTTGCCGGCTGTTCAACAGATAATGGCAGGGTTGCTTTTTTTATAGTTCACCTACCATACTCATGTGCAATTGAATGTGTCTCCCATACGCTGCTCTTGCCAATTCTATCTCCAGCAATTATCCTGTCCTAGTACTCCATTGCAAAGTACCTGCCAATAATGAGGGATTCGCAGGTGGCAGCCACAAAGTGCTGCTTGTCCCTTCTCCTTGCAGGCACCATGTGGTGGCAGCTGAAACGGGGTGGCGCTGATGTTGTTCACACAGGGGGTCATGACACAGGCCAGGGCAACAACTCTGCTGCATTTAACCTGATCTGGATGACAGTTGTGCTGTCTTTTGCCCACTATCTTCAAGATGAGTGCTCTCTTCATCAAGCTAATTTCAAGCTACATGCTGATTTTTGCCTTGGTCTTGGCATTATTTTAAAATTCCATTTTGATCCAATTGTTTTGTGTGCAGAAGTTTTCAGATGATGTTTTAGCCAGGAAGTGAGTATGCTGCTTTTACTGACCGCTGAAAATACTCCAGCATCAAGTAGGTCCACTGCTGGGTAAAAATCACATGCTCACAGAATGATTGGGATGAAATAGATAGCAGGAAACCTCTCAGCCAACCTCCTGCTCAAAGCAGGTCAAATACCTGCTCTGGGGTTTGCACAGTCTGGTCTTGGAAATCTCCAAGGATGGGGACTACAAACCCCCTCTCCATCCACTGCTGAAGAGCCCTCACAGTGAAAGTGCTCTTTATATAAAGTCTGAATGTCTTTTTTTTCAGCTTATTCCCCCTCATCCTCTCAGCACACATGACTGTGAGGAGCATGGCCCTCTTTTCAGCAGCCTCCCCATAGGCACTGGCAGGTCCCCTGGAGCCATCCCTTCCCTGGCTAAACAAGCCCAGCTCCCTCAGCCTCTTCTCACTGGGAAAGTGCTCCAGCCACACCTGTCTTGGGGGCACCCCAATGAACTTGCTGAAGGTATTCATGTTTTAGGAGTAGTGGGGGCCCAGATCTGAATGCAGTTTTGTATATGTGGTCAAACATAGCGCAAAGTAAAGGGAGAATATAATCTACTGTCTTTTCTCCTGTGAACAGACCCCAGCATGCCACTGACATTCCTTAATGACATAGGACACCCTGGCTCACTTTCTGCCCAATATCAGTTCACCAACATCTTATGGGCCTTCTCAGCAGAGCTGCCTCCCCAGCCAGGCAGACCTCAGCCTGGATTAGCATAAGGGATTCGTCCATCTCAGATACAGGACTTGGCATTTGCCCTTGCTGAATTTTGTGAGGTTCCCATTCCATTTCTTGCAGGCAAAGCCCTGAGCACCTGCCACCAAACAGCAGCAACCTCAGAGAAAGAGAAGTCTTCTACTGTGGCCCACAGCTGCAAAACTACAGTGCTTAGAAAAGCAGGGACACCAGTTCACCCTTCCCAATCCCCAAACAAGCTTATTGACCCTGGATCTAGTAGTTTTTACCACAACTAGGCACTCTGCTTTTAAAGACAAAGGACTACATAATCAAAAGTCATCAAATATTGGATAAACTGCAAGTTAGTAGGCTTTAAAATTCACAGTTTTCACTCCAGACAATGTACATAAGAAAATTTTTATGAGTCCATTTTCTCTCTCTTCTGAAGCCTGTACCCACAACCTGTGATGCCTATTTTTTGTTTTGTTTTGTTTGGGGGTTGTTTGCTTGCTTTTTGGTGTTTTATTTTATTTATTTATTTATTTATTTATTTTTTTAATCTGGTAGCAAGTTACAGAAAACCCCATGAAACAGTAAAAGTCATCAAAGAATATTTTTCCCCTGAAATGTGTGAAATGGCTAGAAATTTGATTATTAGGTAAGTAATACAATAAGACACACTTTAGTGCCATATTTGTCTTGAGTAAGACAGCCAACATAATGTCTTGCTTTAACACTTTATTCTGAATATTTGCATGATTGTCCTTATTCTTACCCATTGAATTCCACTCAGGGTGGCAAGAGCTTAAACCAGTGACAGCAGGGCACTTTTTAATCAATTCCTTTGGAAAATCACATAGGTCTGTACTGTTCCACACAGAAAATAGAATTAGTATTAGCTGTAATTCAAAGAGACTAATTTTGTGAAGGAGGGGGAGGCTTCTGAACTGTAACAATTTCTTACCTTAGTTCTCCCAGACTCCCCATCTCCTGCACTTATTTAAGGAGAGTGAGTGCTATCACCACAGGGCTTTTCTCACCTGCAGAGTCTGACCTGGCATATGCGGCGAAGAAACTGGATGCTCACAGTCCCACCCTAGGAGAGGTTAGTGCCAAACCTGAAAGAATAAAAGCAGGCAAAGTGAAACTGCATCAGCCCAGCATTTCTGGTCTCTGCCTGTCCTAGGCGTGAGTTATTACTTCTCATCCATCAGACTCTGTGGAGGTTTCTGGTTTAACTCTTTGCATATGCAGCTTCACAAGGGCTGTTTGTGTTGGAGTGGCCTCTCATGAAGAGGTGTAATTCCCATCGGCTTCTTCCTCTTGTTTGGCCAGAGGCTGCTTTTGACCTTTCCAGGCTTTGAAATTCGATTCATTTCGTATTACAAAATATCCATTCCTCTGAGCAGTGAATAAACGGTCTTTGAAGTCACCACCTAGGGCTCCTTAAGTGCTTTAGGAAGGAAGCAGAGGTGCCTGCTGACTGCCAGCTCAGTGCTTTGCCTGCTTCCCACAGGAGCACCAAGCAGCACAACCAGGGCTGCTCTGCCCTGCTTGAGTGGAAGGTGTCTGGAGAGGAACCTGCTCCTGACCTCATCTGCTCCTCCTCTAGACACAAAGCTTTGGACAGCAAGGGCTGCTCAAACTGGTGTGATGGGAACTTGAGGAGAAAGAGGTGGCAATGCAAAATTAAGACAGGGACAGGTTAATGACATTTCCACAGAGGGAATACTTAAGAATGTCTGTCTTTACACCCTGAAATACAATGTAAGTGCAATGGCTATGAAAATTGCTTATAATCACAGTGTGATGAGAGCTGGGAAGCAGTTTCTGCAATAACAGTGTTTTGCTTCCTGGGAAAAAACTATTCATTCAACTCTTATTCTCAGAGACAACTTTTCAGAAAAATCCATTCATATGCCAATATAAAATCTGGTCTCAAGAGTTGTGTTGTTGTAATTGCCTTTATTTTGTGCATGTAACTTTGGTCCACTTCAACTGATTGTCTCTCCACTTTTTCCCTGGTTTTGCCTTCCCTGGACAAGAAAGAACATTGTGTCCAGCTCTTTTACCTCCTTCACAGCACTGGAATAAAATCTCAATAAAAAACTCAGTGACATTAGCTGGCATTCAAGGCTGGCATTTGTACAGGTTCAAATCAGAGCATGTTAATGAGTGCTGAAGTCACATCCTAATGGAGGCACACGAAGGCAGCATGTTGTCCCACTGAGGCAAAACAGATGAAGATCATGCATAAAACTATGGTTTCACACCATAAGTTGAATATGTGTTAGTTTTAAAGCTTTTGGTTTTGCATTTTTAACTTTTTATTATATAGAACACCCTATGTTGCTCAAAGCAAGCCAAGAAAAGTTGGCACTGTATGTAGCTTGGAAATTAAAAAAAATTATTATGCAGAACCCTACACTCACTTTATTGCACTGCTGCTGAAGAGGCCCAGGCAAACACACAGTAAACTAATTTTAAAGTCTTTCTTATTAAATCTTTGTAAGAAGAAGTAAAAATTCTTAGGCAGGTTTTACTGCAAAAACACACATTCACACTGGAGAAACTAATACCATTATTTTTTCAATGTGTTTTCATCAGCTGCATAATATCACACATTAAGGGACTAATTTTTCATTTCAGTCATATTTTTTCAGTTTAAACATCACTCCAAACATTCAAAACAAGTTGATTTCTTTGCATACTAACAGCATTTGAAATAACTCAAGCCACTTCAAAATCTCAGTGGTAAAATGTGTTTGAAGTTCACAAACTGACTGAATGGGAAGTTATGAACCACTGGATAACAACTGACCACATTTTCCTTTGACATGACACAGGACATTGCCTTTTGCTCATCTGCAGGAAGTATTACAACTTATTCTGGAACTTGTAGATGTGGTGCATAGACTGATGTGGGAGAGCTCAGCTCCATATCCACTTCTCTCCATTTCCACTCAGGAAATGTGGAAGAATTGGAGACAGCAGGCACAAAAGGATGGAATTCAGCCACTGAACTCACCTGACTGTCTCAAATGCAGGTGCCTGTGACTGAGCTAAATATGTTACATTACTGCTATAGTCATCAAAAGCAGTGCACACCTCCAAAATATGACTCATCTGGACTATTTTAGGATGTGGTGAATCACCATATATTGATTAATAGTTCCTCTTCATAGATTCCTATAAATGGAGGCCAGGGTGACTAATTTATACTAATATATCTATCTTTTAAGTGCTTAAAAATTAGGAAAACAAAATCTCTTGTAAAATAAAGGCTTTCATAAATCTGCTGATGCTATTTTATTACTGCTGCAAGGTTTAGAATTAGAAATATTCTCTTTTTTTGACATTTTTTTTCTGCAGAGAAACCAAACTGTGATTCAGAAGTAAGGAAAAGTAAGATTTTTCCTTACAAAGATTTTGATAATGAAAAGAAAGTATCCTGGTTACTGTATATATTACATGACATCTACCTTAGTATTAATTTTAAAAAATTTCTAATTCAGTACAGATCCATGACATATGCAAATAGTGTTTTATCTTGGTTCATTTAAGCTCTTTATGGTGTCCACTTGTCTCCCTTCCTCTATGTTTTTTTTTTTTTTTCTGGTGGTTTTTGTGTCTGATACTTGGCATAGTCAAAGAAATAAACGTTATTATTTACATGATGCCAGTCATGGGATTATCTCAGTCAATATTTAGAAATAAAATTAACTGTCTCCCAGATCCAGAACAAAATCACAAGATACAGCAAAGCAGTATTGCCAGATTGGAAGTTCCAGATTCAGAGCAGAATTAGCTCCTTGTCTTACACTGATACTGAGAATTTAAGATAAAATGTCTGAAACATCAAAGGAAGCCAGCTGGAATCACACATGAGATTAACCTGGAAAGATGGACATTGTTGTCTGTCAGTCATATCTTTTCATTGAGAGTGAAGAAGAGAATGAAAAAAGGGGAAAGAACTCCAGATAGAATAGTGTATACCAGCATTAGAAAAGAAACCAACTTTCAAACAAAAATCTGCAGGGAAAAAATAATTGTTTGGAAAAAGAATCCTGACTGCAAAAACACAGTTGTAACTGTGCATTGTCTTAAATGGAAATACAAATTAATCCATATGAGGGAAGGGAAGGGAAGGGAAGAGGGCTTTTTAGTTGTACCAGTGATGCAGTGATGCCCTAACTCTCCAGTGCTGCTCCTGGAAAAGATTCAGCTCCAGTGCTTGTGGAGGTTGTTGAACATGCACCAGCATTGCTCCCTGCTGTAATACTGGGTGTTACANGGAAGGGAAGGGAAGGGAAGGGAAGGGAAGGGAAGGGAAGGGAAGGGAAGAGGGCTTTTTAGTTGTACCAGTGATGCAGTGATGCCCTAACTCTCCAGTGCTGCTCCTGGAAAAGATTCAGCTCCAGTGCTTGTGGAGGTTGTTGAACATGCACCAGCATTGCTCCCTGCTGTAATACTGGGTGTTACAGCTTCCCCTAGAAAGCCATTCTGTGCCAGCAATGGGTGCAGCATGGCAGCACCTTTCTGGAGACTCCCTTTTGGCAAGCAGCCACTTCCCATGGTCACATAGCCACAACAGTGCTTGCAAAGGCAGTGACAGTCATCACTGCCAAGACAGTAGCCGTCATGTTGTTTCAAGATACAGTAAAAAAAAGTTATAGATTACCTGGGGGTTTGGAGGTGGTGGGGTTTTTTTTCAACTTAAGCAAATTTTTTTACCTACTTTAGAGACATAAAGATGTCACATTCCTGTAAGCCTCGGTTGTCTCATTTTTGGATAATTTCCCTTGCCTCTCTGTGAAGGGAAGGTGTTGATATTTGTGTATAGTTTGTGTCAATCAATGCTTTGCAGGGGCAAACACAGAATATTCATGGTGCAGATCAGTTTCTGCACACAATTTACAGGAGACAAATGACACTGGGTGCTAGAAAGGGCTATTCAATTGCCAAAGACTCTTTCTTCTGTAATACATGGAAAAACATTATTAAATATAACACCTTCATTACCATGGTGCCTAGAAGTGCTAGAGTACTCAGGGAAGAATCAGTTGGATGTCTACTGCAAGCTACCTGTTTGAAAAGGATTTCTGCCTTTGGATATTAAAAACTTGTCCCTGTTCTGACCAGAGTAATGCAAACCCACAAGACAGGAAATATTCCATTAGTAATTAAAACATGCATAACATCTTATTTTCATTTTTAAGCCAAAAGAATATTTTTTAAAAAACCCATTTATTCCTGCACAGTAACTCTCTGTTGTGTGTTCATCAGCATGGAGAGAATAAGAGGCAGCCAGGGTGTGAGAGAGCTTTTCTCTAAGTCCTGTATCATGTTAAAAGCTGATACAAACCACAGGGACTTCCAGGCATTGAGAGGAAAAAAAAAAAGAAGAAATGTCGAGTAATGGGAGTAAAATTTAGACTGCAAAATATCAAATACAGAGAATTTTAAGAAGCAGAAAATCTCTCACTATATACATTTCCAGAATACAGGTCCCTTTAAAGAGATGTTAAAATCATTAACATAAAGAGCTGTGCTAACAGAATAGTTTGAAAAATTGTTCTGTGGAAGAATAGTTGAATTGTTCTTTTGTGTATATTTTGATTTCTATCCTTCCTTATTCAAGAAAAAAAATTAAATAAAAAACTTACCTTGCACCATATGTCATCTGCAAATTCCCTGATTCCAAAATCTAAAGTTTCACATATATTATAGATGCAATATTTGAAAAAGACCTCTTTCTTCTTAATAAGACATACTAGAAGTCTCAGTCCATTTCCTGCTGCATTTTGAGTTGTTTGAACCTGTAGTTTAAATTTAGATTTCTTTTTAGGGTACTAGATCTATACATTTTTTTTTTTAATACAAATTAATAGAGAAAATAGACCTTGAGCAACAAACCTGAGGAGGAAAAATAGTGTGCATTGAGACCTTGGAAGTATCCTGACAAAATAGATATAGCTAAAACATATCAAATGCTATGCTTTTTTTCCAGCTACAATTTTTGAAATTAAATATCTGTCTGACCTTAATCTCACAAGCCTTTGAATAAATTCCAAAATAGATTGAATTTTTTATCCAGATCTCCCCATTAGCTATGTGGCCATATTAGTCAGAATATTTACTCCTTTGTTACTAGAACTTTTCCCTGCATTTTTAAAAGCACAGAGGAGAAACAACAGGTTTGGAGTGTTCATCACCTGCAGCAGTGACAGCTAAAATGAGCACAAATTTCACAAAGGGATTCAAAGTTCATGTATTCCTGCACTGTGATCTCACACTGAGAAAAGAGAAAATGTACTCATTGTAGCTGTCACCACTTTTCAGCCTCTTCATGTTGCCTTTTTAATTTATCATTTACAGCAGCATTGGCCTAATAACAGCACTGCTTTTCTCTTGGGCAATTTTATAATGCTTTTGCAGAATGCTTACTAGCTTCACTTTTTCTGAAACAAGATTTTTATTTATTTAAAATAAGAGAACAAATGTCAGGTTAAGCCCAGCTGTACAGCAAAAAACTGGATGAATGTTAGTTACTTCATCCCAAATTATATGTCTGGATATGATGGAAATGCATCACTTTTAGTAGAAACAGACACATCCTCCACAATTTCAAGGAATGTAACCAAAACAAATAAGAATTCGCCTGCAGAGATGTGGCTGCATTAACATACTGTTCTCTCAGATAGCCCTATTACCACGCCACATATTCTTTCAGAACAATAGTGCACCAAATATTTATGCCTATCCTGCTCTGGGTGCCTTAAATCACCACGATGATGCTGGTGTTGGACTTTTAGGAAATCACTGTTTTTAACTACAGGCCATTTGCTTCAGTGAATCACTCAGGGAGGGGGAGAGGCTTTGACAGGTTCTCTGAAGTAACCTTAAGAGATGAACTTGGAAGCCAGTTACTTCCATTTAAGATGCTGTCCCGCTGTAAAAACCCAAGTGTTTTAATGGCCACATCTGTTGTTTCAAAGCATTTTCCCATGTGAGGTGTTCGTATATGATCCTCACTACTACATCTAGACCATGAGGTATAGCTCAATGAATAGCTAACTGATGATTACATTTATGAGTAAAGACTACTCATAGCAGACAGCTACTTCCTACAGGTGACAAGCAATCTTTGGCTAGGGCTTCACCTGACTAGTCATTTTGGGATATGATCACAAGGGCTGGAGACTGATGAAATTATCCTGTCCAACATCAAACGCAAAGTGGTTGTAAATCAGTTGAGGCTGTGGCAGGAGTAGAACAACTCATTCTTTATGCAGTACTGGCAGCTCTTTCACCTAGTAGCTACATTAAGAATCCTAACAATGTCATTAAGTGACCCCAGGAAGAACTCGGCAAATTTTTGTTACTGACATTTGTATGAATTTAGCATTGATTCAAAGGGGGGGGGNGGGGGGGAAATCCTGTGAAACAAAAAGCTGTGTTATTGTAAAGCAATAAAATGGTTTATTGGTGGGGTTGGAGTGTACTGGGACAACACTTGCAAGATACATACATAAAATATGCCCGTTGTAACTCTGTTTGACCTTGTAGAGCCATCTAGGTGCTTAGCTGACATACCATTATAATATCCCAAAGGCTTGCTCCATAAAAAGAAAATGATAAAAGTCTGACCTCTGCAATGTAACCTTTTCTTCTTACAGAATAAATAATTGTTATTCAAAACAAATCTAAGTTAAAAAGCATGTATCTGCTGCTTCTGACCTGACACAGACATGATGTAAAGAAACACATTTTAGGGAAGAATTTGGATGTTATATTTAGAGAAGCTCAGATTAATAAATACATCCATAGTTGTTGATACGCTCAGGAGCTTATTTCTGTGCTTCCTTCTGCTGCTGCTAGAAAAATATGTAAATCTGCCCAGGAACAACAAAATTATTGAAAAAATAATAAATACAGGGGAAATAAAAATTATCTTGTAGACATAAAATCTTCATTACAGAAATATATTCTCAGAGAAAAAAAAAAAAAACAAACACCAGATCCACCAACAAGACTATCTGGGTAGGCAAAATTCAGTAAAGGTCATTGTTTTGCTGTTTGCAAGTATACACCTGCTGCACAAGAACACTGGAGCAGATCTGAAGGAAAAGAAAAATGCATATTGTGATCAGCTGCTTTGTTTAGGGATGAGGATGGAAAATGTGTTTGTACATTTGTGTATCCTTTATCTGCTTTATCCAATTCCCCAGCCAGCTCTCCCCTTCCCTCTCCAACAGTGTTTTGCCCATGTATTAACAACCAGGCTTCCAAGTAATAAATGTTTCAGCTCTGTTAGGTTTTGTCATTGAATGTCACAGAATGCCCTGTTGGAATCATTTGTAGAGCATTTAGAATACTAGATCTTCATCACAGGTTGCACAAATTTCTAATAAAATGACTGTGAATTCAGTTTACTAATGCAGACCTGTTTGCATAGCAGGGAGTGGGGAGAACATTTGACTCCTTAAGGGCTTTCAGTTTGATGAGTGGAATTACAGGCCTTGTTTCAATATTTGTACATTGCTGTGTATAGAATGATTGCTCTATATTTCTGCAGCACATAATATGTGTATATCACACCCAATCCACATATTTTATAAAAAGTTCCATTTCATAACATGCTTCCCAAAGCTCTTTCTTCTCTAATATCCTCTTGGCTCAATTCACGTAATAGAAATCCTGTCTCCCCTGCCCGGCTAGAAAAAATCCCTCCTCACCAAGGCTTTCCCAAACTTCTCTAAAGAATAAAAATACTGAAGAGGGGAAAACAGATTCCCTTGAGGGGAAGACATCAAGAGAAAGAACTAAATGGATGGAACAGCAGTCCTCCAAAGAGCCAAAGAAATGTATTTTCCAAGTGCTTTCTTGGATGGCTATTTTTGTGCTCTCTCTCGGCAGTGCTCCTTTGGCACTCACACTTTAATTGCCCTGCACTTTGTTTGTGCAAGGTATGCGCTGGCTGGCTGCCAGTGCTGGCTGAGATTCATCTTGTCACCACACTGTCTAACAGCAAGCACAGAACAATATCCCAATTAGACCCCTAAATGCTGGAAACATGAAACACCTCCGTTATGCTGCTCTGGAAGCCGGCGCAGGAAGTTTTGAGAAATGGATTAACAGTGTATATTCATTGTGAACTCTTGCACTGTAACAGTAAAAGCTGCAAAAAATGTTTTTTCAATATTATAAATCATGGCAGTGATTCTGCATTAGGGCTTCCAGTGTGGGTTAGAGGGGACTGACTTTAGTGCCCTCCTATGTCGGTCTGGGTCATTAGGAGATTTATCACTTTATCTTTCATAAAATCACATGTAAAAATTATAATCCCATCATCATTTTTCCTGAAGATTCCATGTTACATTTTTGACAAGGGGATTTTTTACCTCTCAGTATAAAAATTCTACCTGCAAGCCTTGTGGGCTATTTCAAAGGAGAAATGTTTCAAGATCTGCTCCGCTAAGTTATTGCTGAAGTGCAAAGAGAACTAGGAAACCCTTCACAGTAAAATATAAGAAATTTAGAACACTATGTATTGTGAAGAATGTGGCTTGGAAAATTTCCTTCTCTCTCTCTTTTTTTAATGCTGCTATAGGAAATGATTAAATGATTACATTAAGTTTTCCAGAGGAGGTTCTGATCTTCACTGCTGCATTTTGTCTATTCCAGTCACCTTTTCTTTTATTTTTAACAAAAAATAAAACTTTAAATTGGAAAATAATTTACATATCTCACACTTTTGTTGCTAAAACTCACATTTCCCTCTTTATTCTCCCAATAAAAATGCACTGATCGAAACACTTTTGTAAGTCTACTTGAAAAACAAAGTGAATTGAATATTCTGCATCCTTCCCAACTTGCCCACAGTGTCTCAGGAATAGACACTGAAGGAACAACAATAATTTAGCTAGTTTCCCAGAAGAATTTTGTGCTTGTGAATAGCAAAAGGCAAAGTCATTTTCCAATTTGGGATGCTATGGATGTGCAAAGGGGCTGAAGCCCCACAGACTTCCTTGCACTTGCTACTCAGTGTTTCACTTCTCATGTACATCAAGTTGTTTTGCTGCACAGGATTCATATATGAGTCCCAGATGTCTGAAAGGCAAACAGTGTTCTAGTTCACAACTAATTTTTAAATCATTCATACGAGCCCTAAATCTCCTGGACTACATTCTCACCTTGCTTTACTTGTGGAAATTTTGCAGATGTTTTGAGCACTCACAGCATAAGGGGGAATAAGAAGCAAAAAATCCTGCAAGTGTGGAGGAGGCTGAGCAAAACTGATCCAACACAGTTGCACTGGGATGATATATGATATATCTTTCCTTTGAGCAAATTTCTGTGGCTGTGATAGAAAAGAGGCCAAGGAATTTCTTTGACTTGGCTGACTCTTATCAATCTGATAGTATTGAACTTTAAAACACAGATGTGCTTACTTCTGTCTTTTCTGTCTGCCAAAATTGTTTACAAAGTGAGTGCACACAGCTCAGAGGATAAAGTGGAAAGGGAAGGTGAAGGTGTTATCCTAGACTAAGGCCAGGAAGCTGCTTTTAGCACAGGGTCTGCCTACAGAAATGGAGGGAATAAGGAAGTCCTCTGCCATCTCATCCTTTCCCCACACAGCAAGAGCATGGAGTATTTGCTCTGTATGAAATACCTTTTTACTTCTTCTTTCCCTGTCTGAGTTTGACAGACAATGGTGGGGCAGCTGAGGCCACTTACTGTGCCAATATAAGGAGTCTCTGCATCTTATTTACTTTCTCTGTTCCTTTCCACTCTTCTGCTGCTTGTCCATGTCCAACACAGAGCAGGCAAAAAGGTCTCACTATTTCAGTGTAGATGGTGTTCAGCTTGATATCAAAGTGTGATTCACATTTTGGTGAATACATCCAAAATCCATCCAATGCATCCCTTCTCCACTGTCAGTGACACCCCACTGGGCTTTTTGTAAGGTCCTGCTAAACTTGCAATTGTTTTGCAATTCCCATAATTCCTGTGACTCTTAAAGTCCTATAATCACAGACACTTCTTTCTACTTATGAATAAAATCCCCAGTGCTGCTGCATTCAACTTTCAGACAGTGGGAAAAAAATTGCCTTAAGGGAAGATTTCATTGTAGCATTTATAAGAAAAAGATACTTAAAACCAGCATGAATATTAAAACGAAAGGTTATGCGGCATATATCTTAAATTTTGATAATAGGTAAAAGTGCATGATATCATAGAAAATTCACCCACATTAATCTCTGGTTGAGCTCTAGATAATGAATGGGTATGCACAGTCTGTCTATGTGGGCCCCCTAATCTTTAAGGAGATTCAATTGGTTATAATTAAAGGTTTCAACCAAAATACTAAAAAGAAAGATACAAACTGTCTTTTCCCAAAAGACCTAGACTGCAGAGTGTAAACTACTGCTTATTTTACTGCTTAGTGAGGAAATTAATAGATTTATGATCAATTCAAGCCTTAACAACTTTAAAATTTGTGATTTGCCCTATAGCCTTTCTTCTCTTTTTCCTGGTTTATAGGTGTAAAATTATATTCTAATATACTGTGTGAAATATTGAGCATATTAATGGCTTAAAAATAATAATAGCTATTTAGAGAAACTTGCTTTGCATGTAGGTTAAGCTATTTTGTTGAGTTTGCAGTAAAGTTGTAATGTGACTTACAATGCTGAGCTATTCATTTAATGTGGTAGCCATAAACTATTGTTCATATCTGTACCTGTCATGATTCTAAGGAATAAAATCTTCCAGTTAGTTGAAAATTATGTCAGCCAAATAAAAGAGTAGTCATGATCTTACATCAAAAAAATGGGAATTTTAAAAACTTTTCTTAAGTACAATTTAATTTTTAATAGAATTCTGAAGATGTTTACCTTGCATGCTGAAAGTAAACAGTGAAGTCAAGATGAAATGAAAAATAAGAGATTCTTGTGGTATCCTGGTATTTTAGTTAGATTCTTGTAATATCTTAATACTTTCTTCTTTTCCTTTACTGAATTTGTATCACAGTTTCCCTACTTTGAATGAATAAATTTCTTTGTGAAAGACTTATGCAAGCAACAGGGAAAATTATCTAAACTTACAGTATATGAAGAAGAGTTTGAAAGATTAAAAAAAAATTAAAAAGTTTAATCCATGAAGATACAAAATCTGCACATGTGTTGCACCCTGTTAAAATCAAGCCTTCATGCAGGATTACAACTGATCACACAGAGCAAACAAGCAGTTTTCATACAAACAAGGTTTGCAGGTACTTGATGTAAAATGTATTTACAGCTAAAACTTATTTGAAACTTGTAGCATCTCTGTACTAGCTACAACAGATAAAAAGATTTCTTCTGACTGGCTTTTAAATATTATTCCTGTTAGCAATCTGAATTGCTCACTTCAAACCTTCCCTCTTTTTCCTCCTCATAAGTTATAGAATCACAGACTCAATTAGGTTGGAAAAGACCTCTGAGATTATTGAGCCCAACCTTTGATCATCAAGTCTATCCTTTAAATTAAGGAAATAATAATACACAAATATAGCAACAGATTATCAAATTAATAATTATTTTTATAATATGTTAATAATAAATTAGTTAAATACACAGTATTAACCTAATAAACTATGCATTACCATCAGATCTTGTATATTCTTGTGATAAGATTCCTGAAGAAAAATTGTGATAGTTACTAGCCATTTGACAAATTACTTCAGTAACTAGTATTTTAGTCATAAGAAAGAAAGAAAAATTTTAGAAGTGTGGATTACTTAGTTATGTGTGACATTCTTCAGTAGAAGAAAGAGCTTTACTTTGTGGCAGCACACAGATGATCCTGGCAATGAGACTTGTGCTCCACAAGGATGGCACCTCATTCCCTGTGGTGTCAGCTCAGTGTTGGGAAGCAGAGATCATAGTTTGGTGACTCATTTACATCTAGGTCTTCCCAGCAGTGACATAAACTTACATAGCTGATCTTATCTTACACAGCCCCACCCTTGTCTCTGCTGATGAGGAGCAGCAGAAGTTCATAAATGAATGGCCATAAGTTCACTATTTCATATATTTTGAAAGGACTATGTACACCCTGCATTTCTACTTTTTTACCTAGTTCAGGGTAAGTCAAATGCTTCTGGCATGTGTCCAAAAGATAAATATATCTTTTAGAGAGATGAAGAATTAAATAAAACTCATGCACTGTGATAAAATCCTGAATGAATAAAGCAGTAATAACCAAGGATTTCCAAAAGGAGCACAATCTGGGTATCTTAGTGTGTGCCCCAGTGATACACTAGTACAAGGGAAATATATATAAATCTATCCAGTTGTCAAATGCTTTTGAAACATTTGCTGTTGTATTATAAAATTTTTACCTATGCACTCTTCTCTAGTTTCCCACAAACCTGACTGCTCTGAGCCTAATTCTGCCCTAGGTGAAGGCTCCATTACCTAAACAAATCCCACATCAGCTGCCTGGAGCGTGAGTGGATAATTCTTGAGGACCTTATAGAAACCTGGGTGGTGATATTCACTGAGATATGTGAGGTGATATTGCTTCTTCCTACCTCGATTAATCTCAACTTGCAAAAAAGGTCACACTTCAGCCCTCCTCCTTATTGCTCTTCCCCCCTCTTCCTTCTTACTAAAAGAAAAAAAATGTAACTTAACTTTATTAATAAACTTAGAAAGGTTCTTGGAGAATTTCAGTTGGGGTTAATGCAGCTCAAGAAGAGCTCCCCCACTTCTGCTAGGGCAATACAGATTTTGCCTCCTTCCTGCACATACCAAGTGATTGAGTTGTGTGTATGTATAGATTCTGTATGTACTGCCATAGCATCAGGTTTATGGTCCTGGCCCTCTCCTCTCCTATCTCCATAATGAAAACCTCAAAACAGTTTATTCCTATGCAGAGGGTGGAGAAAAGAGGAAAGAAAGAAGTGTAGTGCAGGAGGGAGGGAGGAGGTGAGGAGGGGGAGTAAAAGTAGTGTTAGTCTTTGCACCTGTGGTCTTTGTTTTCATGATTCCTGAAAGCTTACATTCTGCAAAGTTTTTAATTTTACTTTTGATAACAGTGCCTAGAATAACAAACCCAGTGAGTGAGAGAAAAAAATCAGTTGTGTAAGATAATAAATGGATTTCTGCCAATGACAGGTCATGATACGGAAAAAAATTCTGTGATGACCCTCTTTCCTCTGCTCTCATTTATCTCTTACTGGTGACCACTGATAGATTTCTGCTGTATGATTTATTGCAGAAAAACACCACCTAGAAATGGGCTTTTGATAAAATTGTTCAAGGATTCCTGGACAATAAATCCTAATCTTTACATGCATGCTGCAAGATGTTTCACCTTTCTTATGCTATAAATAATATATGCCAAATGTGATAATAAATCCATACATCTAAGCTCTATCTGTGTGGTTTAGGAAACAAAATTACAATATGTAAGCCTGATATTAATAGCAGCTATATAATGCCAGGAATATTGATGGCAATATTTGTTTATTTGTGATCCAAATTTCCAGTGTTGTGTTGTACTGAAATTTCATTGCGTTTAGCAGCCTGGATGGTTATCGTCTGTAAGGAAATCTGTGATAAACACAACAGGCACTAGCTGGCTTGAATCAACAAAGATGCTTCTGTAGCTCTGCCAAGAACCTCAGCTGAAATTTTCAAATATAGTCTATGATCTCTCTTCATAATTAATCATCTACAGTAGGAAGTGCCTGATAGCATCTGTCACCTCCCTGTGACCCTACAACTGTTACAGTGGGGTTAAATGTGCGCAAGCCCAGCATTTAAAGCTCTTTACAAACTACAGGCTCAAGGTTAGGATCTGGCTTCATTTTACTCCACAGTGGGAATGAAGCATAACTTCTGTCTAGAGCATGTGTGCCGTGGTATTTGGTTTAAGCCTAAAGACTCACTTTAATTATTGAGTCCTGGACAAGCTATAAAATATCGCAAGGATCTTTCCCAGGCAAAGTGAACAAGCCCTTACCTCGGATATGAAAACAGGCAAATCAACTCTTTGCAGTCAGAGCTGATCATCTGGGACTTGGGAAAGAAGAAATTACATCAGAAAAATAAGAATAATGATGATCGTAAGAGACAAGGCCAAAAATGGCAAAAAAAGAGTGAATGACAGGAAAAAAATATCTCAGTGAAGCATACTTCTCTTAGCTCTTGTTTCTGTATAGACAAAACCTTTTTTGCTTTTTTTAGAAGAAAGATGCAGCCAATTTTGACAGATTTTTCTGATATTTTTTTTTTTTTTAATTTGAACATTGCAATACTTGGCTGCTTTTTTATTTCCTGCCTTAGGGAAATAAAATATTTGCCATGCACCTGTGCAAAAGAGAGAATGTTACTGCAGTCTTTTCCACACTCATAAAGGATTTTCTGTTAACATCTGTGAAAGAGGAAAGTATTCTAAGCAGGAAAACTACAGTGTTAAATTGGTCACTGAAACTTAAGGAATGGTAATACCAAAATACTGAAGGAAAAAAGAGGGGGGAAATATGCAACAACAACAACAAAAAAAAATCCTTTGATTGGAAGGGGCCAAGCCCACATAAACAGTGTGTTTGATTTCAGCTGTGTCCTCTGATCTATACTGAAGGTCAAAGAAGGAAATGCCACAGAAGTTATGATTATGTGAAATGAAGTGAGAAACAATGATTTGGCGTAATAAATACCTCCTGCAACTAGAGAATGTTCTGCTCACTGAAATTGTCTCCCAGGTGTCTGCCTGTCTCCCGGACACATGGATAATCCCAGGCTAAAATGACAGTGAGGCATGCTGTTTTCAGAAATACATGGCTAATGTTGGTTTATATGAACGAAAACTCACCTCACAGCTCTAAAATACAGCAGAAACATCTCCCTTCTTTTTTGCATGAGTCAAAACATCAACTTTGCGCCTTCAATTCTAGGATTTTTCAGTCAGCCATAAAAACCTTTGTGATTTTCTTGATAAATTCCTCTGTCCTCTCAGATGCAAGACAGACTAAACTACTCCTGTACTTGAACCATGTCCTAAAGGGCACTTATTTTTCTACAGTCAACAACTCTGACAATTCTGAGAGGAAAATCTTCTGACAAAGCATTAGAGGCCATCAACGCTTTGCTGTCATGCTACTGCACTTGCAGTTTATGAAACTATTGAGCTCAATTTATTGTTTTTACAAATGGACCCCAGATTCGTCCTGGGTTCAAATCTGTTTCCAGATCAGGCATTCTGTCCTCCTCTATGCCAGTAAGAACAGCACATCCCTCACCAGTGTCCCCCAGTTTACCCAATTCACTTCTCTGCAGCAACTGTGGCCCAAAATATCTGTATGTTTCCAGGACCATTAGCAGATTCCATGTCCATACTG
Source organism: Peucedramus taeniatus (assembly GCA_013400575.1). NCBI lineage: Eukaryota > Metazoa > Chordata > Aves > Passeriformes > Fringillidae > Peucedramus > Peucedramus taeniatus. Next base: position 120,805 of record WBNO01019025.1, on the reverse strand, counting down.
AAGCTTTAAGGCCATGTCCACTTCACCCTCCCCAGGGAGTTGAGCTCACCTTGATGTATTTTTAATCTCCATGGATAATAGGGATCTATTTACTCATAGATGATACAGAGAGTTTTGAACCTGTTCAGAGTAATGCTGGTGACCTTGCAAGAGCATTAGAATTACTGTAGTCGCTTTGTTCTTCTTTGGCCATTTGTCTTATTTATGTAGAAAAGCTTTTTCAACATTCTTTAAAAAAATATGGATTGAAAATGTTTAGAAACCAAAATAACCCAAAAGTTAAGCTGGAGCAAAACTGTGAACTGAACTCAAAGATTCCTGGGAAATATCTGGTTTTTGCAGGGTTCTTTTAATCTTTTTTCTTGTTGTTGTGTTTTTTGGTTTTTTGGTAGAGTTTTTTGTTTGTTTGTTTGTTTTGTTTTGTTTTGTTTTGTTTTGTTTTGTTTTGTTGTGTCTGAAAAGTTGTGGGACTTTTATTTTTTTTTTAGAAAATCCAAAAATAACTTGATGTATATCTACTACTGTGTCTGTTTTAACACATTGTGTAACATAACCACATATTATTATTAATTCTTGTAGCAGAAATTTCATTAGGATTTTCAGCCAGGTAACATGACAAATTTATCAAAGAATGCAGTTTAAAATTTGAATCCTAAATATATCAATAGAAAATTTATCCAAGGAATTTTTTCTGTTTCAGTGATCAGTTCCATTGACAGCTGCTAATAAATTGTACACCCACACAGGCATAAGCTCATCAGAGGTAAATACTACCTTGTATGGCCATTGTAATTTTTTAATTAAAATACACTGTGATTCATTTAAGTCATAATTAAAACTGGAAAGCATGTCTTTCCTTCTCTTTACGAGATTAGGCTACTACATGGATTTTAGTTAAGATAACTTTGGCTGAAAAGGAGAGAGTGCCTTTCAAAGACAGTGGAATTAAACAGAATCAACTGTTTGAAAAATGAATTTGTTCTCCATTCTACAGGCAAGAGAAAAGTGGTGTGGGACAGCAAAAAAAAAGTAAAGAGCAAAAGGAAAAAAACCTCTCCTCTGAATGTCTGGTTCAAACCCTGGCTCAGGTACATATGAGATAATTTATGGGAGCATAATGATCTGCACCAGGAATCTCAGGCTCAACCTGCCACATGACTGAGCTAGTTTCTATAAAGGACCTGGAAAGCTGGCGCCACAGCAAACGAAGAAAATGAGTTTAATCACTTTACAAGCTTTCTGCTTGTGATCTTTCTGGCTGTATCTGAATGAAATGTAGGAAGAAAATAGTCACAAAAAGGTATGCTGGATGCCTCAGTAGTTGATGATTGTTGAGACGTGGGAGGAAGGAGGGGTATTAATATACCTAAGGGGATGTCAGGCAAGTGAAAACAAGGATGTTTTACAAGCAGCACACTGGAAGTCTGGGGTTTGCAATGAGAAGGATGTGAAAGCAGCTAGATAGATGTCTGTCCCCTAGAAGGGGTTAAGGGCCTGATAAATGGATAAGTAGTGGAGTTTGTAGCTTCCAAAGAAAGGTATTCACAGGACAGAAAAGATCTATCAGGCTGCAGAAACAATATTTTGAAATACTGTTCTTTCCCAACCACACTGGAACTGCATCTATGGATCTCAAAGCAGCAATGTCTGAAAACACATCCAGCAAGATCTGCTTCAATGTTACATATCAAAACTAAAGCTCTGCACCCTGGGACAACTTTACAGGTATAACCATGCAATGATTCACCTCAGGTCAGGGTGAATCAGAAGGGTGAGAAATCTTAGGGTTAGAAGGGAGTTATAAAGACAAAGAACATTATTTTGAAAAGGAATTCAAGATATTAATTTGGAACTTTTTTACTATGGTTTTGAAAAAAAGCCCATGACTTACACAGAAATGTATTTGAAGTAGACATAGACATAAAAAGAATTAGACTTTTCTTTGTTTTTCTTTCTCCTACAGAGCTTAAAATTTAGAGAAAAAAACTTTTATAATAACCAATGTATGTGTACCTTGATGAGTGGAGACATAACATCAACCTGATTTTACTTTTTAACTTCTTGACACTGCATTTTTTGGCCTGTTAGGAAAAACTTGTGCTCTCAGAAGGTAATTCATGGTAAGGCATTCAGGAACCAGAAATGGTTTCTGGTTTCCAACAGCTTGCAAACTGGAAGACTCCTCATCACCTAACAAGCCTGAGAAAGTTGTATCAGATTCAAGGCCAGTAATGACTAACAAGAAGCAAGGCTTCATTCTTCCCAGAATGATTATAAAGATTACCTTCACCTTTTTTCCTGTTCATTGCTACTTTTTTCAAGTGACCAAAATATTTTGTTGACACAAATGCTAGAAAAATATTTTTAATAAAAACAAATAAGAATAAAAAAGGACAGAAAGGCTGCTCAATTGCAACTCTTTCATTGTCATAAGTTCAAGGCACTAACACGGATTCTTCCTCAACAACCAGAGAAGATCAGAATACTTGGATTGCTGCATTGCTTCTGGCACTGCAGCCTACACTGCATTGCACTGGCATTGATGGACACAGACAGAGAGGAAACAGAGAGGCAGAACTAGATGTCTTAATAAGGCTTTCTGACATCTTTTGTGGTGGAAATACTTCTGTGGATAGCAGTGTCATTAAGAACATTTAGTGCTACTGGCTATATTCACAAAGGCATTTGCACTAAAGTCAGCAGGCTGAATTTATGACTGGGACAATTCCTTGCTAGTCAGCACAACTAGGAACTAAAATACTGAGTAAATATCTCAGAGCCAACACTTAGATTTCTAGGTATGGTGTGGGGAAAAATCTAACATTTGCCACTGGTTTTATTGAGACTTTGGATGTAATTTCTTTCATTTCTTTATGTAGTTGTGTATATAAATCTGCCATACATATCATTCAGCAGAGCTTCTGAGGATCATTTGTGTCCTACATACTCCTTGGCCAGGGCATCCTATCCCACTTGGAACACAATGCTTTGGGAGATTCAGGCACCCTTGGGAGCTCAGCCAAGGGCTTCTCTTTCTAAGAGCTCAACAAGATGAGGCAGTTTGTTGCCAAAGAAGGCATTAGCAGAAAAGGTGCCTGTCCTCAGGGGCCTGCAATGACTGTGGTCTGAACACTCAAACAAACTCCTGGGGTCACTTCCCTCTAGCACAGGCCCTTTCACAACACCTGACTCCCAAATTCACTTGGCGTTTGATTATTTCAAAACCTGGTGCATGAGGTCATGCCAGGTCCAGATTTCTGTCATCAGCTTTCAAATCAATTAACAACATTTGTCTTCTGGACTCAATGATTAAAAAACTGTTTAAAAAGTGCCCTGAGGGAGTGGTGTAAACAGTGAGGGAGAGCAATCCAAAAGAGAGATGAGTCAAACCCTGAGTAGACAGCAGCTCTCTCATTGCTCTTTGTAGCTCTGAAGATTTAAGTAGGTCTTATCCTATTTTTTGTCCAAGTATTTTATCACCAGAACTACACTGAGTTACTGCTAATATACATAGATGCTACAAAGCTGCAAGTCTTAGAAACTCAAGTATACTGAAATGTATTTGGATTTTAAAGATTTTTTGAATGCAACATAAGGACATTTGTGAAAAAAAAATGAAAATTTAATTGCCATTGATAAAAACAGCAAATTGGATAAATAAGAGTGATGTTTTATTGTTGTATTTTAAAGGTTTTTATGGGATATTATTATGACTATCTGACCAGGCTTGAACATATACTTGAGATTTCCCACTTACATAAGAAAAATGTAAAAATAAGTTACAAGGAATATCACTTTATGTACTTGCCAGGATTGAGAAAGATTAAATTGCCACTCTCTCAAACATGTAATCCAAAGGTTCAAAAGAGAGAAAGAGAGAGAGAAAGAAAGAGAGAAAGAAAGAAAGAGAGAAAGAGAATGAGAAAGAAAGAAAGAAAGAAAGAAAGAAAGAAAGAAAGAAAGAAAGAAAGAAAGAAAGAAAGAAAAAAAAAAAAAAAAAAAAAAAAAAAAAGAAAAAAAAAAAAAAAAAAAAGATATAGAAAGAAAGAAACAGAAAGAAAAAGAAAGAAAGAAAGAATTTTTTCTGTGCTCAGGTTATACAGAAGGGAGTTAGAAGGGAGTTTACCCCTGAGTACCTTAATAGCTTCCTATATCTCCATCCCTTTTAATGTTGCCTCCTTTCTCAGTAGCCCTGCAGCTTCTCACTTCTTCTCCACATCTGTCTTCCAGTTTTATGCAGTTTATGACAGATGTGCAGACCTGACCAAATCAGAATCCCTATCTTCCTCTGTCACCACTTTTTCATCATGCTTGTGAGTGTCCCCTGTTAAACCAAATGGTAATTCTTCAGTTGCTGCTCTTACACATCCTTGCCTCTCCTGAACTACATGGCAAGTACTCTTTTCAATCTCTGAATTACATCCTGAAAATGGCAAAGGTTTTCCCTTTTCTGAAAAATCACTTAGCAAATTAATGGAGCAAAAGCCTATTCTGTGCCATGGAACACGAGGACACCACTTGTGATAGACAGTCCCTCTCACCAGATATTCTCTGGAGGTCTCACTGTGGGATTGCCTCCTACAGCTCCATGGACAGCAGCCCTCAGCTGATGCTGGAGTCAAGATGAGGCGAGGTGGGTTAGCTTTGGTTCCATCTGGTACAGATATTTCGTGCTCTGACCTCATATCTGCTGTCATGTGGGAAAATGACAAGTTCTGCCTTTCAAAACTCAGGGATGTCAACATCTTCCTTTTGCTGTCAGAAAAACATGGGGAAAGAAAGAAGAACTAGCAATCCACTATGTGGCATGTACAAAATATCTTGCTAAAGGTCTGGCTCTTGCTGTCAGCATCTGATTTAAGAATAAAGATTTTTGTTTATTCAAGGTTGGCAGTGAGGTTAAGATTCTGCCTGGTAGCAATCTGATAGGTCCTCAGTCCATCCTTGAGGTGTGTATTTGTATACAGCTCTACATGCAGCCTTGCAAGAAAATCTGTTTAAAAAATATTTGTGCAGGATACCAGTAGATGACTTAAACAGGAGGTACAGTATTTTAATATAATACTATCATGCTATAAGCTTTGCCATCAAATTTAGGATTTGTACCATTTTTTCAGATCCCAACTGACTTTTTCACCTCCGATCTGTAGTGTAGTTCAGTGATTCAGTCTAAGTACACAGAAAAGGTAACTAAAAATACAGCAAGGCTTGACTAATAATCGATTTGCAGACTTCTAAGAGCTGTCATGACTTGTCAGTCTTAGAAGAGAAGGTAAAAATTAGTTTTCCACCACTAAACAGTCACAAATAGCATTGGTTTCCTTGGAGACTTAGCAGCAGTTCTCAAAACACTGTACTTGCAGGAAAGGAATGACTTGTAAAGTCACATTCCCTGTCCAAACTTCAATTAATCTCTTCTCTTAATAATGTACACCCACATCAGCTCTGTGTTTTTGGTATTTACCATATTACACCCTCCTCTCAAGTCCTCTTTCATGGTGTATATATATCATGTATAGTGCAAATATGTTACTTGCAAAAATTTTTTCTGTATTGCTTATAATGTGCAATAATTCTACAGAAAATTATTTATGCTTTTTCATAAAATACATATTTTCATCAATTGTCTACAATGATAAAAGTAACTATCAGTTCAGCAGTTCTAAAATTCCTGACGTAAAAGTAACATTGCAATTGAAAAGAGCACTATTGTCTCCTAAGTAAACATCATGACAATAAAACCTTACATTCTCCAGTGAGGACAGAGATGACAAAAAGGCAACACAAACTGACAGCAAGAAAGTTCTGTCGCATCCTTACTCAAGGTAAGGACTGCAGGCTGGTAAGCCAGACATGAGTTATTGTCATGTTTGTCAGGGTGTGAATGCTGTCTTGCCCTCAAACACTGCTCCATCTCCTGCTCCATGTAGTGTCAGGGAGTTGGATTTTCTCATCTACCACTGTTTCATAGTGCTTTTACCTACTTTCAATACCAGAGATGGAGTAGAAAGCCACAGCATAAGTGATTCCACAGTTTCTAAGGAGAATGTTTCTATTTGTTCTTAAAAAGTGTTTAGGTGTATCAACCTTTATGTCTACTGATAGCTATTTGTTCACTATATATGAGAAAAGCATAACATTATCTGTAAGTGAACATATTCATAGCTAAGGAGTCATACTAAAAATATTTCAATTGCTATGCCTAATTATAACTGAAAAAGTAATCACTGCAAAGTGTCTTCAACAACTTAAGTTAAATACAATAAGAAATTTCTACTTGGTAATAAATAGCTTTCTTGACATCACAACTGAAAGAACTCATTTTCCATATACTGGGCATCAGAGATTTTTCAGAATGGCAAAAGGCGTTTTTAACAAGGTGGTGTAATTAAATGGAGTGCTGATTAAAGTTTCATGGGCACACCACTAATCACTCAAAAGTTCGGATATTTCAGCACTGCAATTCCGCATTTATAAGTCACTATATACTCAAAGAAAATATTTCATATGCAAAAGACAAGATCATCTAATGAATAGCCTAGAAAGGAGAAAACAGACCTTGATATTAGTGGGAATTGAGCTCCTTGTTGTATGACAATTAAAGAGCATACAACATAATAACCTTGATTTGGTCTGCTGTGGCTCTCACAGTCCAGGGGTTCATTTACCATCTGTATTGTGTACAAATCATTTCAGGCTTAGACTTTCAACACTATATGAGACACTGTGTTCATCCCATAAGAAATCTCAGCTTGAGTCATCAGCAGACATCACAACCATTCAAATATATCATTTCATCTATGTTATCTTTCATCTTTTTAGACTTATATTTCTGTTTAAGTATCAAGCACATGTATTTACACATTTGTGTTTTGTGGTTGTACATGCACTTTCTCTTTTCAACACCTTAGCTTTGCCTGCTGCCTTTCTCATAACTTATCACACACAGAGCACAAGATTCTAAATACAGCCCTTGCTTACTGCTTGATTTGAACATCTGTCTAATCCTGTGATGCCACTTGTCTCTGATCCTCATCAAACCTTTATCTAAGCCACCAGAATACTGACTTCCTTTCAATCCCAGTATGGACAGCAGTGGGCCCAAACAGGAATGTCTAATCTAGGCTGCCATGAGTTTGCAAGTATTGTTCACACTCAAATCATTAGAGCTGAACCTGACCCAACAGTTTCCTTTAAGGGGCAGATCCTAAAGAAAACCATTCTGCTTTTCAGGTCCAGTCTTAATGAAGCCACTTTTCACCAGCTCAGCTCCCAGATGGTCAAAGATTATCATCTTAGATGGTGACCCGCTTCACTAAGACAAATACATTCTGACTCCCTTTGTTGATTTTCCAGGAGTAAGACCTGCATATCTATGCTTCATTTTTTTTTCACTTACACAAAATATAACTCTAAATAAAAGATGTCACCTCTGCACTAATTATTTATTATCTATTATGCTTAGGTGTAAAATTCTTGTCTGAAATCAAGTGGTTTCAGTAACTCATAGAACAGCCACGTCTTGAATTGCCTTACAGAGAAGCCACATAAGTGTCTTTTGAAGTGAATGCTGGCTATGGAGGCATGAAGACCTGCAGTGCTAAATGTGAAGAGAAGGTGGAAGGTGGCTCCAGCTGGGAATAATCCTGCCTCCTGCCACAGTGAGCAGAATGTCTCATGTTGACCAGAGAAGCACAGAAATATAATTGTGCCTGTGGTTTCTGAAGCCCTCATGGGTCATAATTTTCCACAGCATTTCAGTACCCCTTGTTTAACTACTTCTTTTATTTTTGCACCGCTTCTGCTCTCTGAGAGATATGTATAAATACAACAGAGTTCACTTTGCTGTACTTTGGGCATGCAGCTCTGGTAATGGAAGTTATACAGATGTTTCAATGGCTAAATATATTCTTGTGTTTTATTCATTCAAGGAGTTCATTGTCAATTCAGTTGCACACTTCCACCGTCATAGCCTGTAATTATAATAATCTTTAGCAAAAATAAGTGAGATGTTTTAAAATGCTTCATATTTGGGAATCTAACATTTTGGTATTTTGTTAAAATCCCAGACCTGCTACTTGTAAGGACCCTCTTTGGGGTGGAACATCATTTTCTGAACTTTTAAGTTAAAACTTCCATGCTGTTTAGATTTTAATTTATATTTGTGTACACAAAACTAGAGTTCCTAATTTTTTTTATTATATATCCTTTAAATCATAAGTGCATGAAGGACCTTTAATTATAGAAAACATCATCAGATAGATACAGAATATTTTATGTGTTTCCTGTCTGTTCCCACTAATTTGCTTTAGGGTTGACAAGTCAGTGAAAAGGCAATTTTTCCCTTTCATTTTTTTGATTCCTACTGAGCTGAATATTTATAGAGTCAGTATTTTACTCCTGAGTACTTAATGTGAAAGTTTACTTCAAACTTTGGTCAGAGGGTCACTATGTTTAATCTAAATGTATTGGTTTCTGAGTTACAGAAAGGCAGTTCTGAGGCAGAAGTTTGGCAGTGTACTGGTTAATATACCAAACATTTTTGAAGTGTTCTCAGTGGGAATGTTACAGGGCTATGTGAAAAACTCCCTATTTATGGAAATGTGGAGAAGAAAGGAAAAGGGAAGCAGATGGAGGGATTGGTAAGTCAAGACCTAAGGCTTCAAAGTGTTTACATTATTCCCTGCAGATAATAGTTGAATAGCAAAATCATAGGTCTCCATGTTGGTTTTTTTTTTTTCTGGGAGCTGAACTATTGTGTACTTATTCACAGCAGACAGTGGTTGTGATTTGAAACACATAGATCATTCCCATTAATTGCTGAGTGTTAAACAGCCTAACCTTTACTAAGTACTCTCATGGTGTCTTTATAAGGCTATGTGATAGAAAAAATAGTCACATATTCCTGCCGATTTTGCCACAATACAAAAACTCTTTCCTAATTCCAAGTGTATTATACCAGTTACAGTCATAGCACCTTAAAATCACAGATTCTTAATTGCATTACAGAGACAGAGGGCAGAAAATTTAAAGACAAATAGACAACCATGTGGTACCCTTGTTCTGTTCTTCATACTAGCATTCTGCTTTTTCTGACATAATAAGAAAACCTTTACAGTTTAGAGACCAGTTGCAGACCAAGCATGAATGCCTTTTATTCTGCACAAGCTCAAGTTAGAAACCAGAGACAGAACACAGAACAGAATTCAGTCACACTGTAACTGGGACTGTGACTGAAATCCAAGAATTTCAGTTTGTGTTGCTTTAGATTATGACAAATAGAGGAAAAAGGTGAAATAGCATTAGAGTAACTTTCCTTCCAGAGAAGCCCAACACTTGAGCATCATTTAAGAAATAAGTTTTAAGAAATCTGTCAGGTTTCAAGAGAGATCATACTACTTGAAGCTTTTATTTGATGGGGAAGAGAACATGGAGATCTGCTCCTGTTACTCTGAAGTTAGAATATAAGGTGCAAATTGGGGGAAATTTTAATTACACTCCTAAGGTCAAAGGGAACTGGCAACATTGTGGCACAGGTTTATTATATATACATTTTACTAGAATAGCCTGTCAACTTTACAGGCTACCACCTTTTCAGCAAAGGGGAATGTTCTTTGTATATTTCATGATCTGCTTAAGAGGAAGATGGCAGGGAGTAGTGCTAGAAGGGAAGTTACACTTTGGGAGTGTAACTTTGGGAGGATATTAACAGTGAGTTCCTCCAGGTCAGTTCATACTCTTAGAATGGGGATCATGGGACAGAATATTTTTTACATTTGCTTTTGGAACACTGACACAAAAAAATAAAGAATGCTGATGGAATTGGTTAGAACACAGTCGGATACAAAGGTGGATAATGCAGAAACCATGCAGAAAGCTGAACTGAATAAATGGGCCAAATTCAATGATGCAGTGTGCACTCGTGGCCTATTAAAGAAAGATGTCGCTGTGCAGGTGGCAATAACTGTTTAAGAGGAGGACACGGCATTTTCAGGAAAGCCAAGAGTCTCCAGGTAATGCAGATACAGTCACAGGATGGGTCAGCCAAGATACTTCCATGATGGCAGACAAATATTGCTATCATTAAATGAGTTACAGTTGAGATCTCATTTGGTGCACTGGGTATGGCAGCTTGTGCTGAATGGATCAAGCCGTAAACTTGTATATGAGCTCTTACTTACCCAACACAGCAAAATATCTTTTGAGAATTATACAGGTTTTGGTTACCTGCCCACACAAAGGGTTAGTGGTGTCCTGGACATGTATACTCACACATCCAAATGCACACAAACAAGAAAAAGGCACTTTACAGTCACAAAGGCTTATCTCAAAACTAAAGGAATTAAGTACCTAAACAATTGTGATGCCTTTTTAAATAATTTTGTCCTTTAGAGTCTGAATAAATTTGAAAAAGAATGGGCTGCAATTCTTAGAATCTGTAATAGGATGCTGTTAATAGACTTGTAACACTCACAGAGGGGAAAAAATTTACAAAATGACCTAACCTACTCCACTACCTGGGAAATCCATTTAAACCAAACTGTTTTAAATAGACTCAATTGATAGAGGTTCCAGCATTTTTCTCAGAAAATTGCTACATAATTTAATACATCTAACTAATGTACTCTGATTTCTATCTTGGGGTTTAAAAAACTCTTGTATGCTAGCAGTCTTCTCCTTAATTTTAATATCCATCCAGCCAATGCAGTAGTTGAATATTTTAGTGCTGCAAGGTTTCTTCTGACCAGACCTGTATTTACACATAAAATGTAAAAGCACCTTAAGACACTTCAATAATCTTAATATAAAGTGTCACTCTACACAACTCATACATGCAAATAAAGAGGAGTGATTTATATCAGAGCTTCTTCATAGCATGACTTGGCTAATTAAAGTACACATTTTCTTATTACACTTTATGGACTCCATTACTGTAATGCAGGAAGCATCAAGCAGTGAGAGCAAATGAGCTTGGGGAGAAGTATATGACACATTTGAATCCCTTGTATCAGTACTGTGGTATTTTGGCTAATAGAAGATAGCACATTGCTCTCAAACAGTTCTAAGAGAGATCTCATACTTACAGTATGTTGATGGGTACCTAATGCCTTTGAATTGCAAGGATTGCTTTGTGAAAGCATGTACGCTTGTATATCCATCTTTATGAAAGCATGTCCAAACCTACTTTATGCCAATAGAAAAAATTTACAGCAATAATACAGCATGTTTGCACTTATCAAATGTTAACCAAATTATGTAATGGTTGGAAATCCTTACTTTTAAGCTCTACCATCACAGTCTATATGTTAAAACAGATAGATTTCTTATTTTAAAAATATAACACATTAAAAACCTGGCCTTTTAATGAAATATAAATTTTAATATTATATCATTGACATAAAGAAGAAAAAATAAATTATTCTAAAACTAGGATTTTCAGATGAATCCTTCTTACTTACTTTTTACAGGCTCCAAAACTGTCACCTGACACTAACGGGACAAAGACAGCCCTGTAAATATCAACATATCATATTAAAATAAATGTATCTTTGATAGGTTTCAGGTATTTCATTCCTAAAATGCTGATGAAGTAAAATATTTGATTGTTTATTTAAGTCATTGGTGGTCTGAAATTTGTAACACCTATCAACTTTTTTCAACTGTGTATTATATGGGTTCTTCCTTAAGGTTTTTAAAAACAATTGTTCAATATTTAGAGGTTTTTTTCAGTAACTCAGAAATATTTAGCACTACTGATCTGTAAATAAATGATCTCACAGAATCTTGGAATAATCAAGAGGAAAATAAAGGCTAAAATTTATTTAAGTTGCCCAAAAGTGAAATAAACTTTCCAAGGATCATTCCAGCTTGTGCTGTGTTCATTTAAGAGAATTTCAGGTAACTGCAGCTTTCATGCCCTTCCAAACAATAAGGGGACACTCAGATTATACGAAATATTCATGTGCTATGCCAAAACACAGTGACCAAATGTAGTGGTAATTTCTTTTAACTTTTAGTTTTTAAAAGGACAAAATAAAAAGATTATAAATGAGAGGTAGAAAGAATGGTTAGGACAAGATGAGAGCACATTTAACTGGAGGTTCTTAATAACCCATTGCCTTAAAGAATATGTAGCAGTGGTGCTCACTAATCTCTTGAGTTCCATCCCCAACCATGGCATTAGGCACGTTCTGTATGTCCATCCCATGCAGCTAGAGCAGCATACAAAAATATTGCACAGCTGTTTCTTTGCTGACAATGCTTAATGAAAACAGAAAATGATGAATATTTTGCAATCTATTTTGGTATGTTTATATTCTGGCTATATCAGTCTGAACTTATGTAGATACCCATGGTTCCCACCCTGTCAGAGAAATTAGGTGATCTGCTTAAAATGCAAAATTATTTTTTTTTAAGAGGGAAGTGTTAAAAGTGACTAAGCACCCCAAATTCCTCAAGCACATCACTCTGGTTCAAGAGTACAGAACCTTATAAATAAATCAGCACAGAATGATCTTTATAAAGACTTTGACATTCTCTGTCACCAGGAAGGGATTGCCTACCTGAATTAAGGCCAGGTATATGTGCCAGCCATCACTGTGGCTTTGGGGCACGAGACACCCTAAAATTTTAAAAGCAGTTCTGGCTCATTCATCAGCAATACAAATTTTACTTAAATGTATATTTAGTGGACTTAGGTGCAGCATCTTCTTCTTAAGCTATGTTTCTAAGTGGAAAAAACCCTCATTCTTTAAGTAGACCTTTCCCATCAAGCCCATATGATTAATGAAAGATATGAATAATCCATAGATAACAAAAACAGCTATATTAAAGTGCATCCTCTACATTGTGAGCCAAAATGGTAGGTTTTAGCACATGAAAATTTACAGTATTTTTTCATTGCTGGTTTGTACATGGTGGTAAAATCTCTGCCATCTGATTATTAATAAAAAAGGAAAAAAAATCCAATATCTCATTCAAGGGCATCTAAAAAAATGCCCAATGCATCATCCACATTGCCTGCAAAAATATCTTCCCCTTTTTAAAATGGTGGTATTGCATTTAACCAGCTTTGCCAGTTTTGCATACAATTAAAATAAGGATTATGAAATCTTATTTAAAATAACTGAATGCAGGAAGAAGGAAATAAACTACGATAATTTAATCTTCTTTCCTAAATGTTAACAGCAGTATAAAAATGGATGCTCTCATCCTTGTAATCAGTTGCATGGTGCACAAGGGCAGCAGTCTCTGGTGCCTCATCTGTGAACTAATCTTTCATTTCATAGCAGATCTTTCCATATCAAACAACACAAATGACTTAATTTGCATGACAGGATTTGTAACGGGGCAAATCTAGTGTCAAAGTCGATTAAAGATTACACCGGAGAACTATCATAATCAGTACTCTAATGAGCCTAAATAGTACATGTAAAGTCTCCCCTTTTTGCCATTCCAGTCATGTATAAAAGGGAATGTGTTTCTTTTCATCGGTGAGCCAGTCCTTTGGTTTGCACATTACGCCCTACGTTGAGCTAAAGTCATGTCAGTCTGGTTTCAGAGGGAGAGAAAGGGAAATAATAAAGCAAACATCACTTCACAAATGACATTGCTTGGTATAAGCCAACGTTTGAAGCCCTTAATTCTTCTAATCTGCAAAATAGTCAATGCTAATGGGTTTTTGCCTTTGTGAAAGCTGATGCATAGAAAGAAAAACTTTAATGAGCTGCCTGGGTTGTATGCTTACAGATACCTGTCAAATGTCTGTCATCTTAGCTATCGTTGAGGCATTATAAAGAAAGTAAGAAGGAAGGAACGACAGTATTTGTACAAGCATTTTCATGCTAAAATGGCACAATTTTCTTCCTGTCATAATTTCATTGTATCTGAAAGTCAGAAAAGCTTAACCCTTTCAATAGCACATCCTGCAGAGCATATCACACATAATGTTTGAACTGGCAGCTTTAGAAATAGCATCATGGTTTTGTAAACAGCATCCTCTCTTAAATTTTTTTCACAAAACGAATTTATCTGTATCTTAAAAAATGTGTCAACAAATTACTGGAATCAGTTGCTGCACCTTGAGGAGATTAAGAGTTTACCAAATGTACCAAACCCTTAGTGTGAGAGTCTGTCATCACAGTAAATCCCTCCTGAGTTCTTAATTTCATACCCCTTTCGTCTTTATGCTGACAGCATGAATAGCCAAGAGGTCAACAAACTCCCTTATTCTTACTTTCCTATTTATTAAAACAAATGGGAATTTGAATGCAACTTACTAGAAACACACCTGCTAACTCTGCTGTTCTAAGTTGTATTTGTGTCAAGCCAGTCTTGCTTTCAGATGTTTATATTTAGTGTGAGAAATTGTCTATGAACTGAAATCATGCATTCAGAAGTCTTAGCCCAGGTGAGCCTACTTGCCTGTTTTTCTTTCTAGATTTGTCATCCACCCTCACTGTTTTCAAAGAATTCAGGCATCCAGAGCATGGACATTTCAGTGCAGAACTATGTTTCCATCAGTCTGAGTGAAGACCTTTAGAGTGGATATTGACCTTTGGGAGTCAGGATCAAAAAAGGCACTTAGGTACATGGTGAAATCTGTTCATGCACAGAGCTGTTTGCAGACTCGGGGCCTTCCTTTGGGCAGGGGACATACCAGAATATGCAGAGGAAGGGTTTTGTGTTCGAGGGACACCTGCCGAGCCTGGCAGAAAGCATGACTAAGGGTTGTGGTGGCAGGTGCTCTGCTTTGCTGCCTGCCTCTGGGGACGTCACTTACACTCAGTGTTTCTGTACCCACAATGTAAAGCAGGATAAATGTTCTGAGCACTCTCTCATGAGTGTTTGGAAGCCTCATTTATTCCTGCCTGCAAGTCATTTTGGTGATATTTTTGCTTATTCTATCAAGCTGTCAGTGTTGGTACTTCAGGGAGGCATTTCTGTTATTGTTCTGTTATGTCTCTGTTGTTGTTTTTACCTGTACTTGTCAATCCTCATTCTGGGGTCTGCAATGCTGTGTCAAGGTGTACTAAGGCATGACACACTTCAGTGCATCTTAAATATTCTTAAAAGCCCTGAGGCTCTGACACATACACTTCCATTGAGCCATTACAATGCAAATAAAAGAACTTTAATGAGTGTATTGCATCTGTATTGCTTACAAAGGGCTCACTGGGAGCTCACTGACAGTATCTGTCATGCTTCTGCTGCAGGTGAGGATTTCAATGGAACAGTGTTTTTCCCTTGCTCTCTCTTTTTTTTTTCAAACAAACTCACATAGAGAAAAAAACCCCAACATAACCATAAAGCAAAACGATTTAGGTGGCTTTAAAAGTTTGAGATTAAACAAACCAAACTAAGGAATGATAATTACAGCTGAACTTTTTCACCCAAACTGACTGGGTAAAATATGTGCTGCTGTCTCCCAAGACCTGCATATCTCATCTAGAAGCATAATGGAACAGGGAATCAGTAGATTTAGGGCAGAAGAGCTGCATTGCCAGCAAACTTGCTATTCTTTTACTTAAGCTATAGCTTATAAGTATAACATTCCTATCAACTCCTAATATTTAATGTTACTGAGTAAAAGCATTCTCTTACCAAAAGAGCAGCAAAAAAAAAAAAAAAAGGTTGCTGCTGTGGTAGGTGATAAGAGATGAGGTTTCCACACAGAATCAGTCAATCTAATATTTTTTTGCATTTTTTTGCTATTTAGTTTAATTTTGAAACTTCTCACATACTGTATGGAGAGGAATCCACTGTCAGAAGGGAAATACAGCTCCCTCTAAGGTCCCTGTAAAACCACAGCATCCTGCCAAACTATCCCAAAGCAAGGAGGGGCAGGGGTGACAGAAACGTCCTGGTGTTTTCCCAGAGGTGATTCTTTCAGCCCATCAAGGCGTTTCTTCCCAACTTTTTTTCACAGAATGTTTTTTCCTGGCCTGTACTGGGCACAAGCAGGCAGCAGAGGAGCCCAGTCCCCAACCAGACCTGACCTTCCAGCGCATCCCCTGCCAGCCCTCTGAGGAGGGCTCCTTCCACCTGCCAGCTGTGACGGTGTGGCAAACACACCCACACTGAGGGGCAACATATACTTATTAATCACTCTCTATTTAAACTTTGGCGTGCTGAACACTGAGTGCTCACTCCTGCCTGGAGTGCTGGGTACAGCAGGCACGGTGCTTGCACCACCATCCGGAGAGCTGCGCTCCGAAGGGTTAGAGTACAACGTAAATAACATACATTAGCGGCGCATGTTTAGCTCGGACTTGGATTTCATCCACTTTCAGATATGAATTATTCATCCCCCATCTCCCTCCAATTGTTCTTTTAATTCATATCGCAGTTGTTAAAAGGTTAGAAGCCGTGTTACTGAATAATCCTTTACTGTTTCCCCGTGGCAATTTGCGCCCAATTTTTGCAGATTTCAAGGCTCGGCTGTCCCCGCCGCAGAGTTCATTTTTATTGCAATTCCCGGCTAGCCTTTTCCCCCCGAACACTACCTCTCTGACCTAGCTGCTGTACCTCTGATCCCATGCACCCCAGAAGCTGTCACAAGTCTCCCTCCTTCCCAGGAGTTGAACACACAATAGAGAATAGGCCCTGGCTGTGAGGTTCAGCAGCCATTAACCCCTACCAGCTGTTCCTGCAGGGAGCCTTCTGTGGCTGAATGTCCTTTCTCTGCGGAGGCCCTCATTTCCACTAATCTAACTATTGTTGGGTAGGAATGCTGACAGGAGAAAAGAAATTTTTCTTGTGTCCATGCAAGTGTGTGTATCCATGTGTAAGTGAAGGAAGAGTGAAGGCTAATTTCTATAGTAGGCATGAATGGAAGGATTGGGAAAAAAAACTAGTTAAAATGTGTTTACTTGCTTAAAAGGCTCAGTCAATTTAAATAATTTCAGTAGTATGCTCTATTTTGGGGGGATGGGAAGAAGCAGGAAGCAAGTTGCTATTATCATTTTATGCAAAAGCCGTTGAGAGATTCCCCTGCATTTCCTAAATACTTCTTAAAACATGAAAAGAAATAGGACAAATGTACGAATACCAGCTGCAAATGGACAGAAATGCATAGCAACAAAATCTAGTTTTTTAAAACCTGAACATCCAAACATTTACCTTTATTTCATATTGATTATCCATTTTCAGTAGACTGATGATCCAGACTGTCTTGAAATACACAAAATGTTTATCAGGTTTTATTAGAGAATTCAGGATTTTGCACCAACACTCTCAAAAAGAAAAAAAAATCAATTGGGAGGAAAAAACCCATTTTTAAAAAAATATTAACATTTTCAGATAGCCAAACTGAAGTCCTTACATCTCTCACAATGACATCATCATTAATCAGAATTTAAACTTGCACTTTAAAATATTTTTATGCAAGACTACTAGACATGTCATCCTAAATCACAAATTAGTGCTAATGTTGCTTTTCTTTTTGAACCACACAGGTGAATAGAATCACAAAAATGTAGCAAGAAAGAAAACTATTTTATTTGCTAGAGAACCAAATGCCATTTTAAGTTTCAATTAATTCATCCTTTTCTCTAAAAAGATTGATAAGAGAAACTGTTTTGAAACGCAGTGCTCCGTTTTATCACCTGATAAAGTTCAGCAAAATACAACAGTTGGTCTAGTTCAAATCAAATTAGAAATAATTCATGTAGAAATATATTTTCTGGGCAATTAGACTGTATCGTAGCAGGGCAAATGTCTGATATAATAAAGCTCTACTTTGCATCTGTTCCTGTGTCTAGACGGCTGCAATTACTGGTCCTTACAACAGCAGCGGCAAGATAAAGCACTGCTTACAGGTTACAGCTATTAAAATGGAACATTTTCTTTCTTTGCCCCCCTTTATTACCTAAATCATTTGATTGTTATAAAATTTAATTTAATTTAATGAAGTTGCACTTTCCTCATCTTCAATATGAAAACACGCACAAATAAACAAACAGTAGAGAATTCAGCTCATTGTTTTTCCCCAACATTAGCTGCCATGCACGGATACTGGTCTCATTGAAGTTAAATATGTGCAAATAATGCTTGCTCAGAACCCAAATGGCTGAAATGGCTCTATGGGTTAAGAGAGGACCCAAAGCCCCACGACTGTCAATTTGGCACCCTTCAAAGGCACTATGCAAACCCCACACAGCATAGCAGACAAAGCATATCCTTAATTACTGTACTTGGCAAGAAGAAAGGCCAATGCCAAAGAGGGTACATTTGTAGTTAGATAGGTAAGTTTATATCCCAAGTAGCAGGAAAACCATAGGTTAGACAAATGCAAACTGAAGGCCATGCACAGCCCTGCATCTACAGGTTGAACCCCCACTGACATCTCACAGCACCAGCAGGAGCTCTGACATCCCTGCTCCTTTGCTGGAGGAGATGGCAGCAATGAGGAGGGTGTACTGCACCAGCTGGACTTTGGGCTTTGTAAATCAGTTAATATGGGGTTGGACAAAATCACGTGTAAAGGCAATGGGTCTGGTCCTTGAGGTGACATGGAAGTACTGCTTCTTTACTATTTTGACTTACTGAGTACACTGAAGGATTATTTCAGCAGGATTCTGAAACTGCAGTTTTACACAGTTCATGGGCATAAACAGTAGTTTCTGGTGTTAATGAAACTGCTTTCTCCTTCAAATTCTCCCTATAATTACAGGGTTTCTGGGTTTCTCAGCAAACCTGAGCAAATTTTAAGTAGGGCTTTGTTTAGACAATCTAAGATATTAAATCATGGTCTTGAAACCCTGCAAAGAATCAAACACATAGCAATAAATGGTATTTGTGAAATACTTCATGAAAAAAAAGACATTTATTGAAACAAGCACAGGCCTCTTGGTTAATTTTGAAAATATTAAAAATACAGAATGTGTTGCACATTTAGGAGATTTGCTGGTAGTCACAGGCCTCCAAAAACAACTTTCACCAAGGCATGCCAGAATACAGAAAACCAATCTTACATGAAGAGTCATCTACTTGTGGCTATTCCTATTCAAACTTTTTTCTTATCATATTAATTCATTAAGTGGAGTGAGACAGTGCATGTATTTATATGACAGACCTTCAGGGGATGCTTTGGTACCATACAAGAAATTTTTATGCTGTTTGAAATAAACTAAGTTCTTCAACTAGGCCACACTCAGATGCCAGTTATGTGTCTATAATCTTTCTGCATCAACTTCTCCCAGGGTGTTTTAGTGTCTAATGTGTGTCCATACTGGTTAAACAGGCTGTCTGACTGAACCCTGAGATTTCTCTTTAAGGGTAAATGCTATTTGTAATATGGATCATATTTCAGATAGGCCAGAGCTGTCCCCATGAAGAATATAAAAAGAAGACCAGAAGATTCTGTAACCCTGTTTGAAAGAAAATAATTGACTGTACTTTCTAGTATTGGTGATTCTGCCTGCCAAGTAACTATCTTGAGCTGACCCATTAATAACAAATCTGAAATAAAGCTGCCACCCAGTGTTTGCAAAAATAAAACTTGTTTTTTCATTCTTACAATGGATATCTTAGCACAAAATTAACTTCCTGTCTAAGAAGCTGAAGTTCATTTCATCAGTATTCAAAAAATGGTGATGGACCTTCTGTTCCACCTGTGGCTATAGTATCTCACACAGGGCATGTGTCTCGGAAGGCTTCACTTGCAGAACAAGTGTCCTGCTTCCAGGTCCTCAATACCAATATGTCACATCCCTGAGAGGGAGGAGCATTACTCTAGAAATACCCAGTAAGGTAATGATACTACCAAACAGTGCACGTGTTATTTTCATCTTCACTTCACGTGCTGCAAATAGCACAGAATACTGCTTTGGTAATCTATTCAAATCATATAACAAAGACATATCTTTGAAATTACTTACCAATATTTTATGCTATATATTTCATGAGAATTATATAATCTGGAATGTAATTATGGAAAAACCCAAGGAAAATCTCTGTGTCAGAATCTTAGAATTTTTACATGTTCTTACTTTATGAGGATAATGTGTAAAACATATCAGTTTTCAATTAACTTGGAATTCCAGCTCTGAGACATGAATTTCCCCAACTACATAATTCCAGATCTAAATGACTGCATGTCACAGAGGCTCAGACTTCGATTTTTATTTCCTTCTGTACTCCAAAATTCAACTTTTTGCCCAGAAATATGTTATTCTGCAGCAGGTGAGTGCCCAGCTGTTTGCTACCTGACTGCTCACCCTCTGAGGTCTGCCTGCAGCTGTGTCCCCCTGATATTTCCCCTCATGCCTGCAAAATGTTTGGATTACAGCCCAGGTTGCTGTCACTGCTCTGCAGCAAGAGTGGGAAGGGAGGAAAAGAGTGAATGTCCAGCTCACTGCTCAGAAGAACAAGGGTCTCAGGCACACCTTGAATGAACAGTTTGGGTGATGGGTGCTTTCCCAACTGTGTGCTGCAGTACTGTATGAGAGCATGGCTATGGGATGGGTGAGATCTTTCCTTAGAAGCTATGCCAAGATTGTCAATGGATATTGGAAGCTAACACATTCAAGAAAGCACTAACTTGCATGATCTGTCCAAGGGCAAATAAAAATTACAGTCATATGTCCTGCCACCAATGACAGCTTGGGACGATCAATACATGGGCTAGAAGTGAGGGAGGAGCCCTGAAAATTAAAGTCTGCCTAACTTCTGGCTGGGTTGTTGAGGTGGCAGTATGCACATGATATGAGGAGGGTGGAAGGGTTGGTCACTTCAGGAAGTTGTAGTTACCGTGTTTGCAAAATTCCTGACTGTGATTCCTCAGATAGAATCAGAAAGAGGAGGAAAGTCATGGCTACTTTTTCAAAAGGAGATTCCTGCAGTTATTGAATTGGCTGACAGACTTCTTACAAATCCTGCCATCCCTTCCCCAGCTCTGTTTTACTGACTGTTATTTGAAGCATAGCATTTCCTTAAATACAACAATTCAAGAAAATAATGTTTTATGAAATGCTGACATGTCAAATTTCAGGAGAAATGCAAACTCAAATTGTGCTTCTGTGCCTTTTTTATTTTAACAGAGGATGTTAATGGATTTTCAGTCACAAGGCTTAGAAAGATGACATTAAATGTCACTTGATGCTGAAGAAAGTAGACTGTTTAAAAAGAGTTGCATAGAACCCAAAATTCTCTCCATGCTGTTTTCTGTCAGGAAGTCTGTTATTTCATTTGCCTTTTGCATGTTTAAACATAATAAGTAGAAAACCAGAAGGTTGTTTTTCACAGACTTTTGGCCTGGTATCTGTGTTTTAAGTAAAAATTTCTAGCAAGACACAATTCCTGGTAAAGTATCCTTTAAGTAGTGTCCAGATCTCAGAACTTTTGCCCCCAGAGTATTGCTTGATGATATAAAATGTCATTGAAATGTAATACGAAATATTTTCTAAAACTAAGCTAACATCATAGATAAAATTTCTAGCTCTGACATACATTATTAACGTCATCTCTTGAGCAGAAATCTATTACATCTGTTCAGAGAATGTGGATGTGCTCTGTGCTAACTTGTTGCAACTGTTATTTCTTTTAAAATGCTTCTAAAAATAACCAAAAATCATATTTATATCTCTTCTTAAAAGGAAATATCCACATACCATCTATAGAGACATCATTTGAATTTACTATGGATCTCAAACTGCTGCACTGACACCCTCATCCTTAACAATCTTACCTAAAATCTCTGCATACTTTTTGCTATTTGTCACTTTTAGAGAGCCATCTTTCAAATCCGTGCATGCAACTGTTCACAACCTGACATCCTCAGGAGACTAATAATAAAGTGCTGGATATTTGTGAATCAGTAGTTGGCACTAACATAGGTTTACAATCAGGTGTTTTCAAACAGCACAATAAGAAATCTCCCCACACAACAAGAAGCTCCTACTTGGAGAAGGTCTGGATATAAAATTGTAGTTTTTACCATCGCTCACTATGAAATAAATAGCTCACATTCCTTCGGGAAGGTTTAAAATAGACTAAAAACAAGCTTTAAGTTTCATTTCTGAGCATTGTAGTCATAACTAGAGACTGACTGACCTCAGAGATGCCTTAAAGATCCTTCATAATGTTAGTGTCAAATAAAGAATTCCATTTTGCACAGCAGATCAAGAGATGCAGGCACATGAGGTGCTATCTAAAAATGAACTGCAGAGTTCTTTCTACTCATAAGCAGTACAGCATTCCCTAATGTGTCAATAAAACCATATGCCAAACCACAGAGGGTACTCCACTCACACTCATACTCACACACACACACACTCCCTGATGTTCCTGATAGACTTTAATGAATATATAGCTTACAGTCTTTTGTAGCATAATCTTACTTGCTAAAATGGTGACTGTATTATACAACATTTATTTCAGGTCATGAACTCACAGTTGAAATTCTTCTTTTAAAACTTCTTGGTCAGCTGCTTTACTCTTCAAATCTCTACTCCAAAATATATAGATTCTGTATTCTAGTGAAATATTAAAGTGAAATGTATTTAGAAAATCAAATTGAGTAGAAATTCACAATGACAAAGAGAAGACCTAATTTTCTCATAAATCAGATCGTAAATTTTCTGGTTTGTGCTAAGCATTAACACAGAGTTATATGCTAAAAGTAATGCACTTCCAGTAAGCACCTTTTTATTATCAGTTTCTTCTGACATCAATAAACTCCTGGGAGCTATTTCTAACTGTGGACAGCAATTGTCCTTTCCTCTGAGAATTTTCGATTTCAAACAAGTTTCTCATTGTAAACTGAAAGGCACAAATTTTCAATGCTCAAAAAATATTATAAGGAATTAAAGTGCATTGGGATGCAATGCTCTGTGTTAAGAAATCCAAAACATTGTACTTTGCTTTTGACTTTTCATATGGGGACATTGGGATCTAAGTGTTAAAGTAGCTAATATTTCAAATCAAAGCCCATGAAGTTTGTATTATCAAAATGCTTAACAAGGCTGGTTTGAAAAATTCAAGTGCTCCTTTCAAAATATTTTAGGATCTGAAAACACCACTTCCCTGGGTTAATTTCATCACTTCTGAACTTTCTAGTAACTGAATTATGAGGCCAGATTTTTTTTTTTTCTTTTTTTTTTTTTGTTTGTTTGTTTTTTGTTTGTTTTTTGTTTTTTTTTTGGGGGGGTTGCTTGTTTGTTAGTTTTTGTTTGTTTCTTATGTTTGTTTTTTGTCATGAGGAACACCAAATAAAAATATGTGCTTGCACTGCTGACCATAATTCATTCTGAACACACATGAAGTAACAGGCCAAATTCAGTTTCTGTTTACACTGTCTTAATGCCATGAAGTTGTACTGCTGAAGCTGAGAGATGTTAGCAGTCATTCAACAATTTACCTCTGCTGAAAAACCTCTGTTAAGAAGAGTCTCAGGCTCTGAACAATTCTGAAATTGGAGATTTCTGGAATGCATCTGAGGATACAGGAGGTGTGTGTTTTTCAGCACGCTGATTGTGTGTGTGTGGGGTTGGGTTCTGTGGTTGGACTGCACTGCACAAGGCTAAGCACACACTCAGACAACCAACCTGCGTTCCCCCCTCTTTTTCTGTTTCAATTCCAGCATTGCATGGGTTGTTTCCTCCTGATCCTGAATCTTGCTGGTTTAATTTTTCTGCCATTATTTAGGCCAGCAACACTTTCTTATAAGGTGAGGCTCAAATGTTTCCCCATATGGGAAGGCTACAGGACTCTTAGCTGTCCACATTCATATCATCTCTGCCCCCATAGCCCCCTTCACCCATCCCATGTACCCTGCAAGCAGAGAGATAGCAGGGCAGGCGGAAAGATTCCCTGGGCAGGAGTTCTTTAAACTCCCTGCTTTGCATGGGCTCATAGAGCTTTAGAGAGCCAGTATCTTTCAGAAAGCATTATATCTAAGAAAGGGGGAAAAATACAACTATTAAAAACGCACATACACTGCTGGCACTGTTGTGACAGCCAGCAGTATCAGCGTCAGTCAATTATCTTCACAAATGCCTCTTGTGCTAATGAGCACTCACAAAAATCACCAGACTTTTCTGGCAAGGAGAAAAGATCAGTTTCATTGCTTGCAGAACTAATTCAGTGTACAAAAGTGAAGGCTCCACCATCACTGCCTCTTTTACTGCTCCTTTTGTAAAGGCTTTTGATGTGCACTGAAGAGATCGGTCTGTGTTTGGGTCTCTTCATCTCCAGTTCATTGCCTGTCATTAACATACATATCCATATGAAAAGTTTGGTAAGTCACTAACAGCTGTCCAGAATGGAGTTTCAGGAAAAAAAGGACCTATTCCTTCTCAAAATGCTGACAATACTATGTAGCCCTTTTTGGCAATGATATACCTAACTTTTTAAAGCCGCCTTTCACTCAAAAAGCAACTAGGCATAATACTACATTCAAACACATAGTGGTTTTCATTTTGAAACAGTCATTTGCTGTATTCAGAAAAGGCCTATAGTTGCCAGAAGCAAAAAGAACTCCATCATTCATTATAAAAAAAAAAAAATTCTTTCTGAGCATAGCTTTTCAGTATGCCAGATAACCTCACATATCCGATTTAACGCAGGGGGAAAAAAAGCCCACAGCAGATGCTCCTGAGGGTCATTTCATGCACACCGAGTTCCTGTTCAAGATTATGAGACCTCACAGCTCATGGTCAGCAGCAATTGTGAGTTTTAGCAATGAAAGAGTACCAAACCATGGCTATAGTAACTTACCACTAGAAGTTAAGGAAAAATATGTCTGCTTGTCTTCTGGTAGAATTCAAAATCAGCCTGGAAGACTAATTCCACAAAATGTGGATTATAGATAGATGACATAACTATTAACTGGTATATGTCTAATTAGGTAGTTTGTGCTCCTTCCTGTATGAGACCTTAGTAAATATCTTGAAGCAAATTTAAAATGGCTTCACTATAGGTTTCACAGAGCATACTCAATAAAGTGTGATTTTTAAATTTTTTTTTTAAAGAAGAGAACTGGAGAAATTTGTCATGATTCTATTTAATTTCCACTGGTATATATGTGCCTTCCTTTAAGGAGTGATGATAATCCCAGAGTGGAAGGACAACAGAAAAAGAACAACACAGTTTTAAAAATAATGAATTAAGAGGTTTTCTCTCCCAATCACTTGGGCTGTAGCTTAGTCATGTCAGACTCAGAAAAAAAAACTTTTGATTGATAAACACTTTTCTGTCCCACCCTCTCCCCCCCAACAACCACTCTGGAGTTCATGACCCCGAGCCATAATTTACAATACATCGCACCCAAGGTTTTCTAGGTCTTAGTTTGAAAACCATAGTGGGTGCATCTGTGTCAATTATCAAGGGGCTGACATAGTTTTACAAGCATTTTTATCAGAAGCACAGTGCCCGGCAGGCTACCGACCACTAATTCTGGAAAGATTTTATTCCTGTACTGATCCTCCCACCATGCAAAACCAGCTTGTGCTGCATAAAACCCAAGACTTTAATCCCACTTGTTGCTTCCTTTTTTTCCTCCCCCTTTTCAGAAGCATCTCTCTCTCCCACATCAGTCAATAAAATCTTTAACTCTGCCTATTTTGATCTGAAAATTAAATCTTATTTATTATGCATCCTGTTTGTTGTCTTTGAAGAACTTGAGCATTCATTTAAAGAGGGCCAGAATGACTTCTTAAACACATTTCTCTCTTTGCTGCAATTAAACAAAGTGGAGCTGTGATTAGTCCACCACAGGGGGGAAAGAAAAAGACACCCTTGAATCAAAATGGGGGGACCTGACTGTGCATTATTGTCTCACAATGCAGGAGTTTATTGCTGAAACCTGCTTATCGCCTTGCACTGCAAACCATGGGAACTTCAGTCAGGTGGAAAGTTATTCTCTTCTCTGGCTGAAGCAGCTTTAAGTATCATAAGAACAG
>WBNO01019025.1:12404-92404 GCA_013400575.1 Peucedramus taeniatus | reverse complement strand
TGCAACATGAAGAGGATATATTCAAAAGACTTAAGAATTTGGGATGATGTTGGCATATTTAAGATCTTTAAACTAAACCAAACAAAAAAGGAATGAAACTAATAGGACTAAAATATTAAAGGTTTATTTTTACACTTACCTGCAGGAAGTAAAAGAGAATAATAAAAAGAGCAATTGTCTTGTATTACATTGATATCAGCAGGATGTGTAATAGTCTTTAAAATTATTTTTCACCTTGCTTATTATATGCATTCATGGATAATGGTATTTGAAAAGAAAAGCTGAAGAAGGTTTTACCGTAAGCCACAGTGTGAATAGCTGAGGGATTCTTTTTTAAGAATAGGACATGTTTAGAAAAAGGACACAAAAGATTTACAGAAACCTTGGACAGAAATTGGCAATGAGAACTGAAATCCGGAAGAGCGGCTGAGAAGGAAAATGTAGCTTACCATACGCTGAAAATAATGTGTGACAACACAGGAATTCCCAGAGTGACAATTGGAAGATTATAACGATACTCTTTAATTTTTGTAAGAGGTAGTTTTGCAGATACGCTCATAACATTTCATAACATTAATTTATAGCTTGCACCAGTAAGAAATAATACAATGTTATGTTAATTTTCTATTCTAATGTCACCTTCCTAACAGAATACTGGAGTTGCGCTGCTTCAGATAGTCGAGATGGTTGTCTGTCGATGTTTGTATCACAAAGACTGCAAAAGTAGCCTGACTAGGATGATGGTACTTTGCACAATTCAAGCCACGATTTGCTCTAAGATTTCCTGGCTAATTATCTGAGGCTGATCTAATCAATCAACATCAGCATTAAATATCCAGTGAATAATACACCAAACAGAATAAAACATGCTGGAGTGTTTTTCCTAGATTCTTTCAGTGAAATGCTGAGATATTCTTCTTGCAACACAAAATAAAAATGCACTGAATGAAAAAACAGTAAAAGACCATTAGGCATCTCTATCAACAGCCTCTTGTTCTGTACCTCTGTATGGAAATTCAAGATAAACGCAATAAGAAAAATCAAAAAATATTGTTACAGAATCAATTACATCTAAGACTAAAAAAGTGTCCAATAAAGAGTGTGCTGATTCAGCTCTAGAATAAATGTTAAAGGTGCTATGTTTTAGTAATTTTAAGAAGACTGAATTATAAAACAGGAAGCACGCAGTAAATTTTGGATACTTATAATTAGATTTTCAACCTAAGAGAAGTTAAGCTCTGTATGTAAACGGCATTATTCAAAAGCTTGTCTTGAAAAAGAAAATTGCTGTTTGACAATTCTATAGAATATTCAAGAAAGGTAATTATACTGCAGTGGCTGTTAAAGACGCAGGTGTTGAATGTAGTCACTGCTTCAGCTTTTACAGAAAACTATAGAACATGAAGAGAAAGGAGACAATAACATTAGCACGGTGAAATATTCACCTCTGCAAGAAGAGTTTATATTGTCTTACTTCATAGATACACAGAAATTAGGAACAAAACCCCTTTCATCCCCTTAGGTTTTTAGATTATTTGAACCCTTTCCACTTTCTTGCCTAAAAAAAGGGAAAAGCACAACATAGAGAAGGCCCTGGTGTAAAATTCAGCCAGGCAAAGACATAAGTGAAATGAAAATGGCAAGAAACCAGAGTGCGTCATTTTTTAATGAAAAGCCACATAATTAATCTGGAAAACAAAAGTGATTGACTAGCACCAGTGTGAAAGAAATGTACTGACTGACCCCCAGCGACTACACAAGTGCTCTGTGTCACTGTTGATCCACAGCTAACTGCTTTCTGAATTGCCTGTCCTTTGATACAATGCACCACTCAGAGAAGCAGGCTGAAAATAAGTTCATTATTAGAGTTACACTTTTAATTAAGATGTTAGAACAATCAACAAGTGCACAGGAAACCAGAAAAGATGACATTTGGAAAGATCAAACCTTTTTAAGGGGTGCACTGTTATTATCAGTCCTTACACTGAAACAGCAAAGGAAAAATTCATCTGCTGGGTAAAAGATGCCTTTCATCCAGCTCTTAGAGCCAGGTTCATATGTGGACTTGCATGTTGTGACTCTTGACTATTCTTCACTTCAAAATGCTTTCTGCCAGGAGCAGAAAACACAAGACAGATTTCCGAGCCTCAGTTTCTTAAGAGGGCATCTAAGAGACACCACAATGCTTCACAGGCCACAGCCACAGGAAACTAGCTAAAAAATCTACTTTTTCTACAGATCCAGGGGCCAGGCTGCACTTGTTAGAAGTAATGCTGCACAGTGCTGCAGGGGACCAATCCCCTGCCCTCCTTGATACCCAGGTAGTCTCTGTGGAAAAGACAACCTGGTTGACACAAGCAAACACCAGGCTTTGTAGTGGTTAGAGTGCTTTCATGGGAAGCAAATCCTAGATCCCAGCCAGCTCAAATTCATTTCCTGCAGCAATGAAACTGCCCAAGCAGCCAGCTGATGGTCAGACTACCTTCTGAGTTCTTTGAGGAGAAAAGGATAAGAAAGTCAATAGTGAGGGGAAAAAAAAAAAAGAAAGACAAATGACAAAAAAGGAGGGAAGAGGCATTCCTGCTTGGACTGGGAAAAGGAGCAAAATAATTGGGTTACAAAAAGGCTTAGAGAAGAGAGGAGCACTGAGGTAATTAAAGATATAAAGATCTGCTTCTACAGAATTCTGTGAATGTCTAAGGGTTTCTGGAAGTCTTTTTCATATAGGTGCCTAAATTGTCCTTACATTACAGCTGCTTCAAGGCTTGCTCATTTTTCTTGGAAGCTAGAGCTCTACCAAAAAATTAATGAATTAACAAGGATGCATTCAAATTGCAAATCAAGCTATGAATTTGCTAGAGACGTTTTCAACCAATGAGACAGCTTCAGGCACCTTCAGTTGAAGAGCCCATGGGAGCATGAAGCATTTTCACTACACACATTGCTCCAATAAGTTTCTATATGGTCATACTTCTAGGCAGTACAATCACCAATGTCATCATGGTAATGGAATGATGCCCAGCAGCTAGCCCTGAGGTGAGTTTACTGAAAGCACCAGCTTCTCTGAATAGTACAAATCAGCAGGTACTTCAGAGAAGACACCCTGGGAAAAACAGAGAACATAAATTAATGGTAAAGACAGCAAATTTAATTATTATCCCATGAAAGGGTAAAATGGGATCACATCTGGGATGAGAATAGCTTCCTTTCTTGCTAGGAATGTAACTGAACAGGATAAAAGGTGCCTGAGGTGACTTCTAATACCTTTGAAAGCTAGGAATATACACCTAGCACAGGAGCTCCAAAATGGGCAAATGGTCAACAGAACAAGGCTGTAAGCATGTTAAAGAGAAGCTTTATTTTTCTTAGACTTTTGTGACTTCCTAATGACAAAATCTATCAAAATACACAAATAACATGGGTTCTAGGCCTCTTTGTTCTTTCAAGAGACTTAAATCAAAGGAAGCTGGCTTAACTTAAAGGCCACCATTACCAGGCTTCTTCCCAGTGCTTTATTATGCATCAGCCAAAGCTGCAGAAGACAAAGGTGAAGGGATGCTTTAGCTACATGCAAGAGTTATTATATACCTTGACCTGATTAAAAGATTCTGATCACATTAAGGTATTGTAGATCTAGGTTTTATATTCTTTTTTGCCATCATGGGGTAGGTTTATGTCACAGAGGTAGAAAATACCTGTAGGAATAGGACTGTGGGAACCAGGCTGATAAATACAGCAACCAGAGAAGTCTGGTTGCTCACACACTGAGTGCCAACATAAAATTGCAGTTGCTGTGAAGTTGCTTGGTACCTCGGTTATGATGGAAGACTTCACTTCTCCAAAGTATGGAGGGATCCTGCAATGGCTTTACAAGGCACAAAAGGCATACTCCTTTTCCCAAAAATACTTATTTGTACTACAAAATGCCCTTTGAAATCAGCTGGAAATTAAGCACCTGAGTAACACTGCTAACATGTCACATACAGCCTTAATAAGTCAGGAGAAAGGTAGAAAAGGGAGAATCAAAAGATTTCTTTAAGGGCAAATGTAGGGAAGCTTCTTGGAACTGGAGAATAATTATTCTGCATAGAAGAGAGATTTTTCTAGGTATAAAAGCATAAAAGCAAAATCTGTGAAAAAATAAGAATTTTGTGTAGACTGTGGGGGAATTATAAATACATTTTCTAATGGAGTAAAGAATGCCCAAAGAGGCTAAATGTAATTAGTGCTGATGTTAATGAGTAAGAACATGAGTTTTGTGAACTGAATGCTAGACAAGTAGTGAAAACCCCACAGGATATAAGGGTCACTGGTCATACTTCAGGTATGCCACTTCTTTCCTGCTTAATTTTATTACTATTTTGTGGAAAAGACTTTTTCAAAAGATAGTTTAAGCTCACTTAAAGCACATGTTTCTGATTTTCTTGCCTTCCCATAAATTTAAGAACATTTAACTATCTAAAATCTTTCTCTGTACCTGCAAAGGCAGACACGTTGAACAGTCAGATGAGAAATGGCATGGTTCTAGTTCCATGGCATGGTTCTAGCTCCACAGAGATCCTGCTTCTGGAGAACAAATGGGCCATTGCTGTGGCAGGGGTGAAACAGGACCTGACACTCGCAGCAGTGGCTCTGCAGTGTGTCACACGTTACATGGTCTCTTGTACAGGCAGCTCTAAGTGAGAAAGAAGGTGGATTGCAGGGTTGCTCCTGTGATTACTGTCCTGCTTTACAAAGGTAGAGAATTCTGGGCTTGTGGAATGAGTGGAAAGAAAGATAAGAGCTGATTTCCAGCTACCACTACAGGCAGCTTGTCTTAGAAAAATGAGCTCCTGTCAGCAAGAAAGAGCAGAATGCATGGGTCAAAGAAGACATTGGCAGGGCTTCAATATGTTTTTATAGTGCCTGATTTTTCTAGACAAATCTTTCAGGACTCCAACAGCAACATCAAGACAAATTACACAAGCAACAAAATAAGAACAGAGCAAGGAAATCTCTCAGTAATACATTTTTATCCCTGTTTTGATATTTCATAGATGGACTTGCAATCATTAAATTATGTAAGTACTCTTTCTGGGCTTGGTTGATTAATAAGAGTCTCCTGGTGGGTTCTAGGTGAAGTAGTGTTGGGTGCCTAAGTGATGGCAAGAGAGCTGATGAGTAACAGAAAGTGATTGTGAAGATGCGCTTGAAGGAGAGCAGTGCAGCTGCTCTCACTTTTTCAAGTATTTCATAAAACATAGAAAGAATCAGATGTCTTGGAAAGCACAATTCAAAAAAGCATTCTGGCAGCAACCAATAATGCATGGAAAAGGGTCCAGGCAACAAGGAAAAAGCCTGAGTAAAAATAATCTCCCAAGTCCCTTTCCTGCATAACATAATGCACCCTTCATGCAGCATGCTTGACAGAGGAATTTATGCCCCCACCAAGTTGTTTCTATTTTCATAGAATCAGAGTCTGGTTGGGTTGGAAGGGACCTTAAAGACCCTCTAGCTCCACCCTCCCTGCCATGAGCAGGTGCATCTTTTAGTAGACCAGGTTACTCAGAGCCCCAACCAACGTGGCCTTGAACATCTCCAAGGATGGGGCATCCACAACTTTTCTGGGCAACCTGTTCCATCCAGTGCTTTACCACACTCAGTGTAAGAAATTTTTAATATAAACCTACCCTACTTCAGCTTCAGGCCATTCTCCCTTGTCCTACTGCAACATTCCCTTGTGAAAAGTTCCTCTCCAGACTTCTTGTAAGCCTGATTACATACTTTCTTTCATTGTTGTCTTTTTCTCAGTGATTTTCCATTTTTATTAAGGACTGACAGAAAAAGTACCTGAAGCTACAGCTGTGCTTTCAAACGTTGGTGATTCTCAGAAGAGATGGGAAATGCCTGTGGTTGCTATTTCAGCATCTGTGAGCTGAACGTTCAACACCTGTATTATGAAACATGACTACAATTTTGACAATGTTATAGAAAAAAGTGCTATCTCCAAAGGATACCATTATAAAAGAACAAGTGATTCAAATATGTAAAATGTTAGTACTGCTGATTTACAAAGAAGCTTTTTTTTCTCTTTTGGTACCTTGATTTGAATGATAAATTGCAGGTGAAATCTGCTGGAGGCCAGGGACTCAACTGTTTGCCAAGGAGTGTCTAAAACAAAAGCAAGTTGTTTAAGAGAAACCGGTAAAGGTAGCAAGGATGTTATGATGCCTTCACTAAGCCACTAAACCAAGTCCCTCCCATCAGCAGGCCCCTGTTGAAAATGCCCCCTGTTGTAGCAAGCACTGCTTTTGAATTCACAAATTCAAGTAATCTGCTGCTGTTTCAAATATTCCAGTAGAAAAGGAGATTCATGATGCAGTATAAACACGTACATTGATTTACTGCTGCTATTCATATCCAAAAGGATATGGGTTCCAGCCACACCATAGATATATAACCATACAGCATTTCTGAGGTTTCTTGGGATGGGAAGCACATGGAGCACACAAACTGTAAAACATGTTCTCATTAATACTCCTCAGTATGCACAATCATAAAGGACATCAATCTAGTTACATTCCCAGGTCAATCCTGCCCTCCACTGAAGTCAAAGGAAACTAACCTGTTGGTTTCAATAGCACACAGCCTTTTATAAATTGGCAGACATTTACATGTAAAAAGCATGAATTCATTGTTAGAAGCAATGAATTACTGCTCAGAAAGGGGCAGCGAGTCCTTACACCTATGTGCTGAGTATTATGAAACTTTGGGATTGGTACATCTACTTCCACTAGTGTTCACAGAACAGCTGGGGATAAATTTCATAGCTTTGAAAATTTATTCCTAGATGTTTAATAACCAAAGTATAAAATTAGATTGAGAAATATTAGATTTTTCAGTACAGTAACAAGACAGATAATTAATAATACTACTATAAGTGACACAAACACTTTCTGTGCAGATTTTTAATTGTGACAATAAATCTCATAGATCAACATGAGAGACTCAGTTGAATGGACCATGTCAAAGCTCAGATTTTCTGAAAATCACCTTACTATTTTAATGTAAATTCCCAATTGTCTTATTTCTCCTACAGCTTTTGCTACTGGGGCTAAGGCCTCGGTTTAAAATAATTTGGATATTCATTTCTTGTAGCTCTTCTTTTGGATCTCTATTCCCCCATCCCAGAGCAACTTGTATGCCATCTTCCTTTTCAGATATCAATCCCAAATCTATTTGATAGAAATCTA
Organism: Peucedramus taeniatus; assembly: GCA_013400575.1. Taxonomy (NCBI): domain Eukaryota; kingdom Metazoa; phylum Chordata; class Aves; order Passeriformes; family Fringillidae; genus Peucedramus; species Peucedramus taeniatus. Next base: position 85,172 of record WBNO01019025.1, on the reverse strand, counting down.
AACATGGTTAAACAAAACCTCTAGAAATCTGTTACATTCTATCAATAACTAACATCCCATTGTAAAGTTGTACAACAGCACTCTGTTTTCAAAATCAAGTGTGATCCCCATCTAAATAATTTTGCTCAAAACACCAGATCATGGTTGCACTGACAAAATTCCTAAACCTTTAAGCAACCATAGACATGGCTGTGTATTAAGCACATTAGGTCTCTTAAATTATTATCCCTTTATAAACAGGTCCATGTCAATATACTCTGTGCATCTAACCTCTTTTTATAGTGCTTAAATTAGCTTGATCCAACTTTATTTTCTGTTTCCGTGGAGTCAATGGAAGTCTGACTGAAGAAAAAGTTAAGGGTCTCATAAACAAATCTTTGGTATAGCTGTAAAAGCATCTCCTCTTTCGCATTTAAGGATGTAGTTAACAAGAATTTTTGTTGAAAAGCAGCTAGCCATCATTTTGATACTTATTAATATGTTTGTATGTAGAGCTTTTTAATGAACATCTTACTATTCCCAGAGGAAATCTAGACTGGTTAAGTGTCTTGAGTCAAAGCTTACATTACTATCACCCTACTTGCTACATTCACAATTTCAGTACCAGCTTTTGGATCAGTTACAGTTTATTTAGCTAAGTCACATGATGGAAGAACAGAACAGGAATTATTACCTTCATCCACCAAAATCAGTGGGAATGATAATTCAAATAATAAAGCCAGAACAAGTTTAATTTAAATAAGGTGAATTTTGTTTCTTCTTGTAGTAGAAATGTGGTTATTTGTGTTAGGTTTTTTCCTCCATAGAGAAACCTATAGATTTTTTTTTTCTGTTTATACACTAAACATTTAGATCTAAGTTAGAACTGATCGTCTCTAGCAAAATAAGCTCACAAAAATTCATGCTAAATCCTTCAACTACATACAGGCATGGTTTTAAAAATTTGTTAAAGGATGTCAGATCCTATACTCTGAACCTTCTGTGGGTAAATAAATTTGCACAAGTTTCATTGTCTGACTGTTGAAAGTATACACATAGCAGAAGCTCTGGAGAGCAGGCAATCTGGAATACACATATACTGTCATTTGGTATGTGCATTATATACATAGCTTTATATATTTACTACATGTATTTATATTATATATTACTATTAAATCCATTCCATCCGCTCAACTATAGGTGCATTTTTCAAGGACAGTATAAAAATGTCTACTATGATACAGTTTATAAACTTATTGCTGCATTTCAGTCACATTCAAAATGTGTTTGAAAAATACACTTGCTCAATAATGTTTAGTTTGAGCAATTCCATTTTGATGGAGATTTTCTAACTTGACTCCCAAATTCAGCCGATCTAGATATGTGGCTGGGCAGCACAACACTGTGAAATCCTTTCCTATCACAAATGCTTATTTCCTTTGCAAATAGCTGCCTGTCAGAGGGTTTACAGATTTGTAATTCAGACAACAGTCAGATCAGTGTTTATCTAACCCAGAGGCAATTCTATATCTGGGTTACTCTCTGCATTTAGTTTGTCATAATTTTTCTCCTAAGGTGGAATGTTATTGTCTGAGGAAGTTTACAGCTTTTTCTGTTTAAAAATCCAGATTACCTTGATGGGTGGCTTGGAAGATGCAGCAAAATACCACATATCCTGTCTCTGCCCTGAAGGGTTTTTGGCCATGACCTCACCTTGCATGTTTTCTCAGATACAGCGAAGTTGATATCTCTGCTAACATCACAAAATCAGGACTTCCTAGGAACCTGGAGATCAGGCCAAGTGCAAATCAGGCATTTGGTTCTCTCCTAATACACAAGGATGATACAATCTTCAATCTAACCTAAATGCTACAGAAGACATTTTGATAGTTTCTGCCAGGGAAGTGATTTTCGTGCTTTGGATGCCACTGGCAACAGCCTTGTGGTAAGAACAGTAGATTTGGACAAAAGCTCAGCCTCTTCTAGAGTGCTGTTACCCCTGGTGAGCTATTCTCAAAGCATACATTTTTAGACATATAACCAGTAGAAGACCCAGGAGTTGACTTATGCACTTTTCAAGGATAAACGTAGAGGCACACAGCATTTTAGAGTTTAGCTGAATACACTCATTTCCAGATACAGTAAATGCAATGTTTAAAAGATTTTCTGAGCTTGTCTGAAATTCAAAATTCAGTGAATACAGTAAAAAGTCCTGAAGGATGATTTTCAGATAAAATGTTACAGACTGCTTGATGAGATCACTGAAACCACTCCTTTAACTCAGGTAGGAAACAGATGGTACAAGGTCTAGTCTCACCAATGGCATCTCCGTGAAAATAATTAATTGGCATGTAGTGTACATTTTTAAGGAATGGGAATGAGATGCTTCATGAATATGCATTAAATGCTTGTTGAAGTCAAGAGGTCTTCTTTTTCAACTACCTCTGTTTTCCCAATCAACCTACCCTAGAGATATATAATGAAGTTGTAAGTAAATAGCATTTTAATTATTAGGAATAGCAGGGGGGGTGGAATATGGAAAATATTATTTTCCTTGCCAAAAAGTATTTACATGTTTGGTTTTTTTTAACTTGATCGCTGACAGTCACTGTGTTGTTTGGGCCCTGATATTAACATTGTGAAGTAGAAACAGAAGCATAAAATGACCTGTTGTTTTTGTTTAGAAGCTATTTCTACATTGACAGTAGATGTGTAGAAAGAGAAATTACTTCTTAGTGATAAAACTAATTTTATATTTCAGTGTAATGGCATCTTAAGCTATACTCCTGAGAGTAACCTATACTCCTCTTAGCAGACCCATTAACTTCAAGATGACTTCTTGTGCAAGAGAAGGCTGTGGGACTAAGGTGACAGTGTATTGCTATTCTTAAGGGACAGCCCCCTGAGCTCATACTCACCAGTGCAGAGCAAGGCAAGTCAGCCCAGAAGGGATCCATGCCTGCAGCAGCTCTGGGTGACCTCGACTGGAGGCTATAATGGTCAGTTATACCTGCACTGCTGCTCCACTGCAGGCTGCAAAATGTTTAAGAGGAAGCAGGAGAGTGGGAGCTGGGAGGGAGTTCAAAACACGTCAAAAAAGTCTTAGTAGACAAAAACAGAAGCAGAGAAAAAGAGCAGAAGTAAATTAATCTTCCCGAGGTATATTACATAAGGGGAAATGCCTGGTAGTCGTTATTTGCTGTAACAACCCAAGACAAATGAGCAGCCCGTGTGTTAGTTCTGATGAAGGACACGCAAGAAAGACAATGGCTTTCCATTTTTAAGTTAATCAGTACCCAAGTGATGTATTTCTGAAAAATAATAAAATGGATTAATCAAGAGCTAGGGGAAAGAAGAGGGCAGACATTTTATTTCCACCACGTGTAGATGAAATATACATAACATAATAAAGGGCTGCTGTCGACTATCTGCAGGAAGAGCACCTGGAAGATTAAAGCTGTGGACATAACATTAACAAAGTACAGACCACACTGAATTAATGAGCACTGGAGATAGACATTCAGTGGAGTCTTAATTTATTTTCCTTTTCTAGCTCATCCTTTAAGAAAATGACAGTGTCTTCTTATCGATTTTACACTCAGAGATCAATCAGAATTGCCCTGACTCAGACAAAATTTACAGCACTCCCTGACACTGCCTCGAGCATCTGGGCCTAAACAGACATTACAAGGAAGCAATATATCATGTTTGTATGTAGAGCTTGACATGCTTAAAAATAAGCTAATCTGTAGTGGAATTTCCTTCTTTTTGACAAGTTGTTCTGCCCAGCTCTTCGGCCCCTTGTTATGAATTTCTCTCCTAACTCTACTATTAATTATAACATGCACATAGGATTCATGTATTTAGACCCTGAGGGAGGTCATCTGCTCTGCAGTTTTAGATAAAACACAAACTAACAGATCACTCCTACTTAAACAATGTGAAATGTCACTCTGATGCACTCCATAAAAAAACCTAGAGGTGTTCCGTCAAGAGCTATGATCAATTCTGACAACCCAACAATATCAGAGCTAAATGATGGGCCTCTACATTCCCAAACAGCCCTCCGTGGAAATTGCTGGATCCGGAAGCTCTTTTGTGCAAGTAACAAGCTGTATTAAATGCAATAATTACAGAAAAGACACAGGCTGGGATGCTTTGGCAGTAGTTGGCTAAGGTAACTTACTCCTGCACTACAATTCATCTTGTACCTAGGGATTGCCTCCCAGCTGACTTGCTACAATAAGGGAAGAGAGGTCTCTTCTGCACTACAGACCTCAAGACCAGACAGTCCCTTCTGGGCTCAAAGGAGACCTGTTCTACAAAATATTTGCTGCATTTTACTTGAAGGAAAGTATCAAGACCAGAATTGAGAAAGAACTAGCACGTATCTGGGAACGATTGAAGATCAGCAGATTTTTCTAAATTTAAGTCTGTCATCTCCTTCAGGCAGTGATTTATTGGTCACTTCAGTACTTATAAGAAGCATTGAGGGACCAAGAACTAAAATGTTTAGTTTGGGAATGTCCCAAAACCAGCATTTTTTTTTGGGTATTTGTTGTTTTCTTTTTAATCTTTGACCATCTGACAAAATACAGGGTGGAGGGGAGGACAGTTCCCTTTAGACATTACATATTTTCAATGTATATCAGAATCCTCTGTTCCCTTTGCTTTTTGGGAAGTTCAGCATACCACAAGGTTCAGCCACTCAGTATTAATGGTATTAATTGGGATGCTGGACAGTATAGCACAAATCATTCCTTTCTCTTGGAACAAGCCCATGTCACAGACTACAATTCCAATACTTTGAAGTGTGCTCTTGTTACATCCTAGTTCATTAAGGGTCCTGCCCACATTTCGCTTGGTTAAAAACTAATAAACAAAAAAAATATATAAACCCTTCTTACTTGTGCAAGTAGAACAGCTGCAGCCACAGGTTTACAAACACTCATTGTAGCAGAGGATTCTGCTGTTTCCCCATGTCCTACTTCTTCATGCTAGTGGAAGGAAAAGCATGTAATTTTTGGACTTGAAACAAAGTTGAAGAAACAAATCTGATACCAAATTTGTTAGCAAGATAAAATGATAACTGACTTGTAATAGAAACTCTGATACACAGAAATATGACAACATGCAGAAAATCAAATGTTACAGGGTTTATTTATGACACCTCAGTATGATTTGCCCTCAAGTACTATCATAGTAAATTACTACAGTTTCAAAAACCAGTATGACGAACACTGATTTATTTTACATTTTCTCCTTTCCCTTCATTTGTGATTGTCTGACACAGAGGGACCAACCCTCAAGAAATTAGAAAGATATCATCTTGTGAGGGATATTGCACTTATTTTCCCTGCAGGTGTCTTTTTCCCTGATACTGTCTCTGCCTCTTTTATCCTCTGGTTATTCTCTCTTACGGGATAGTCTTATGCTACCTGAGCACCTGGCTGCTCTCAGCATAAGCTTGAAAAGAAATCAGTATTTTCTCTCAGAATGAGGATAGGGACAAGTTCTTAATTAAAGATTTTTTTTCACTTCTGTGTTCACAGACATGGACATTTGACATGACCAGCAGATTACCTTGTAGAAATGGACACTGAACTGGCCTGGTCTTCCAAGAGACCACAAGCTCTGACTAAAACCAGGGGCCTGTTTTTTAATACAAAAAAAATAATTACTGAATAACTCTGCCAACAAAGTCTGGGTTGAGCTTAAACATTTCAAATACAACTAGTAATCTAGGATGTGTCCGCTAAACTAATCTGAAATCTCTTCAAGGAAACTAGTCTAGGACAATGTTGAGTAGGAAAGCACAGACAATCTGGACTGTTTAAAGATACTGTAAGTTGTCCAGAGCACAAGTCTCCCACTGGGTCTCAGGGCTCAGTTCTTGCCTCTGACTCTACTTCAGGTTTGTTAGTGTGTCAACAGACAGTTCATTGCTTAATTTTTGAGCTCTAAAAGTTGCCTGTCCTAGCTGGCCTTCCTCAGCAACCTGTGGAGAGGAATGTTGGACTCTGGAAGGCAATTCCTCCCAATCTTACTTTTGACCTTCTAGACCAATTCATCCCGTGCTAAAGGCAGTTGTTCAGCCTACAGCCTGTGCAGCAGGAGTGATGAGAGGTCTGTCCTGGCAGACACACAAGGAGCTGAGCTGTCTGGTGATGCAGTGCTCCTACAGCTTGAGTCAGGGGAGGGAAATGCAGTCACCAGATTCCAGCCTCACAGGATCCTTTAAATCCCTGTATCCAAGATTCATAGGTACAACCTGGGACAGCAACGGAAACCATAAAAATTTCATGTTTTGCTTTCACAGGTAGTTATAAAATTTATAATCATTTTCATTTCTAGTGACATCCTCCTAAGCAGCAGATTTAATTCTTCATGAAGTTTGAAAGCTATATTCACTAGTAAACCAGAAAACCTACTGTATCCTTATTTTATACTATATTTGGTAATTGTTTCTACTTTTTTTAGTATTTTTTGTATAATTTTCAAGCTGATCTAATTTCCCAAAGTAAAAAGCTTTTTACTTTAGCGTTTAAAGAAATGTGTTGTTGGGAAAGCATCATGGCTGCTATACAACTTGGTCAAGAATAAACTTTAAGATTTTATGCACCTTCTAAAATTTCTCACACAATACTACATCTCACCTTTTTTTGTAAAATGATGGTGCTCAAGGAAGGAATAACAAAGATGTAATGCAATTCAATACTTCATAAAATTTAAATACTGCTAAATATGATTAGGTCCTGAAGGCAATAATAGTTACTGCTACAGCATGTAAAACATACAATGGAAAAGTTTACCTTTCAATGTACACATAATGTGTCAGAATCTCTTCACTAGTAAAAGAAATCATGTCTTCTCATATCTTCTCGTACCAGGTAGAACCCTGTGTCTTTTTACTAGTCACACAATGAATATCAGGTGGCATTGCTGTTGCTGTGCTCTCCTGGATGTTCTACCATGCAAGTGACTATCATTTCAGTTTACAGCTCAAATGCAACAATAGACCTTAGGTGGGGCCAATGTGAAGCTATTCATCACAACTTTCCTCAATACCCCAGTGAATTTCACCTGCCACCTGCAAAAAATTAATATTTCTGGCTGAGCTGCAATAAGTGCAGCATCACACACGTCCTATTCCATATTCCTGAACACATCACACAAGATACACCACATCAACCAGACCAAAATAAAGAAAATTCTGAAAAGTATCTCAGTATTTGCTCATTCTGGAGGAATCACAGCATCCCCAAAGCACAAGGTCAGAGACAGAAGCACTGAAATAGTTTCCCATGAAGCCTCTTGTACTCTCAAGAAAGTTCACAGCTCACCAGGAGCTCCCCGTGCCCTGCAGCAAGTACTCAACAGGGGGGAAGAGACCTCAAATCACCAGCCTTTCAGACGAGGGCCCTAATCCCCACTACTGCTGGGATTGTTTGTTAAGTACATCGTGTAGATTTGCACNNTTTTTTTTTTTTTTTTTGTCCAGAGGTAAAGGAACATGTACTCTCCATAGCAATTCAAAAGCCAGGAAAATAATCCAAAGGAAATAAACTACACCACATTTAAAAAATGTATACTTTCATCTGTTGACCTCCTATAATATCTTTCCTGAAATGTAGCTCAAGTGGCCGAGATATATCTGTAGTGTAAATTCATCAAAATAATAAAGCTCAGCTTCTGAGATCCTGAGGGCAGGTGTAGGTTGCGGTCAATCTGTAAAACCACAATGCAGCAACACAAAGAAATTAAAGTGTATTACTTGCTTCATGAATAATTTGAGAGTTCTGAATAAAGATATTGAATACTCTACAAACCATTGGCTCTCTCTTATGAAGAGGGGTACTGAAGGTGGGTTAAGAAAGTAAAATCATTACAGTTAAACATCTGGTAATATCAATGTTAATATATATTAATGGTATGAATAGATAATTCCTGATAAATTTTGCAGGGGAATGTGTCCCATCAGACTGATCTGTTCCGACCCAGACCTGCTCCTCTGAAACTGTGAAGTTGCCCACTCACCTGTGTGTTGCAAACAAACTATGCATCAGCATGAATATTTAGCTCATAAATCTGAGCAAAATACTTACAACCTGAATATGGGCAATGAATTTAGCACTACTAAAACTGAATCATAAAAACAATAATAGCAAACTTCCAGGAATTTCAGGAATCAGTGAATGTCAGGTTAATCACAACATTTTTTGATTTTGAAATGTAAACTTCCATGCAACAGGAGACATGTTATTTCATTATTATGTCTAGTTTATGCACTGAAAGGGCTGAGAAGCCTTTATGGCTGCTCCTATGATCATCCCCTTTAAAAGGATGAACATGTGCACTGACAGAACTTATGGCAACTCCCCAAAGAGCACTATAAGGTCGGAAAACTTTACTGAAAGAATATTTCCGACATTGCAGAATACCACTCAAAGGAACAGATATTCTTCTGGCTGGGGACATTGATGGAGTGACCATGGTGAATTGCATCATCAAATAGAAATTTCCACCTTTGTTCCTGTAGACCCACTCTGCAGCAAAGGGGAAGGTACCATGGCCAGTTAGTAGAAAGGCAGAGAATCAAAAATTAATTTATAAATTTAATAAAATTAATTTATTAGATTTCCTAACTCTTTGTAAATCTGTTTGCCTAACAACCATAATCTGTTCATCATTTATGCACAGAACCTGAAGAGCAATCAGTAACACCAGAATCTGAAGCATGGAAAGCACCTTTCAAAAAATGTCATCAAGGACCAAAATTTGCTTCCTCCATACTTCAGGTCTTACTCAGATGTGTAGATTTTCTTCCAGTCTTCTACAACTGTGCTAAGCTGAGCATCTCTGGATGTCCTATTGCAACTCTATTTTGATCAAAGATACATCTTTCCTACTCAGCTACTGAAGAGGTTCAAAGGCATCCAGTCACATCTTACAGGGAAGGAACCTCGAGAAAATATTTGGGAAACGGTTGCAAATCAGCTGGTTTGAAAACCAAACTTGGGTGAAATTACACATAGGAATCTGCCACTCTTAGAAATCTGAAAGCAGGCAAAAAGCCAGCCAGCTTCTGACCTTGGATTACAGCTGTGATGTCTCAGTAAGAACACGATGGAAGTGAATGCAAGCAGGAACTGAGTCCTAGATGAAATGGAAAGGGGTAAAGGGGGCCCCAAACAGCAACCATGTCTAAATGGAAACCTTGTAGAATCATCTCTCAGGCTGTCGGTGCTTTAAGCAGGCCATCCCCAAAAGGACATGTGCAAAAGTCCACACAAAAGGCAGGTGCACAATTATATGGATAGGTTAACTGGAGTAAGAATTCATTTCAAGATGGCCTGTTAAGGACAACATTGTACTGTTAAAGCATTTCTAAAATATGCCTGATTCTATTTCTAAGCAAAACTCAATGCATTTAGGTATTTCATTTACTTCCTTGACTCCCACTGCTATAACAGCAGACTGGAATGAGTAGGTGTTCCAATACTGTGAATCTAAGACACTGTTGCAGACCTGAGACAAATCTGGGGACACAGGGCTGGGAAATAATCCAGCTTAAAGAATTAAAGTATAAGATTTGTACAGACAACTGCACAGCTCATCATTTAATCTATTTACTACACCAGGTCTCTTACCATTCTAGTTAAGCCAAGAAATAAAATTCTATCTTAGGTATGGTAAAAAGGAAAAAAAGAAGCAGTGAGAAACATTTGCTTCCATCAGTTTGGTCATAAAGAGCATGAGAGGCTGCCTGGTCCAGGACAGCAAAATTTTCCTGCTTCCTGCCATGGAAGAGAGTGTCACCAGACAGCATCATGCAGGGAAGCTGCAGGCACTGAGTTGTCAACACAAATACAGGGATTTTTCCTTGTCTTCCCCTTTTCTTTGAAGGTTTATAAATCTATTTGAATAGGTGAATAGAACATTACAGGAAAAAATAAACTGTAGGGAAACAAAGGAGTTTTTAATATCATTTTTTAGAAAGGTTTCCTCTTTCATTTGCTGCAGAAACTCCAGGTATTCTGTGTAAGCATAGTTTTGGTTGGGTTTTTTGTTTGTTTGCTTACTTTACAATAATAATATTTTTCTTTTGTCTTGTTTTCTAAATTAGAAAAAAAAACTTCAATTTTCAAGCATAGCTGTTGCACCACAGCAGACCTAACTCACAGATACCTGCAAATACACTACGAAATATTGTTAACTAGACCAATGTTACCTCTTCATCTGTAGAACTTTGTAACACAGAGTTTATGAAGGGTCTCAAATGCAGAAGTGTGGGCGATGGTGGTACCTATCAGAGTTAAATAAAGGTAGGAATGTAATTATAGAGTAGCAACAGAGATCACAAGAAGAAATCATAGTAGGCTAATGTGATAACTTACTGTATCATCCGATGAGTAGGAATACTAAAATTTCTGTATTAAAATGGTATTAGTGGTATATTAGGCTAACATGATATGACAAAAAAATTGCAAACAAAATACTATAATTTAGTCTAGGGCATAAATGTGAGGGAATAAAACCAAATATTGTCATAGAGAAACACCCTCTTCATTTAGAAAACATGTGGAAATTTTGTGATAGAGTTTGCTGTCGTGTCATACTGGTAAAGTTCAGGAGAGATTACATATTGCTATGTGAATTGTAAATTAGTACAAATGATATCTTATATCCACATATCATTTTTACTCCAAGGGATATCAAAGACCTTTGCAAACTTAAAGAGACATACAAAACAGTGCCTCCTTGCTTATCATCAGCCTCCAACTGCAGCTGAAGAGACTTCCCAATAACCCCCAAGTTTTTAATTAACCGAAGTTTTACCCAGTTGCTGATGGTGTGACAAAATTTATGGAGTGGTTGTCTTCTTGAACATTAAGCTTTTCTCAGGAAAATAAAGTCCCTCCAGTCTCTGTATCAACCAAATTTAGAAGAAGCTTCCATTTGCATGAAATATCTGATAAATGTATACCCATGTGAAAAAACCCCACATTCATTTATAAAAAAATAGCATACAGATACTCTCTGTCATGTTGGGGCACAATCTTACTCTGAATACAATAATCATAGAATCATATCATTGGTTTGGGTTGGAAGGGATCTTAAAGACCAGAAACTCCAACCTGCCCCCACTCAGGGCAGGGACACCTTTCACTAGACCAGGTTGCTCAGAGCCCCACCCAACACAGTCTTGAACACTTCCAGAGATGGGGCGTTCACAGCTTCTCAGGGCAAACTGTTCCAGTGCCTCACCACCTTCACAGTGAAGAATTTTGTTCTAATGGCATTATTTAGACACAAGAAAAATTCTGAATACAAGTTGTTGTTTGACTCTTGTCACCCACACACAGTTCAATGATGTGCCCACTTACCTTCTTGAGTGGCTAACCACTGTGGACAGGGACACTTCCAGACCAGTTTCTGCAAAAATCAGCTTAGAAACATTCATCACAGAGCCCATGCTGCCAAATTTCCACTCATTGTCAGGAAACATGAAAAACAGGGCATACATATTATATATATACATACACGTACAGAGGTACTTTAAAAATTGATTAATTTCATCAGGCCTTCATTTATAAGCTCATTAAGGCTTAATGACATTTCACCAAAGAATGGCAAAGACATACTAGTATGTATTCCTCTCTGAATGCATTTATATGTTTTTACTTTGCAAGCCTCGTGGATTTCTGTACCTTTCAAGCCAGAAGCAAAATTCTATCCCCTAATTTTACAATTATTTTATGATATTTATGCACAAAAAAGGAGACTAAGTAAGCAGAATTATTTGTCTATAGGATTAAAAATCCTATTGGCAACATACACAACATACCAGTGCAGCAGGACTTTGGTTCCTGGTAGTTCAGCAATGAACATATTAATTTAAATTTTTATTCAGGACAACAGTGTGGTCATGGATCACAATATGAACTTGCAGTGACTATGGTAACATTATCCTATTTATAGCACTTAAGGCAAAGAGTCAACACTGAAATCAATGCAACAACTAAGCCTTAAAGAACATGTTCAACAAAGAATAAACAGGGAACTGTGGAGAACATAAAACAGTACTTCCTTGTTTCTGTTCATCTGCTTTACACTATGTGGAATTTTCTGTTTTACGATATGGACACAGAGTTCATTTTGCATCATGAAACATTTCTGGCTGCACAGATCATTTTTCACCATCAATGCAAAATGTCTACAGCAAGCTCCTTGAATTTTCTGTCATTTTTACATGCCCATTATAACTCTCAAAACCCTTCAACACATTCCTCACTGTGCTTCCCACTGAATTAGATACCACTTCTGTTACTTTGCTGCTTTACTGAAGCGACACTGCCCCATCACAAAGCCATGACCTCCCTTTGCAGCTACACTCTTCTCGCTGTGCCAAGTTAAAAGTCCCTCCTCACCTTTGGGCTCCATCAGTGCCAGCTTTCTTCAGCTACTGATTTGCTTCTGTGCATCAGTAATACCAGGTTTGAATGTCCACTTATTCACTGCTGCCACATCATGGAGTTGCTTTCTGAAGAACAGAACTCCATTCTGAGGTGAAGCCATCATCCCTGCTCTTGGCACTTAGGGTGCCTGTACGATGGTCACAGAATAAATTGAGGAAGAACAGGCTGTACTTGACAATTGTGTGTTCTATAAACACATAAATGGAAAGAAGTTCCAAATATTTTATTCCTCTCTTTCAGTCATTTCCCCCACCTAAGTTTTTCTGACTAAAATAACCCTTAATTTTATATTAGGGTAATCTGCATTGCTATGTTCTTGCCCTCCAAAGGCGGAGATATGGATACCCTCCTTTCTCTCTTCCCACAAAAACTATAACTAAATTAGAGCTGGGAAAATATCTGTGCATGTGCACACACACTGTGTTTATACATGCAATGACATATTCAAGATCAATAGTATTTCATGCTGGTTTGCATGCTCTGGGTATAAAACAAACTCAAATGTGTAAGTGACTCCTGCCATTTTCTAAAGTAGAGAAAATAAAGTTTTTTCACTGCTTTGAAATATAATCACACTGCCATACAGTAGATTTCAGTGATGTTTTTCTCTTACAAATCAAAAAGTGTATACAACTGGGAAAAGACTTGCTTTACTGAAGAGCACAGCTGTAAATAAATCATTGAACCACAACAAAAATACTAAAATTATCAGAAACCTTGACCAGAAGATTTTTTTTTTAAATTGGCAAAAGAATAAAGAACAAAGAGTAAAATAAATCCTTTCAATTTTTTTGTCATTGCAACAGAATTCTTAACTGTAGGGGGTAGAATGATGCATCCATTTGCACTTACAGTACCATATTAGGGAATGACTAAATTACTTGTAGAGCCCTTTCCGTGTCGCCACTTACGAGTAACGATATAATTTCCTAAATCACATAAATAAATACACAAAGTAAGCTCTTGGAATTCTGTTGGGGTTTTTTTATCCTGTATTACAAAAATAAATGAGAATGATCATTTTTATAGAATTCAATTTTTTTGTCAGTACAGGAACACATTCAAACATTTGCATCCTATTATTGCTGAAACCAAAACCAAACTAGATAATATGCACCTTGTGAAATGTGTTCTTTCACTATCTCTGTATTTACTAGACAAATAGCTGCAGTCCCTGTTCTAGTGGAAGGAAATGGTAACATTTACCTTTATTTATACTGCCCACAGTATTTCAAAATATTTTATGCCTAAATGTCTGGAAAAGCTAAGACTCTTTAAAAATACATTTTGTAAAGTTATGGTGATTTGAATTATCATAGCAGCCAAGATTTTGTATATTTATTTCCATGTCTTAAAAAGGAATCTCATATTATTAGTGAAGATAATGTATGTGTCAAAAAAGAGGCATCAAAAGCACTTCCTGTGCACTTGACAGGGTGACAAAATATTTCTCCTATCCTTTCCTAATTGAGCTGCTGTACAAAGCGAGACATTATGATAATATTAATAATAGTTACATGGATATTTGTAGGTACTGTGTAACCCTTCAGTCCATTTTCCCAGACAATGGTGACTACAAAAAGGCTTCAAAATAGAACATCACACAATATGAATGCCACTTTTTTCTATCTTACATTTTAAAAACATCATTGAAATCAGAAAGTTCATTTACAAAGGACTGGCAGTTGCAATCACAGCAATAATGTAGTGCTGAGAAAAAAAGGGTAATTGGTTTGGTAAAGATCGCTTTCCATTACACCATAAAGCACTACACAATAGGAAAGGTCGCCAATTAAGCAATCATGAATACCAAGTACTGAAGCTGATGAAAATAGGGCAGTGGTTTAAATAGATTTGCAAGCAATTTACCTTTTCACAATGTTGGCAATCTGATGCAATTTGCTTGCAATTTTGTCTGCTTTCAGTAGCACTCGAAGCTGACACTACACAGACCAAATGGCAAAGAGGCCTGCATAGAAAATGTAAAACTATCTTGGCTGCATCAGGGAACCAGAATGGTGGTTCATCAGGAAAATTACAACAATTAACATAAGTGCTGCAAAAATCAACACTTTAAATGTCACACTCACTAGTCTGTCCAAAGACTGTAAAAGTACCATCTCCATTGCTGGACTAACAGTAAATATGAAGCAATCACCAACAAGCCTTGAGGCTGATGGCTTTACAATTGATGTGACATTCTCTGAGTGATAAAATAGCCTTTCGTTTTTACAAAAGTAAGTATTTTTCTTTTTCAGATTTAACCTGGATTATGTCAACCCAAAACTTATATTTAATTTTTTTTCAACTCTTCCTCCAACAAAACTGTTTTGAACTTGAGAGTGCTCTGTACTTGTTTTGATGTTCTAAAAAACTTTATGTTTCAGGGAGTTGGATCCAAACTGATAAAACTCAAATATCGATCCTTTATTTTTCAATGTAAATTATACTCAAGATTTATATCAAAACGTGTTCGCTGCATGAGATGATGCATTTGTGATTAGGGCTTGGTTTATAGTTTAGGGAAGGGAGCCCCAAAAGGTAACTGTAAGTATTCCCTCAGGTTTTGGTGCAGAACACAGAATACCTATACACATCTCTATCAACATAAGCCAAAAAACTTGAAAGATGACTTTTGAAGTAATTGATATCCCATGAAATGGCTCGCATGTTAAAGACAGATATAAATTTGTCAATTTGTGCGGGAGAATTGACTTATGGTGTCTATTTAATGATTTATTCTTTTTAGCAGGCTGCAGCACCAAATAAAACAGCAGTTCTCTCTCTCTGAGATCACAAAGGAGAGTAACAACTTTTTCTGTGACATCACATCCTGAAAATAATGCATCTCCTTTGTCAGATTTTTGATCCCAAAACTTTAATAAAAAACTTATTTATGGTCTGATTCAAAATATAGCCAGGTAAGTGGAAGTTCAGACATCTAGGACCTTGTAATTCTGAAAATTAGCAAGATTCAGAGAATCTGAAGAGTTTAACCTTTTAATTTTTTTTTTCCCCAGGGCTCAACAAATGCTGATGGCTCAAGGGTTGTTAGCTCCCGGAGTCATGTTTTTTACATCATGCATGCAGACAGGAATGGCTGGTCTTATGAACTACCCTGGGCATTGCTGCTCCACTGACAGGACCATCCTGAGCTGCAGTAGATCCATTAACTACCCAGTTTATATTCATGTAAATGACTGGTCTTGAACAGCACCACTCAGTTGATAAGGATTGGTAGCACTAGAAAATTGATAAGAAAGCATTTCACAGCATCTTCAGTGGTGTAACACCTCCAGTGAACAATGGCCACCAATCTTTTGTTGCCTCTCTCAAAAGGCAGAGGAGTGCCATGTGCAGCTCTGAATGGCATTAGACACTTGGAGAAATGTAACACAAGTGCCAACATTAGGTAAGCAATGTGAGATACCTACTTTTCCTTTGATGTGTTTCAAATGTCCCACCAGACATCTGCTAGTTTTTTTACTACAATTTGACTAATATTTTGACCAAAAGAAAGCAGATCAAGTACTGCAGTTGGAAATGCATGCAAACCCATTGACTTCTACAGAAAAATAAGTAACAAATAAGGACAACAGAATAAGTACATATTTCAACTACTCAAAGGATTCTGCTGCTATTCCAAATGCCTTTCAGCTGAATCTTCTTTTTACAGGCTTCCCTCAGTGCCAATCCCTCACCAAAGCTACAGATACAATTGTAGTTCTAAAGCAGTTTAATTTTAATCTATTGCTACTTTGAGGCGAGACTCCTCTACATTCATTTTGGCTCCAAATCTTTTAATTTCCTATTTGTTTACCTTTTACAATATTCTCCTTTGCTGGCTTAGTCCTATACACACAATATGACAGTAACTCAGCATATGACAACCAATCTCAGCACTTTCCTTTTTGCACTATTCCCTATCTTTCATGTACCTCAGCATCCTAACTTCAAAAACTTTGTGAACGTTCCACACACCTCATTGCCAAATCTGTTACACTAAGGGCAATAAAGTGTCACTTACAACTAAAGGAATGATACTGGGATGGAAATCCTAACTGTAGTTAGTATCTGAATATAAATTGCAGCTTCATTACTCTTTTATCTGCTGCTTTACCATCCCTGTCTGGCTGGTACTTGTTCTCATTAACATTATCACATTTATTTGTCTGCCTTTCTAATGTAAATCACACTTATCAGTTGGATTGTTCCCTGACCACCACAAACATACATACATACATACATACATACATATCTATCTATATATGTATATCCATGGCTGGAGATGCATTTCTCACTGCAAGTTTTGCAAAGTAACGGTTCCTTCTTTAGTGACAAATTCAAAAGTTGAAACATTTTCAACCAACTTTAATTATGTCTCAGTTATGCTTAGAAACTTCCTTTAATAACTGTTGTTATAGACACCATTTAATGTGAATGTCAATGTTCCATAATAATTTAAAGATCAGTGAGATTCCACTGTGGCAATATTTGAAGCAATACATGAAACAAATACCTGGAGCCCATTTTAAACTGACATAAGCTGAAGTACAAAGGTGATTCTTACATGTTTTACAGCCCTCCATTCATAATTATCTATACTCTACCTGGTCTCTTCTGGGGCTTTGAGTCAAGCCAAGAAGGGAAAGACAAGAGAAGATCTGTACTACCAGTAAACTCAGGAACCAAGCTGACGGGCTCCACACCAGTTCTTTTGGTGCAAAGCAGCAGAAATATTCCTTTTCTTTCCAGAGGATACAGGAGTGAGAGGTGATGACACATTTCTGCCCCACAGGGATGGCCAGATAGAAATTATACAACGCTGAATTTTCACCTTTCAGTCCCTTGTCTACATAACAAAGAAGATAATTCCTTTTACAGTATTTTAAAATAACCTTTAAGGACCAGTTGCTAGTCAGGAAACAATCTAAAAATTCACAATTGAAATTAAAGGAGTTCATCTTAATCTGAAGTTATACTAATGAGAATTAATTGCTCTGCCACTAATCAATCTATTACACATTTCAATACTTTGTTTTTTCATGCCTAAAAACATTTGGGGATGAAGATAACCATGATCTTTGACTGAGGACTGAACTAGGTTTTGGAAATGGTGAACTGAAAAAGCCAGAGAAATTAATTTTACAAATATGAATTTCTCAGTTTGGCTTTAATCCTTGCTGTTGGGACACAGAGGAAAGTCAGTAATGAAAACACAATTTATTTTCATTGAATAGGACTAGGTTCTTAACCAGTGTTAAGCCTGTGGACCTTCTTTAATAGAGTCGCAAAAAATTATCCATCTGAGGAATTGCTTTTTTGTATTTAGGTGATACCTTTGTATTAGGACTGCTGCATAAAATAAAGAAACTTACTACCCTTCATGAATATTTCTACCATTAATAGTAATAAGATTTCTGTATCTATACAAAATAAAGCATCACTAAAAACAAATTAACAAACACCTGCAAATATAGGAAAAATTGTTGGAACCCCAAGCTAAAGGGGTTCCAAATGTCCACACATTTTGGAACTTCAAATATATGCATGTATATATGTAGACACTATATGAGGTGTATTGTGTCCATACTTGTTCCAGCAAACAGATGCAGATATATCAATAGCAGGGAACACTGTTTTCACGAGATTTCTTCAATTCTTTGCCACATTTCATACTCAAACAAAAATACCCTTATTTGAAAAATGATAATTTTTTAAAAAGACAAATTTGTCACCCCACTATTAATTTTCTTTCAGTCACCCTAAAGTGTTGGCTTTATCAAAATGAAAATTCTTCATATTTAGTGAGGGGATTAGGATTAGAAAAATATATAGACCTCAGTCTGACTGCTAGGACTGCTTTATGTCAGTTTGCAAGTTTTGTGGGAATAAAAAAATTGCACAGATGGGACTATAACTGACCATAACCTGCTCCATTGTATTTCCAACAATCTCTAATTACAGCAACACACCAGAGGAAAAGATTTGAAAGGGCAGGTGATGGGATAGGAGAGAAACCTGTTTGACTTAAACAGCACAGGATCCCTCACCATCAGGGCTGATGTACATCAGCCTGACAGCTAATTAGGGTAGACATGAATTTTTCCAATGTAACAGATGTTCGCTAATCAGGCCAGATTTGGAGCCCTTGCGCCAGCAACATTTCATGCACAATTTAACTATCTAAAAGGAATAAACTACTTAATGCATTGTACTGGAGGCACAGCTGTTTCACAATCAGAAAATTTGCTGTCAAAGATGTTCTCTTTAAAACTGACATGTTTTTATATAACTCTGATGGGGTGTTTATAATGTATTAATAGTTGTCAGTAAGAGCTGCTGTCATCATCAAGAAGTAAAATATTTCTGAAGGTATATTAAAATGAACAGACTCCTTTCTCTTTCCAAAATCTATTTAGATAATTTACTTTGAATGTGGCCTGTTTAATTCTAAATGTACTTTAAACAAAAGGCTTAACATGTATCTTTCAAGTTGCATCAATAACAAAATATGAAAGTTTACCTTTTGACTAGGGAGTAAAGCTGAAATATATTTTAGATATAGTGTAAATTTATTTTATTTACAAGAAAATCATAAACATAAAATATGCTGTGCTAAAATGATGGCAATGGTCTCCCTTCTCTTCATAAGAAATAAATCATGTTATAGAAAAGTCAGATTTAAAGTATCCACAGGCTATATGGATTCATGTAGACCATTACTTAGGAGACTAAGGAAAGGGTATATGAGATTTTGATTCTTGCATGTGAATTTCACAGACCAGATCCAGAAGTAAATGAGAGGTTCTAAGTCAATTTACTGAAAGCAAAGGGTCTTGTATTTAGTGTCTAAATTTAAGATACAATATCATTCTCTAACACAGTTTCTTTTTAACAGCTGGCCTTTGCAGTTTTTTCACAGATTTTTTAACCTTGAGAAAAAAATCAAGTGATGCAACATTTTACAGACTGCTAGAAAAGTTTGGACAAATGTTGCATGATCTGTAAATTCTAACAGTGTGAGATAGAGCCCAGAACTGGCAATAATCTGCTGTCCTTGTGATAATGGCATCTAAACACTTCATGGATGCAGTTCCCAGTGAAGTCAGTTGGTTTGAAGGTCATAAGATACCAAAGCCATCAAGCCTGGCAAAGATGCCTGTGGCTATATTTGTGTAAAACCCAGCACTGTTGCCATTTAACACCTCATGAAGGAGAAAGTCTGAAGCCTGTTCTCATCAGTCTGGGCTGTACTTGCAACCTAACCTTAAATAAGTAATACAGACTAGATGGAGTTAGAATACAAGTGAACAACAGACAACAGAGTCTGGTTCTTTAAGAGAGAAGACTGAAGCAAAGTCTTCCTGGGTCCTCAAGTTCAAGGTTTGAATGATGCCATTCTTACCATCATTGCTCTGGAAATCTGGCTGTATTTCTGGGGAATCAGAAACTGGGTCAAGGAATCTGGCCAAAGAGATCACATTCCCTGCTAAAAAAAAAAAAAAAAAAAAGAATGAAAAAACAGCTAATGTAAATTTTATAAGGAAAGTTGCTGAAAAAAGGAGATGCTAAGAGCTTCTAGGAGCCAAAGACAAAAGCAACCTTAAACAAACAGCAGGTATTGATTGTGCCAAAATACTGAGATTGATAAGGACGTTCAGTGAAATGTCCAAAGAGTCAAGCACAATTTTAAGAGCTTTCACAAACATAAACAGAGATAGAAATTAACATAGATACAAAATTAGTGACTCCAAATGAATAATGATTCAGTAAGACTAT
Source organism: Peucedramus taeniatus (assembly GCA_013400575.1). Taxonomy (NCBI): domain Eukaryota; kingdom Metazoa; phylum Chordata; class Aves; order Passeriformes; family Fringillidae; genus Peucedramus; species Peucedramus taeniatus. Next base: position 64,932 of record WBNO01019025.1, on the reverse strand, counting down.
TGCTAATATTTTTTTAAAAATGAAAGTTACTATATAAAATAAAGGAAACCCTTTTACAAATAATAAGAACAATAGAGAGCTTGAAATAAATTACTTGTGAAATTCTGAAACTTTTAAACCATCTAAAAGACACTACATATCCTTTGCTATAATGAAAATTTTCTTCTCAATAAAAACCTGGTGGTTTTGGGTTTTAATGGCATCTACAGGATAAGGAACCAAAATCACCAAAATAGGGCAGAGCAGAAGAATGACCTGAACAACAAAAATCTAACGTAAGTAAAATAATGACCAACAGTGAGAAATGTTATGAAAATTACCAGCTATCTAAAGGATGCAAAACTTTTTACTTTGGTTTATTGAGAGCATCTTATTCTGGACTTATTAGATCTCTTTCTTAAAAAAAAGAGAAAATTAAAAAGAACACTAAGATTTTAATCCTACATAAATATGTTTAACTCTACTCACTTAAGGAAACCCCTCGACTTCAAGCTAACACACGTTTATTGAATTAGGCTGTTGGCAGTGGGACATAAAGAGTGCAGGCAACCTATGTTGGTTTCATTATAGCCTTGAAGCTGCATCTCACAACCCTTGAGTTCAAAAATGGATTGGTATAATCCTGAAGAAGAGGATTTGGTGGGCTGGAAAGAAATTGCAAGGAAAAGGCAGTACATTGCATGGATGAGAGGTGTTGCAAGAGGTTTACTCATGGAGAGAGAATAGTTTTGTCTTTCTTAACATCTTCAGTAATAATCTGAAAGAAGTAATGATCTTAATGAATTCACTATCATAATGAGCTAACAATGGTAATTTAGGAGGAGCTGAAAGTACCAGTAAGAACAAAGACAAATAATACAAAGGCACCCTGAGGGATTAAAAGCATAGGCAAAAATACTGTAACAAAATGAGGTTTGGACTGGAAAGACACAATTTTAAGCGTTTGTTGAAAAACAATCCAAAGCATGAATATTCAATTACAGTCAGACACTAATTGGCAATGCAAAATGGCTGAAGAGAGAAAAAAAAAAAAAACAAAAAAAACAAAAATACCCCAACAGTGTATTTTGTGCTGCCCATGCATCAGCTTCAGAGCATGGGAAGTCAGGAGTCAGCCTTTTCTACATTGCTGGTGGGCATAAGAGAGGAATTACCACCCTGGCCCAGGCCTGCCAGCCATTGCAGTATCCTACACCTCACTGTGAATAGTAACATCCTCTCAAGAAATAGTTGGCCTCTATCACAACAATAATAGGAATGTTCCTAATGAATTTTCTTTTCTAACTGCAGGCAGTCAGGGAAGGTGGCTCTTAATCTTCTCTTTACTCATTAGAAACTTTTGAGCACTTTAGAAACAAACAAACAAACAAAAACAAACAAGACAAAAATGAAACAACCAAGAAAAAAAAACAACAAAAAAACCCCACACTAAGCCCAGCCTTCTAGAACTTAGAGACAGACAACCAACTGAGGCCTTATACTGTTATAGGTACTAAGTTACCTGAAAAGAATTCCTGAGGTGGTGGGGTATGAACTATGAGGCAGCAACAAAATCATCTGGGCACAGAGAAGACTATGTTTCAGGGACAAAAACATATGTATATTCATTTCCACTAAAGGATGACAAAGGTACCAACAAGATAAAAGTCAGCAGCATATCTGATTTTATGGTAACATCTGATTCACTCCTCAGCAGCATCTTTTTTGCTGTTCATTTTTGCCAGCCTCACATACACCCTCTTTCACTGAAACCATGAATGGGACTGTGGACCCTGCGTGAATCCATTTCAGGATGTAAAAATATGCACTACACTCCTTCCAGTGCTCAGGATAAGACCCAAATACATCCAACTCTTCTTTCCATCTTCACCCCAGCAAATTCACCACTGGAATAGCAGCTTAAAAGAAGCAGTGAATGTTTGAACCACATTTAAAGAAGATTGGACAAAACCCTAGAATATCACTTTGTTGTGAGAACTGTCGTCATACTGATCAATAGCATCTAATTGTTACTTAGGTTCCCCCATCTGTTTGTAGCCATCTGTTGTTTCTCATCTTATATTTAGGGTGCCTGCTGCCTGGGTACAGAGACACCCAAGCTGGCCTCACACCCTCTACAGAAGCACTGAGGAGTATGTGTGGGCAGAGACACCCTGGGAGCCAGAGGAGGTCTAGAAAAGTGAAAGCTGTTTGCTCCTCTCAGTACAAGCACATGGCAGGGCTGTAGCTGTGTGCTGTACTGCTTTTCTAACCACACTGGTGTGCCTCTGTGAAGAGAGTGGCCATTTTTCCATGTCCAGCCTCTAAGATATTCCTCTGTAAATGAAGCACATAGGATAAGGGCCGATTAAGGAGTTTTTTGTGTGCAGCTCTGTTAAATCTTGAAGCCTGTTACAGCTCATCTTGTCAAACACTAGTTCAGGAATTGTAAAGTTTTTTTGCAAAGGGTGTCTAAGAGTCTAGAACGGCAATGAACACAGGAGAGCTCATATGCCTGCTCAATGACTGCTCAGACTCTTTAGCTAAAATCATTACTGTGAACACAAACACGTCTATGGTTAACATGAACTGCTATAGGGGATCTATACTCTGTCATTTCTTTGTAGAATCTGTACAGACAGAATCCCAAAATAAAACCATTTGAACTCTAACCTACCAATTTCATAATAAAATAAAATTGTAAAATATTTTTTTATATAGGAAAATATAAAGGAGAGAATTAACAGGATTATGCAACAAAATTCTCCCACTGCTCCAAACACATCTCTGCTAGCAAAAACAAAAATCTGACAAACTACCCAAGACCTCAACCTTCTGTGGTCCTTTATCAAGACAATATTGCACAATTCTTACCAGAGTTTATGAAATTGTGTATCTGTGTTTTCCTAGTAATTGATGGAATTTCTAATAACAAGGAAATATTTACAATCATAAAACCCCCAAATATTGTAAAAGATGGGAAACTACATCTAGTTTATCTAGTTTATTATGTAGTTTAATACATCCCAAACTACATGGGAAATGTGAGTTGGGACTCTGCTATACTGAACTACAGGGCAATGTTCTTTCCTCCACAAACAGAATCAGCCTCATGTACAGAGCAATAGAACCAGCTTGAGGTCACAGCTCAACTGTTTTTAGTCAAGGCTCCAAACTTAGATGTCAACCTCACTGGCACAAATTCCAATTAGGCCACAATTAGAAGTACCAAAAGCATCATATACAAGGCTGAATTCTGGAAAAGTGAAAGCTGTTTGCTTCTCTCAGTATCAATAAATGGCAGGGCCATACTCCTCTGCAGTACTGCTTTCCTAACCACACTTGGATGCTCGTGTGGAGAAAGTGGAAATTTTTCCACGACCACATACAAAAGACAGTCATCCACACACAAAAGACAGTTTTCTGAGTAGAAAATATACATGTTTATATACATATAAACATGATTGTTTGGAAATGACTCATGAAGACTTTGCTGTCAAAATTCAGAAAATAGTCCCAGTTTTGTGAGCCACACACTAGTGGCAGAGATTTCTAGACCTCAGTGAAAATATTTTTGAAATAATTAAAATAGAAAAAGCTTAAAATACAAAAATTCAACAATATCACAGTTGTAACCTAACATTTTAAACCAGATTTAATCTCAGTTTGGGGAATTCAGTCTGCTGCATTAAAAACAATTCAAGTTCTTGAAATTCATCAGCATTTAACCAAAGGACAGTATTGGGTTTTGTGCCCATTCAGATGTCTCAGTCTTTAGATCTGATCTTGTAGGCTCTCTGTGAAATTTGTAACATCTGAGTAAGTTTTTATACATAACAATGTGTAGGGGAGAGCAGTCAATATATGATTGAGAGCAACACACTGGTATTATCAGTGAAAGAGAACATTAAGTAAAATATTGACAAGAAGCTAACAGCCAACAACCGTTTTCAAACCCAAAACTTTATGGTATGCCCCATGTTTTCTTTTGCCAATTTGTTTGTTGCTTACTGAATCCCTGAAATGACATGCATGCTTCAAACAATGACCAAGTATATTTGGGTTTTTTTCCACTGGGCATTTCGAATCCTGCATTTTAACATAGTACAAAAAACATTCTCCAGTGAATATTCTAGTTCAAAAATTTTGATGAATTCACTAGATATTAATATTTCCAGGATAGAAAACATAAATATAGACTTTATATTTTAGACTCTAATGCTTCACATGAAAGTGCAAATGCTGTGCCATCCCCTCACTCCTCCTGAATTGCCCCCAATACAGCAGACGAGTTTAAAGTTGTTTCATTTTTTTTTCTCTGTATCAGTGTAAAAACAAACAGCTACTCAACTCTCTGCCTAATGACACCTTATTTTAAGACCAAACTAGTAAAAATATGAGGCACTGAAATGGCAGCTAAGTATATCCAACTTGGGAGAGAGCTCTGTGGTTAATGTGCTCTGACAGCCTTTGCAAGCCAATAGACTTTCAGTGGAATATGGCTGCAGATCAAGCGTAATCATTTCAGCCACTTTTCAATTTATGGACAGGGTGAGTAGATAGCTTATTCTAACATTTGGTTTTTTGGGGGCCAAAAAGCTTGTATAAATTAATGGCATGTATAAGTACATACTGCTGCACTGTAACAATGCAAAACAGGAGGCATTCCAGTCTATTCTTTCAGCAAAAGCTCTGCTATGCTGCTAGTCAGCACAGTAGTGTTTTATTTGCATCCCTGCAAGCTACTCATTTTGTTGCTACTGTTTCATCCTTTTCCTAGCTACTTCTGTTCATGAAAGGTTGTTTTATCTTGTCAGTGCAAGTAAATCTCTCTTTTTATACCATACATCTCATTTAAAAATCTGGCACAAGAAAAAAACAGACTGAATTAAGTAATTTTAATCAATTATTCGGAATATATCTTGTTTAATCAGCAGGAAGGTGCAATGCCTGGATGTGATCAGTGATAGACTGAGTCAAACACTTAGGTCAGTCACTGTCCCTCTCCACAAACTCAGACAAACAACTTCATCTCCAGCTGCCCTTCTCCCTCTGCCATCTATTTACCTTTTTGGTTTTGTGCTGCACTCAGTTAGACATCTGAATAAGCAGCTTGCCAAAACTGGGATGTTCTACTACATCCACTACACTACAGCTGTAGTGTATCTTTGATGTATCTCTTACACTGTTCATCACCATCATCATCATCTTTATTATTATTAATAATTATATACAAATATCACATGGAGTAAAGGAGCAGTCCTTTCCAGTGGCTGAATTTATTGGGAGGAGGAGATGTAAAAAAGCCACATGAATTGGAAGCTGCAGTCTGCCAGCATGCTTCCACTTGGTCTGCTTAACAGTAGATGAACTCATGGATCATCACTGTTTTTGTAGGTGGGGTTTTTACTTATTCAGTTTTGGATACTTTATCTCTCAAAAAGACTGCATGCATCTTCAAATCCTGCTGAGATCTGGTCTCAGCTAAACTGCCTTCTCTGAGACCACATTAATCTCAGTTCTAGGACTTAAACTCTTCTGGAAACTGTGCCTATAGCAGAGCATCAAACTCTCTGTATTATTTATATCCACTTTTATTGTCCCCTTACATTTTCAGTTAGCTGAAAATAGATTTAATTAAAAAGAAAAATTAGGCAACTATTCTTATATTGATGACATTTTCATTCTGAGTCAAAAGATCAGGATGTGCTGATTTGATACATGGACAACCAGCAGAGAAAACAATGAAAATCTTGCTATTTTTTTCAAATGAACAGAAGATTACTGTCAAGTATAGGGAAAATAGGTTTTCCTGTCTGATCTGACAGCTGCTGTACCTGAAGTTCTGAATCATGGCTGTATCTGGTCTAAACAATACTAAGGATGTGTATGGAAAAGGAAAGATCCCTCTTTCTTTACATACAGGTGAGAAAAACATGGACCTAACTGCTGCCTCTACTACCTCAAGGAGTAAAAGCCAGCAGAAATTCATAAAAACATCTTCTATGTGCAGCAGCATTCTGCATACAGAGAAAAATTGTAGCGTACATCTGCTCTGGGTTTAGCTATTTTTTTGCCTTTTTTCTTAATGAAGGACAATAAATCAATTTTTGATGTTCCAAAATCACAGAGCACACTGCATTTTTTTGTAAAATTGACAAAAATCTCAAAAATTTGTTATAATGTCATTTATAACATCCTGTTATTAAAATCTCTTATTTGTATGGAAACCTACAACAGTGTTTGACCTCTTAACTTTTTCCTCAATAGACAGGCTTTGCTCTGTGAATCTCTTTTGTCTCTCTCAAGCAAACTTTCCACACTTTTAACCTTTCTCACCTGTTCTGCAAGTCCTCTCCTAGTTTTTGTCATCATTTTTCTATAGTGCAAGCTTATGTTCATCTGACTGCCTACTCTGAGATTCGAGTACCTGCAATTGTTTCCCAAGAAAGAATTCCCTGTGTGTTCAAAGCACCACTTTGAACTGGATATGCCCAAAAAGGAATTGCATGAGAATCTTTCTGCAATGGCTAGAGATAACCACAGTTCTCAGGAAGTTCCTTCACCATTGCATTAAAAGACACTGTGGCACTTCATTCATCACACCCAAAGTGCAAATGCATCTATTTCAAGTCTGGATATGTAAAAAAACCCTTTTTTTAATGAATAATATTTTTAGCAGTTTCTAGCGTGAGCAATGACACATTGGGTGAACATTCCTTTACAGAAACTATTTGGAGGATGAAATAATGACAAAGAATCTTAGAAAAAACACCACTTCTTCCCAGGGATGGCTTTTTCCAATCGATTTCATCTCTCAATGTCCTTGGCTATCCATCTAGGAGGAAGAAATAAAAATACAACTCTCTCAGATTCATTTTAATATGTGAAATTGTTATTAACAAGGGCACAAACAAAATATTATGAGACTGTAGATTTTGTCTTCTTCATTTTCCAAAACTGCTTTCTACTTATAACTTTGACAACAAATCTCTAACAAATTGAGAATATTTGGTAAAACAATAGCAACAAATTGCTGCAGTCACATGATGAACTTTCAGCTGCCAAGTCTTACCCAAGAGAGAATTTTCATAGCTAAACTGCATAATCCTCAGAAAAATGAGCATTTATAATAGAATTACTGACAGACTTTCAACTGCAGTATTGGGAATAGTGATATTTAACAAACTGTTGGTTATGTTTTTATTTTGTTCTCTTTTAGAGTTTGCATATGTAATAATTTTAAATAAAACTCACAACACACCTCAGGTACCTAGAAGAATAGATTATGGAGGATAACCAAGATAAATCAGAGCATAGATAACACAAAATATATTTAAGTTGCTCTATATTTAGGAAATTTAGCATTGGAAAGTAATTGCTAAAGCAGAGTATTAGGTCAGTATAGAAAATTAAAAATATAAAATTTATTAAGTGCAATTACATTCAGTTAAAATCAGGTCATCTTTATAAATTCAGTGATTTCAAGTGGTCAAAAAACAGTCCAATTTCCTTCACAGCATAGAAGTACTGACAAATCTATATGCTTTTAATATTAGGTAGTGGTAGCATGTGTTAGTTGCTAAATAAAAATATTGCCTGGATGAACAAAAAAGTAAGTAAAACTTTTTACGAAGCAATTGAACCATCAGAAGTTCAGAAAAAATAAGGCAACAACCTAGCATGAGAATAAGTAGAATGAAATAAGAATATAGACATATACTCAAAATAGGAACATTTTCTTCTGTCTAAATATAGATTGTACTTTGCTTTTCATATACAGAATTAAATGGATAGTCAAAAGTAGTGCTTGAGATAATACCAACAGTAGGAATGACTATGTCTTTTAGGATTTTCTCACCTTTGAATTTAACAATGCAAATTTAACAATGGATTCTGCCCAATGATTGCAAATTTCAGCAGTGACATTCTTGATGGAATAGCCTGATTAGAAAATAATTGTACTTCTTTTCAGCTACTGTTACCTCACCCACACTTTTCATTTCCTATAAGGTACAGTGGCAAAACCGCATCTTTCAACTCTCCCTCTTTTATCTGATGTAGTGGATGACAGGTAATCTAGCTGAAAGTTCCTACAATTGCACCACCAGAAAAACACTGGCTGATGAAATCTGAGCAGTTATCACACTAACCATCACCTGTCAAGCCTCCTGCTTCAATTTAAGGGTGCATCAATTTTCTGAAGAGGAAATCAAGGGCAAAGAATAAAAGCGCTACAGATAAACACTGACAAAGGCCCTTTCTGGTTTTTTTTATTTATGATGGGATGTACTATCATAGGTTGCTCTGTGAGGTTTTATCAACTGTCCTGATACATCCCAGATAGCTTGGAATTCTTTGGCCATTGATGAAGTGCTATACTTGCACTTACTGAAAGGGCAGAAGATTTCTAACTGAAAATTACTTTCACTAAATACCACAAAGATATTGAAGTTAGAAAGAGCAAGGAGATGGAACAAATGACAGCTGCACATAACAACAAAGTTCTCTGTTCTCTGAGTGGGCAGAAAAGGCTGATTAGAGTTAAAACATGAAACAATGTTTTCTTAAGGCCAGGGAGCATATTGTGTAAAGTGTCAGGTACAAAGAGTTCATATGCTCTTTGTAGTGAAATGTGAACACATTTGCTGCTGACTGTATTTGCCATGGACTCACCCAGTTTTCCAGAGTAAAGTATAATGGGTCCCTCTTACAGGTGGGGGAAAATTAAAAATTTCTCAGGGAAGAGGAAAAGATTCCTCAATATCAAAGTGAGTCAAATTCAGGTTGTGTGCATTCAGCATCACTGACTTCCATGGCATGATAACAACCAGTCAGCAATCAGCCTGGCTTGTAGATGTGAATGGTGTTGACATTTTCAAATGTTATTCATCTTGTTTGCAAAATCAATAGAGAGACTCTCAGTTCCAATGTGATTCTTTGGTAGCTATCCTGAAGGGGAGCAGATGAAACAATCAACATAAAGAGAAGTAATAGCAGGAAAAACATTCTCACACAGATTCACATCTGGCTATGAATGTATCATGAGACCCTGATTTTGCCCCGCTGTTTCCAGATTCCTTACCAATTATCAGAAGAGGATAGATACATCCCAATAAAGCCCATTTCCTGATGACTTCCACAAGCTTTCAACTGAACATGAAATATTCAGATCCATGCAACCTCTGTTCCAGTCAAGCATTAACCACAGTAGACTGTTGTGGGTGCGGGAAAAGCACAAGACCTATGAGTTCATGAAGGACTCTTTAATTCAGAGTGACCCTTGTGTTTTTCCTTTTTTTTGTTACTCCTTCATTCATTTGTTGATATAGCAGTCCACAGTGAAGACAAGAGATGTGGATAAATGCTACATGCAGTCAGTCATGCAAAAGCTAGCTGCTTTTCTCAGTCGACAACATGCCAAGTTTGGGATTCAACACGATATAATGGAGATAAATCAGTTCAACAAAGTTCACAGTTCTCACTGGATAATATTCTTACATTCATGTCAGGCCCCAAGACAAGGCCTTTGATGCTGACAACCTTGTCAGGTGGCAAATTGCAAATTCTGCCAGTGTTGCTCCTGTCAGGAGTATTTTAAGCAGAGTAACCTTCAATGGAAAAAGTGACAGTGTCATCTTTAAATCCTGAAAATACCCACTAACTACAGAGCAACACATTAGGAAAAACTTGTGCTTTATTAGTCTGAATTCATCAAGCAATTTGCACAAATTTTTCTCAACAACTGCATCAATTGCAGACTGTTTTAGATGACAACTCAGTAAAATAATCACAAAGAATTAGTGTTGCTCCTTGCCTGGATGACAACATTTCTAAACAGAATAACAGTAATTCACCAAAAAGATTTCTCTCTTGGGTTTCTTTAATAATTCTTTGAACTTCAGCTCTCAAAGGTAAATGATTTCTCAAGAAAACAAGCTTTCCTAACAGAAAGTAATTTTTACTTCTCATATTTGTAGAGAAAATTTGAAAACATTATAAGACTGCAAAGTATGAACTTCTAAACCAGAAAGCAAGTTCAAAGTACCTAAGTTCTTTCATATTTTTTATCAATGTTTTGAAGGATTGACTTGCAAGTTTGAGTATCTGAATCTGACAATCAACAAAATTACAAACAAGAACAACTAGTGTCTGATAAGGGTTCCAGGTGAATATTTAATCAATTTGAAATGCATGACATCTGGGCTCATCAGTTCTTTCTCTAAATTCTGGAGATGATTTTAATAGTTCCAGAAGGAAAAGAATTTACAAAAAGATGACTATGATATCAGGTAACTCTTTAGGAAATTATATTCTTTTCCTATTCAACCAGCTTCATTTAACAAATATTGTCTATTCTACTTTTGCAAATATGCAGCAGGATAATTTCAATAGTTCATCTTAAACGATACTAAAAATTAATTACTTGCATTCAAATAACTCCATGTTTTGAAAAGTTATACTCTTGATCCACTCACATGATACATTTACCACCTCCTTTCTAAAGAATACAATTAATTTTACTTTTTTATTGAGTAAACAAGATAGTAGATTCTAATCCAGCCTTAAGACCACCCAGCTAGTTCAGGTGGCTCTACGCTACACCAAAGTCTGCCCCACGGAAATCTTGTAAAAAACCCCAAAAAACTTATTCCAGCACTATGACTGAAGACCCACAGCCAGGGACCGCTGTCTTGGGGAGGGACAGAGATGATAAGATTTGGGAGTAGACTGAAAGAATGTCCCTGGCACTGGGCATGTGGAAGGGATTGGAAGAGAGGGGCTAAAAGATGTGAATATAGTAACTACTGCTCGCACACTGCAAGCCATGTGACAGTTTAAATAAATAGGTAAAAAGTATGGCACATTGCTCAAGTTTTCCTAGTAAAAAGCAGATTTTTATATGCTAGGGCATGTCTTCTTACAGTTTTAGGATTATTTTAGACACTTGAAAATTTATTGAAATGACTACAAGCCTCTCATATTTCAAGAACTCATATTTGACCAGCAACAAGGGTCCACATTTGGGAAAGCATGAGAGCACATACTTAAATTTATCATAAATACAAAATTGTTAGCAAATATTTACTGAACAGAAGTGATTTTCTGAGAACTCATGCCATCCTAAATTCAATTTACAGTTCCCATGTTTAAACAGTGCTACACTCCTGGTGACCAGGCTCAACTCCAGAGTCTACAGACAGAGCCTGCGACTTTCCAAAAGGCAAAATTATTGAATGCCTTGAATGTAGTTTGTTTTGTTTTGTTGTATTGTAAGACACAATCATTTACTGAAATCTGAACTAGGTTTGGGTTCTGAAGTCATATAAACCCCAAAGTTGGTAGAACCAGAGCCTTGTTTTGAATCCATCTGTATTAGTATAGTGTTTGTCCCTTTAAGACTTCAAGAATGTGCAGAAAAGATTCATACTATAAAAGCAATATTTTTAGAAAACATCAATGGATGTGATGCCTCGATATAATGAAACCCAGCACACTCCAAATATAACAAAAATGAATAAATAATAGTTCTTGATTTTATTGAACATTTGATGTAGTATTTACAGTACAATATTTTACAGTATTTAATCAGAGGTTTCAGTAAGAAGCTTGCCCAAGCAAATGCTATTGGCAAAATTGGTTTATTATTAACCACTGTGCACTATTTAGTAATTTTAAGAAGAAAGAAAAAGAGATTCTTTAAGAAACCCCAATGGTTTAACCTAGATGACAACATCCAAACCTTATTTGCTTTTCTACTTGGCATCTATGAACAAGCATACATTCAGTGTGTATGAAAAATGTCTGCTGTATCTTCTGCTATCTGTGGGCATTATGGCTAAAGAATTAGTGGGGGAAGGGGAAGGGAAAAGGAAAGGAAAAGGGAAAAGGGGCCCAGAGCAATCCCCCCCTCTTTGGTACTTGAACCAAATCATGTTTCAGCTGCTTCCATTCAAATGATGCAAGCTGCCCAAAAAATATTTTAAATATTATTCTTTGGAAAGTCCTTGATTTTTGTTACCCAGACTCTGACCAAACTCCTCCTTTCACAATGTGCAGGGTTGCCTCTACACCCATTATACTGCATAGAACAATCTAAATCTGATATAGCTATAGTGCAGCGGACAGGGTATACATCCCCCTAATCCTACAGAAGTGCTTTAGTGGAAAATGTGAAATATCAGGGAGCAAACTCAGTGAGGTCCACGTGCCATGTATGGCCCAAGAACACAGCAGTCATATCCAAGGTCTGCCAAGTGCATTTGCAAAGGACAGAAGGAAGAATTTCCAGACTGGGGATGCAAAATTACTCAAACCCATGGCCAAGGTCTCTGAAGTGCTGGACCTTTTGTAGCAGGGTCCACACTCTTATCTGCAAATTTAGGCACCCGCATGCAGGAGTGTCTTGCAGCATGGTATATAACATGCTTGGGAATGGATTCCATAGGTCAGTTTGTTTTAAACAAGTATCACCAAATTTTATTTTTTTTTAAACAGTGCTGTGCTATTTCTGGGCTGTTGAAGCAGGTTGAGGAAAATCACCCACAAAGCAAAAGGAACATGGCAAAATGTTCCTGCAGTGTGTTGCCTTAATACATTTAAATGATTTAATGACAAGTAGGGGATTACAAGAAAACACAATGCACGCTGGAGGTAGCAAAGGACACCCGCTGCCTGTACTGTGAAATTCAAAATGGATTCCAGGAAGGGAGCACAATGCCAGGCTGCTTTAACTATTGCTCCTACTTCCTATACTATTATTACAGCTCACCAGTCTTGAAGCCTGAATGACAGTGGTCTGAGCCCTTTCAAACCACAGCTAGAAGGTCAATTTTTGTAATGAGAAAATGGAAGTGGTAGTGCAGTGGATCGCTGAACCTTACAGTTTCTTCTATGATAAAGTAGCAGTGCTCAATCAAATTATGGTGTAGGAACACAGTGACAACACCACCACAAAACACACAACGGATGAACTAACAAAAGCCCTTAAATTTGTGTAAACCCAGCATGATATCAAAGCTAAGTTTGCTACTACTTTCACACTGCAGAATCGCCGTAACCCCTCACCAGCACAGCAGAAATCTGTAGACCACAGAAAAATCGCATTGCTTTCAAAGCCATTCTTCTTTCCTGGGTGCTTAGATCCCAGTCACACAGTAAATAAAATCTCTGGTTGGAAAGATTTATTGAATGAGCTATTCCAGAGAATTAAAATGCTTCATGTATACAAAACCCTGCTTTGATGATTACTTTAACTCCGCTGGTTCTAAGACTTAGGAACTTACTGCAGGTGAGCAAGCCAGCGTGAATAACCTCGAGGTTTTAAAATACTGTCAATAGATCTGCAATTACAGTACTCCAAGGCCACAGTGTCTTTGTGCTTGTGCATAAAGCTTCTCAAAGGAACAAAAATTAACAGCTGTAAGCTACAACTATTTTACCCTTGAAGTCTTGCACAGTAGTTTAATGAGTTCAAAGTACCTCTGTATCCTATTCACCGCATCTCCCCACTTTGATATACAGTAATATTAAGGGTAATGCCTAGCAACAATATTCACATATTCATCAGCTTCACATTTTTACTTTAATTTGTGTCCCTTTAACAGCCTAAGTGACTCTAATGAAAGGGAGAAAACCTTAGCACAATAAATCTGTGAAAGAAATTACAGACATAAACAGGAAATCTGAGGAATAAAGTAACTTGAATTTCAATAAAATGGTAAGAAATTGTCTGGTACTCTGAAGTACCAGCTGATCAACAGAAAATGTGCATTATTTGCCCAAACACACCTGATAAGGAGACTTACTTTAAAAATGCTTGATGATTTTTTTAAATTGCACTTTTTCTAATGAGAATGATGGAGAAACATCAAGTAGCACGTGCAGGACACTTTCATCCATAGACATATAGAAGAAATAAAAATGCTGGATCAGCTGGAGAAGTTAGATAACCATTAACCAAGTCTGACAGATGTATCTTTTTTAAAAATTTTGAAAGGAGTGAAATAATTTTTTAAGGATCAAAACCTGGAAATGAGATTTACCCAGAAAGATTCTTTAACACACCGACAAGCAGCTGGTGTGCTGGGTAAAATTTTCTTGCCCAGTTTCTGTCAACCAGTCTATACTTTGAGGAATGGTTTTGACTATTCATGTAATTTACTTACACCCAAGAGCATGCTGTTCTATGCCAGGCAGTAAGGGTGAAAAGAAATACTAGCCCTATACTCTGATGTATATTTTCCTGTATTGTCCTGTATTGGGGACCATCCTTGGCAGTCCCAGCTGTCATAGGAATTCCCATCTGCCTCTGCAGCTCAGCTTTGAACAATTCAGAATGAACAAACACAAGCACAGCTTCTAGAATGTGAAAGGGGCAATATTTCCTTATCTTACAGCCTACTATAAAATCATCTAATGCCATATATACAGACAAATTTTATTCAATTGTTTCTGAGTCAATAGATGAGTCAATAATTAATGCAAAATATAAAATGAAACTAACATAAATTTACAGGTGTAGTATATTCTGCATTCTACTGAAATAAAAACATTAGAAGGAATTTTGATATTAAGCAACTTAAACTCACCAACCACTTTTGGAGATCTCACTTAGCCTCATAATAAATATTTTTAGAACACAGAGCCTTATTTTCTGGCACAAGACTGGTGAGTATTTCAGTGGGAGATCATATTCTTTCATATTCTTGATCAGAACCTCCAGCTCTTAGGCAAGAGTTCATTTACTGACTTTATTTTCCCTATTTTTGCAAGTTGACTTCCCCCGCCCTCCCCCCTGCCCCTTTTATGTGCTTTGTTTACAACAGGAGTGATTGTGTTTATTTGCTCTTTCAACAGTACACGGACTCTTTAGGAAGTTTGGGGTGGGACATATGCTGATTTTTTTTAAATGGTACTGATTGGCTGAACAGCTGAGTCATGACACCATCTCCACTCCCTTGACTTCTGAGGTTTGCCATTGTTCCCCTGGCATTTCCACCCTCCAGCAGGCCAAGCTTTGATGCAGAATTAGGAGTTCATTTAAATGCATATTAACAACTGAAAGCCTGTTTTCATGTGAAGTTCTATAAAAACTTCAGTACTTACTATTTATAAGGCATTTAAAGTGAAATTAATACTATGGGATCACTCATTTCAACAGTAATTAATAAATTTTTTGCTGGCATGAAAATTACAGTAACTGTTAAGACGCCTGAACTGGAACAACGGATCAGATACAATATTTGCATTCTCTGAGTTGCTTTTAAAATATGGATAGTCTTTTAGAAGTCATTTATCTTCCCAGTCACATAACTAGAACAAGAATTCTTCATACAGACCTTTAGAGAAAGCTAACAAGCTGGATTTTCAGCCCCTACAGGCACTGCCAACCAGCCATATGATTTGATTCTTCTCACATATCAGCTCTTGGTTATGTTGTAAAACATATTTTGTTTTTAAAAGATATTAAATCAATTTTTTCTTCTGAATATTCTGCACTCCCACTGAAATCAATGACAGCAGGGAGCAGTTAGCAATTCCAAAGACTATGCTCTACTGGCTAAATACTTCCATACTGCTACAGAATACAGCATTATTTTTTAGTTACAAAGAAGCCAAATTCACCCAAAAGCTTTCTTTCTCTCTTCAGTCTAAATAATTCTTCAAGATTAGAATTCTCTTTAATAGCATTTATTTTATTTTTTTTACAGCTAGAGTTAGAATATCTCCTTCTTTTTGAAAGTCTTATGATAGGCCCATTAGTCTGCAATTACTGCTATTCATATATTCAACTGTTTATCATGCAAACAGCCTGCTTTTTACAGTAGGTGTCCATTTGATTTCTCTACTTATATTCATCTATATGTTTTGTGTCCTTAGTTATCAGCAGGGATATCACTTAGAATTTACCCCTTTGGGGAAAGAACTGCTTTATGCCTAAAGTTAAGCTTATGGTGAACCCTGCTAGGTCTTAGAAGAAGGACTATGCATACAGTGATGTTGAATTTAATCAGATTCCTGTGGGTAGATCCTGCAAGATGTCTACATCATTTTGAAGCAGACTTTGCAGCAATCAAACAATTACTAAGGAATAAAAATAATTGAGAATTTTTTTTAGCACTGAGTCAATATTCTGGTAGACTACAGGGCCTGATTTAATCTAATAGAAATTTGATTTAATGGATGACTGGTTGTAGGTCACAGGGACCTCAGTATCATACTCACCAGACAAGACCTACTCTGTGCCTCAAAGGGATAAATGTCTCAGCTACAATCTGCTTTCTAGGTGTACTGTGATAAAATCTGTGACCCAAAACACAGCCTTTATGCATAGGCCACTTTTAAGTGCTACAGGATTGTCACACCGCTGAGGTAGTTCCATGAATGACAGTGCCAGAGAAGCAGAGGATTTCATCCCTGCTTTGAACTGCAAGGGAACATGCAGGGCACACAGCTCCTGCAAATGCTGGTGCTCTTGCCCTGTTCACAGTAGGCTGAGCACAAGTTGCTGGAAGTCCTCAGGATTTGGGCTGTGGCTTGTCACAGCATAGAGAAGGTGTCCCACTGAGTCTCTGTATGTAAAGTCAGAACCAGGGACCACAGTAGATTCTGTACCTCACTTTTCAGCACTCTTCCTAGGAAACACATTTCCTGCTGCAACAGTTCTAAGGCAATGAAGGGGAAAATCTCTGCTTTTCTGGTGGGAACAAGCAGAGATTTTAAAACAGAGCTCTAGCACACTGAAGACTGGTATCTAACTATTGTTTGCCAGTTGGAGGCCACCACTGGGAAAGGCCTGTTAAAACCATCCTGCAGCCATGCAACTTCTGTGTATACAAAAAATATCCCCACAACAAAGTTCTCCCTCCTATTTAGGGTGCTGGGGTGTGGGGGTTTGGGTTCTTTTTAATTTTTTTTTAGGAATTACAGTGATTACATTAAATTATATCAAACACTGTCCTTTAAATAATTTTTAATGCTTTTCTTCAGGTTCAAGGAGCATGTATATTCCATTATCTTAATATTAATCTAATTTTAAATTTTGAAAATACAGTAAGCAAGTTTGCTAACCAATTATTCTTATCAGATGCAGAGTCACCAAACAATATTTTTGTCTGAGAGACAGTTCTAGTTATTTCTCATGCTCACACATATTATTGCCAAAGTTAACTGTCCCTTACTGGCCAGCGGGCTCAGAAATGCTATGCAGTCTCCTGGACAGTCCCACCCAAAATGAGAATTCAGGCCCATCACTAATATATCAAGGAGTTACATAGAATTAAAAGCTGGAATTTCACATGACAAAGGTGTGGCCTATCCCTTTCATCCCACTGATTTTTTTATTATAGGAGTCTTCAAGTTCATAGCATGTCTTTGTAGCTCATTAGTCATGGTATATCTCAGTTGGCAGAGGCTGGATAGAAAATAAGTAGTTGGAAACAAGCTGAAATAAGAAAACAGTGAGAGCTTTTTCAGCTGGGTGCATGTCCTGATTCTTTGAAACATTTCTGTGAAAGTAAGGACAAAGTGAGGAGCTCAACAGACTGGAGAACAGCAAGGTCACAGACCTTGCCATGATACGCAGTCATGCAAAATATATATGGCAGCTGATACTTGGGTAGAATGACAGAGTTGCCAGAGAGGTATAAAGAGCTATGAACATCTATTATTTTTTGGAGCCCAGAAGATGAGTTAGTTGGGTGCTGAACAGATAGAACTGATGGCTGGTATCTGTTGCCATTTAACAACACTGCTGATCAGCTTAAGCCAAGGCACATTCAGCTGCTTCATCATAAGTATTTTGTTGACTGATAGGCAAACTCTTCTTTACCACCCCTGCAGCTGCATTTCCCGAGTCTGTTCCCCTTCTCAGAGCCCTGTTTCCCCACATGGCAACACCATTCCTGTTTCTTGATCTTATATTTGCTTTCTATCTCAATTCTATGTAAACCTCCACCAATAAAATTCATAGCACCTGCATGTTCCATCAGTCCCATCAGCAGCCTTCTCACTGTTCCAGAGAAGAAAATAAAATGCAGAGTGACTGTTCCATAAATCACAATTTTGTATGATGCACATTCCATGTGAAGTGTAGGGAGCAACCGTAAACTTGCCTGAGAGGATATTCCTCTACTGCAGCTCATGCACATCTGTGACTGGCGTGAACCTCATACATAAGCTTCTCCTGCTTAAAACAGTTTACTTTACAAAATATCTTGGCATTTCTACTCATTCCAAAAGCTACCCCATCCATTATCTTCAGCAAGGCCAACAATTGCTCACAGGTCAAGAAGCCTCCAGATATTAAAACACTATCATTGCTGGTTGCATTAATAATCAGTGTATCCTTGTATAGGAGAGATGAATTCCCTTTTACAATAAATTTTATATGAGTTGTTTGATTGAAGGGAGTTTATAGAGCAAGACATAGGTATGTTTTCAGAGAGAAGAGAACAAATATGTGACAGATGTCAGTCATGTTACTTAATGCACTGCTGGAAAGAAACACACTTGAATGCTACAGGATAATAGTTTCACAAAGACATCCAGAAGAATTTTAAGCAGAGCATGCATAATGGACCCACAGACAACCATTCAGACAGATGCAATTAGTAATCAGGGTTGCAAAGTAAACTTTCAGGACAACATGGCTTATCATTCGCAGGGTAAAGGCATACATTTTCTTGTTGCTTATCTTCTTTATTTCCTGCTTGCTTGTTGAGCCATTTGTTTTGAGGGAAAGCTTGTGAGAATGCTGACAAAGTTGGGACAACCCAACAAACCCTACAGTTAAGCATCCTCTGGCAGCAGTGCAGGGAGGTAAACAAAAGACAAGACCTAGAATTGTTTCCCTTGCATCTTACCATGGTCTCAGTCTTACTTTGTGGAACGTCTGTCACCAGAACCTCATGCCTCATTCATTTCTCCACCATGCCGGGTATAATCCGCCAAAACCAGATTTAGCTCATTTAAAATCAACTTTGCTTAGCCCAAGAAGCCATTCCTGTCTTTCTTCCTCTATCACTGTATTCAACCCTGAGCAAGCAAAATGTTGAACAGTGAAGCAAATATTAGTTGGTTGATTTCTGAGCTGGTAGAACAAAGACCACAGTAATACCTGTCTTTACATAAAAGATGGCACTGGCAACAGTAGAGAGGAAGAAGAGACAGCTTCTGCTTGCCAGAGGGTACAAATTTTTGGAAAAGGCAAACATAAAATAGGAAACACCTCACACCACCTTCTCTGAATGGGAGCATTCACTGGTTGCAAACCTCTAGATCTCGTTTAACTGCTTGAGGCTTTGAATAGATATTTGATTATCTTTGGACAGACACCTAATTAAACTAGAACTGAAATGTATTTGGTCAATTAGGGAGAGATTTAAGGCAGATACTAAGAACTGTTTATCTGATATTTTTATTCCCTAGTGATTGTACAGGTCTATTATGGCTCTTAAGAGAAAGTGGTAGCAAGAAATGCAATATCAGTTTATCAGCAGAGATATCAGCAGTGCTCAGATAAAGTCCTTGCCTTCAATAGTCTATACACAGACACTTTCTTTTATAATGACTTTTACAAAGTGAATTAATGCAAAAGCTTTATTCTCAGGCTGTGTCAGTAGCACAAAGCCCACACAGGATATCTGCTTCTTTTACTCTGGATGTGTATGAGCAAAGAGAAAAAAAGATTGCTAAATTTGCTCTCTATTTTCCAGAAAACACTTTTGTACCTGATTCTCTGAAAGGCTTCAGGTTGTCAAATATAAAATGAAAGAAGTACTCCTGCTTTCATTAGAAATTCTTAACTAATGACAAAATCATTAAGGCAGAGCACAGCTAGCTGTCCATTAAGTGCTCAACAAAATAGAGCTCAAAAAAATGAGTGTCCATGTGGAATTCTTGTTACAGACACAAGCACTGTTTGTTGTTGATATGCTTCCCATAACAAGATTCTAAAAAACAAATATTTAAAACTTAGCAGTTTCTGGAACATACAGCATAGTGTGCCTGAATTATGATATAGGCTTAAAGACTGCTTCAGCCATCATAAATCATCTTAAAGCATTATTTTCCAGAAACATCTTGGAGGCATTTAAGTACAATCACATTACAGTAAACTCCTCTTTTCTCATCATGCACAGTGTGACTGTAACTTGCAGTGTGAACCTTCTCCAGGGGCTGTGCAGTGAATAAAGCTGTTGTCAATCAGTGTCTTGTCTCACATGCTGAAGAAGCTGGAGAGTAAAAAGAATGCAGGAAACACAAGGGCAGAGTCATGGTTAACAAAGTTACTGCTGAAGAACAGTATTCTTTCTGTGACATTGTTCAAGTTCCAGAAATCAAACTCCCATTTTAGACAATGTCTCAAGACTCTGAGAATTAGTTCCATTTATTAGCCTTTGTTATGCCAGTTCTACGGCTGTAAAGTTGCATGTCTTTGGGATTTCCTGCTCTCCACAGGCTGTATTTCACCAAACACTACATTTGTATAGAACTAGTGGAATTTTATTGCCCAGCAGTCATAAAATGTTTTATTGCATGTGCAGTTTCACACGAACACCAAAGAAGTTATGAATAACAAACATTTTTAAAATAAATTTTCTGAAAATCCAGATTAAAATGGATAATCCCTGCTACTTTCAGTAAGTTAAATTCCACTAGATTTCACAGACATCATTTCCAATCCTTTCCACCTTTACATGCTGTTCTGTCTTTCCCTAATGATAACAAAACAGAGTAACAAGATAAAAAGAAAATTTGGTGAGTTTCTTGAATCTGCTGGATATACTGCCCAGAATAGAAGGCTTTTATTCATGGTCTATAAGAGGTCTTCCCCCCTCCCACCAATAAAGTTCCCCAGTGCAAGTCCACTGAAATTAATGGAATGAGCCGTGTTGTTTTTAAATAGGCTTTGAGTAGGGGATCTCAGTGGTTGTTTATTGGCTGGGTTTATTCTGTTTTTCTTTGCTGTATTCATACATGATTCCTTGGAATAATATGAGCAATTTTTACCTTCACTGCTCTCTACATTTCCTCAAATGCTAATGCAGTGCATTTGCTACAAATGCAGATATCCTTTTTTAGCACCATTTAATGTTCTCTGCATTTGAGCAGACCACTTTGTCAAGTCAGTGAATTTGGTACAACGAGGAGACAATTTGTTGCCTCCTTCTGGGGTCCCCAAAGACATCAATTAACTCAGAGCACGAGTTCTGACAGCACAAACAGGAAGAGTTAACCCCCCACAGTTATTCTTTATATTAGTCAATCCACCCTCCTCATTCCCTCCGTCCCTCTTCATTTTCCTTTCTAATGAACAGGGACAGATACCTCTTTCTACTGAGATACTTCCACTACAATGACAATTCCCTGACTCTCCCCAGGTGATTTACTTTTCAAGCAGTGCCCACTTATTGATCTCTTCTGTGACAAATTTCAACACATGCACAGTCCTGGCGAACATTTCTGGAGATGAATCCTTCCTGCTGTTCAAATAGGAGGATTCCTTCTATGCAATATATTTCAAAAAACTGTTCCTAGTATAGAAACACTTTCAATAAATTGTGCAAGAATTCATCTACTAACACGTTAACAAGAATTACTGCTGAATTTCTTATCTTTATTATTGTTTAAATATATCTGTATAAAGTTTAATTTACATTGATATTCTTCTGAACTTTGACTCAGGAAAGATTTTTTTTTTAAATCACAAAAACTTATTGCTTTTTGATAGAGTATCTAGAACTAGAACTAGTTCAGTTTAAAAACTGATGGCAAATACGAAGATGTTTTGTTGTTAAAATGGCAGGTAAAATTTACTTTACAAGGAAAGTACCCATAATAAAGTATTTTCTGAGAAGTAAACATGTAGTTCCTTCATTCACATACACTAAAAGTTCTTGCCAGTTCACTCTGACCAAGTGGCAAACAAGAATGGCCCAGGAAGCACATTATAATGGCAGTTTTAGGTATGCTAAGTATTAGGGCCAAGTACTGCAAATAGAGTTGAAAATAAATAATAATTTAGCCTCAGAAAAACACCACCAGTCACACTTTGTATCTTTTTCTTTACCAAACAGTGTCTAGTGACTTCACAAGATCTGGTATTGATGTCTTTCCCTACAGTGGCACTAAATGCTTCTACTCCCCAATTCTTGCTGCAAACACATAACCTGAAGTATGACCTTTTCCAAAAGACCTGACACACAACTCCGGGTTTTTTATTATCAAGAAGAAATTTTCCACAAATTGTTCCTGAAATTTTGCTAATGGTATCAGCTCCTGCTTCTCCCTGGAGAACCCAGACCCTTGATAGCCCGACCCTACCTCATGGCACCTGGCTACCAGAATAAGCACCACTTGAATCAAATTTCACCTGGAACAATTTATACAAACTGGATACAATATTCTTCTTGTCACTGCTTTCTGCATTGCTGTATCTTGTGTTGCCACTGACCAATCAGAAATCATGATTTTCCTAAAAGCAAAAATTTGCTTTTCCAGCAAGAATCATTCAGCTAGTGGTGTGTTCTATGGCACTAGCACTCCATGTTCTTTAATTCTCTCCTTTCCAATGCTCCTTCTCATCTAATTCTTCAGTAGAATTTCCTTTTAATGCTTCCTCCTTTCTTCTAGCCACAGGCTGACCTTCTCCATCCTACTTAAACTTACTTAGCTCCATAACATGCTGCTTCTTTTCTACAAGCCCCACTGTACTTTGTTACTCTGTTCTCCTCTCCCTCCCTTTACATAAGCACTTAAAGAAGTCATTTCAGGTAATTTAGAAAGTCTTACTCCTCAGCTTCTTGAGTCTTTCTCTTATGAATAGTCCAACTGAATCAGTAGATCTTTTCACACAGCAAAGCTAAGAGAATTTTTCCCCCAAAATGTATGTTCTCTGAAATGTTAGCCTAAACTTTTCTTCAGGGATGGTTCCTAAATCTCTAATTCATCCTTATAATTAGCCAAGCAAACAAACTATCCCAACACCCAAAACCCCCTCACAAATACTGTAAGAACTTTATAGCAACAGGTTTCCACTTCATCAATTAAAGAAAAACGAGTTTTTCCTTGAGAGGGCAAGTTATAAACAGCTGAAATTAAAACTAATTACTTATGTCAGGGTTGTTTGGATTTTTGTTTCTTTGTTTAAGATTGGCTTAATTTTATTAAGATTGGTGTTTATCCTGATTTAAATTGTCAGGAAATTTTGCACATCTTGAGCAATTGCCCCAGATCTGCAGACCTCATCTAAAAAAATGTGCCAATCTGGCTACTAGAGCAATACAAACCATGAGAGGTTTTTACCCTCCCCATTTGTATTGTAATCATATGTCTTTAAATCATTACCAACATTTTCTATTTGCAATTCTGTTAATGTTTCTAGGTTACTATTGGCAAAATATCTGACTGGAAGTTACATATAAAGCTTACCACATATTGGGCAAGTTCTGGGCATCATCTGCTTTTATTTAAAGCAAAAAAANAAAAAAAAAAAAAAAAAAAAAAAAAATAAAATGCAGTGTTTTGGTTCAAAGCTTACTTTTAAATTTGCTTATTAGCAGCTAATTTTTCAAATGTTCTCACACCCTGAAGTCTTCCAATACAGCATTCCTTAAGTTCATAAAACTAAAACTTCTGACAGTTTAAGGGAAACTTGCACAGATCTCCCAGTCTGTGTAATACAGTCAGTCTGTTTCTATTTCCTTGCAGGGCCATTTAAGGAGAAAGGCAAACAGGAGGCTTTCAAAAGACCAAAGGTTTTTGCTCACTGTGTGTCACAATGGGAGCAGAAAGTAAAAGTGGAGCTGCACTTTCTCCCAAACTTATTTTACAGTCAGCCTCTGCACGAAACACGTGTCCTTTTGCAACACCCCTTGTCTTTACAGGCTGCAAGTGGCAGCAGGCCACATCTCCCTCTGAATTTCACATTTACCACTGAACTGAGTGGCAAAATTTCTAAGATGCTGCCAGCACCCATTGAAATGTGCTGCTACCCGAGTCCAGAGCCACACACGCCAGGGCCGTTCACAAGCAAGCAGAAGCAACAATGACAGTGAGTAACTATCACTGAAGTAATTAAGGAAAGCAGGTGTAAAGCTCTCCAACAGGGAATTGAGCAATTTGAATGTGATTTGCTCTCAAGAAATCCAGTTTAGGCACATCTGCTTTGAACTTTATGCGACCTTTGTGGCCTGTATCTCTCAGGTGGGAAGGTTCAAGAGAGGGAGAGATTGTACTTCCTCCTGCCTGTCACTCCAGAAGTGATTCATCTGCTGTTTCATCTTCAGTACTTCTGACATCCACTGCAACTAAATAATGCAAGAATTGAGAAAGTTATAATGAACTTTGAAAAGTTTAACATTTGGTTATAGATTCAGGATGATTCAGTGTGTATCCAAACCTGATTTCTCCTCTGAAATGTACACAAACACTCTTTAACTTGCACACACACCCAGTTAAGCTTTGCATTGCAACAAACAAAACTAATCACAGCTGAGGAACTGAGTGAAACTGGTCAGACTGTCCAGTGTAAGCAAAGTAAGCACTTTACACATTCTGTCTCCCTTGTAACTTACCAAAAAATAATTGAAAAGTTTTGGGGTGAAAAATTTTCCCATATCAGACCATAACAAGTTATAAGAGCACTTTCCAGGAGCTGAGGTATGTAACACTAAAGAGAATGTGGATAAAGAAGAGCAGCACCACAGTGGCTTTCCCTACTGGGTCATGCTGGCAGACATCCCCTCAGACCAGCAGCTCAGTTTGTGTCTACAAGAAAAGTGCAGGGAGGGAGCAGAAGCAGTGCTGTGGGAGAGAGGCAACAATATAGGAATGGGGAGAGAGTGGGAGGGTGATGGCAAAAGCCCAAGGAATGGTGGGAGTGGGAATGGAAATGGAAATGAGGGAGAGAAGAAAGCAATAGCCAGGAGATGCACATAAAGCAGGTTGTGAATTACAGGGTTACGCTTGGTAAGCCATCTGTCACTTCTCCTCAGGCAGGGATACTTGTTTGGTAGTGAGATGGATAACACTTGGCTGTGTTTCCATAGCAAGCATTCCCTTACTCCAAGAGTAACCAAATTTTAACTGGGACAATCCCACTGCTTTTGAAGATGCATGGGAGGGCCATATGCTTTGATCAAAGCTATCTACACTACCAAAATCACAAAGAAGATGTCAAAGCACATCACTAGACATCCAGACTGCCTGTCACAGTCCAGTCAGCACATTCGTTCTCCATCCAAGACAGTCACAGACTCATCACATGATTGGCTCTGTGTCTGAAAAAATCTTTTGATTTGTCAGCTTACTTCCTTCTCCACCTAAGCACATGGCTTTGATTGAATCTCTGTTCTTATTATCAGATCTCCTACATTTTAGATGTTTTATAAACTTTACCCTTGTTATTTTTTTTTTTTTTCTTAGGGAGCCACCCTTCTTTTCTGGTATGTGTATAATGTTCTGGTTTTGGCTGGGGTAGAATTAGTTGTCTCCACAGTGGCTATGGGACTATGTTTTCAACAGTGTTGGTAATACAGAGATGTTTTTGTTACTGCTGAGCAGGGCTTGCACAGAGCCACGGCTTTGCTTTTCAGATTGCAACACTGGAAAGGAAGTTGAGGATGCATGGGAGGTTGGGAGGAGCTGAGACAGGTGATCCAAACTGAACAGAGGAATATTCTAGACCATGTGGCATCCTGCTCTCTACATAAAGTGGGGGGACAAAGGAGAAAGTGGAGGGGCTGATCTGGGTTCAGATAGGGGGAGTCTGGCATCAGTCAGCAAGTGGTGAGCAACTATATTGTGCATCACTTGAGTTTCCCTTTTTATTGTCATTAATATTATTATTATAATTTACCATTATTACTGTATTTTACTTTATTTTCAATTATTAAACTGTTTTTATCTCAACCTACAAATTTTACTTTGATTTTTCTCCCCATTCCACCAAGTTTGTGGGGGGAAGAGTGGGGGGTTTGAGCGAGCAGCTGCAGAGAGCTTAATTTCCAGCTGGGCTTAAATGACAATTGCAATAGCTTAGAAAAGCACCAGCCAAGGAGAGAAATCCCACTGCTACTGATCTCTAAACAGAATGGAAAAGTGAATTCCTGCCCTGAAGAGCAAACACTGTCGATGTAAAAGTATCCCCATTTTCAGGGAGCATTCAACCGGCCAAGCAGAGTTCCACATTTGCTTTTTATTTTATTTTTCTTCTTTTTGTTTCTTTTTTAATGATAGTGCCGATTATGTTAGAAGTGACATAGAAAGACATTGGGTTCAAACACTGCTTAAAGCAGGGCTAACTTCAAAGCTAGATTGGGTTTCCTAGAGCCTCGTCCAGCTGAGTTTTTCATACCTCAAAGGATGGAGATTGCACAGCTTTTCTGGGCAGCTTCTCCAGTGTTAAATCAACCTCCCTAGGAAGAATCATTTTTCTTAGGAGGAATTTCCCTTGTTTCAACTCAGGTCCTCTGCCTCTTGTTTTGGTAATTACCTTCAAGAAGAGTCTGGCTTCATCTTTTCTATAACAGAGATGAAGACAGAAAATTGGTCTCTCTTTAACCATCTCTTTTCCAGGCTACAGAAATGCAGCTCTCTCAGATTCTTCTCATATGTCATCTGCTCAATGCAAATGTTTTCATTTTCCTAATCTGTCAAATCTTAATGGAGTATTTTCACTGTTTGAAATTATGGGTCCTAGTGGATCTATCACAGTGGGTATTCCTGACAGAGATGCAGTGAACAATCAAATTCTGGCAAGGCCCTAAGAAGCTCTCTGGTGAGGTGAGGGATTCACTCTGAGAGCTATCACACAGTTTAAGACAAAAAAGACACCCAGGCCTTTTTGTTTTCTGGCACAATTGTTTTCCCAGACTCTGCTATCACTGAAATTTATCTTGATTTCCTGCAAAGGGCACTGATTTAAGATATCTGCATTACAAATCTGATTGCCACCTGTGCTGTTGTTTTCACTACTGTATTTGCAGTGGCTTATTCCTCAACACCATGATTTGATTTTACCCTCAAAATATGCAATACTGCACCCAGGCAAGTACCTTGGAAAAAATCAATTACTACACATGCATGCACAAACTCAGTAGCTTTTCTTTGATGATACACCACTCTGCAGATTGCATATACAAGGGCAGATTGAGCTTTTAAGAACATAAAAGCACTTAGAGGACTTCACTGTTTAACAGACACAGACTAATCTCTTCCTCTCTGACAGTCAGGCTTCAGAGTTCACTGTGTGTGCATACAGATACAAGATAATGAACAGATACTTATTCTATACAGAATTCAAAAGCAGAGTGGAAAATTCTCCCATTTCTACTGTGTGAAATTTCAGATATCTTGCTGCAGTAAGATAAATTGTTACCCTATATAAGTGTAGCTATTCTATCTAGTATTCTTTCCCACAAGTGAATCGTGTATATTTCATTATAAACCATTTACAGTCTTGTGAAACACGTGCTTTTGCAGTCTTCCCTTTCCTTAAAGATAACACAACAGTGCAATGGAATGTTAGACCATTCACTGCACATACATGACTATCTCTTTGCACACAGGATGAAAGCTGCTTCCTACAATTTGAAACATTTCCACAACAGCTAATTTTGGTCTTCTAATCAAACAAGTGAGCGTGCTTTATAATTTAATTTATTCTCAGTGCTTGAAATGGGCCAGCTGCTTAAAGGGATGTTTGTTGACTTCCACCTAAATTCTTATCTGTGTTAGATGACTAGTAATATTGTAACAAATAAACAACTTAATAAACACAAAAAAATGCATATCTAAATGTAGTTAGTGAAAGTTATTGAACCAGATCATTTACCCTTAGTTTTCTGAAAAAGATAAAACTATGTTATCTCACTTAAGTCACCAGGGAAATTAACTTCTCCACTATCACATCTCTTGCAAAGTCCACTCCTATTAAATGGGTTCTCCTTTGATTATGTCCTTTCTGTAGATACCTAGAACAACCATTCAATGACCTTTCTTATTAATTTTGCTTTTGGAATGTAGGAAAGGTAGAGCACAGCTTTATTCTGCTCTCTTTCAGTTGTCCTTTACACAGAAAAGAACTTTAAATCCTATAAATATTCTAGGTTTTCTCAGAAGTTTTCTTTCGCCACTGCCAACCATGGAGGATTAAATAGGTCTCATTTTGTGCCAGGGTAGGCAGGGTTAGGAATTCAGAGTCAACAGCTCTAACTGCTCTGCTCAGACAAATGAGTCCCAGAAAGGCCCCAAAGAGGTTCAGAGTGATCCTGCTTATACAAAACACTGTTCCTCATCAGGAAAGGCTGGATTTCCCCTCATGTGAAACCTCCCAGACGTATAATGCAGGTTCTCATACAGATTTTCAGCATCAGTCAAAGTCATTTTCACTTGCATTGCAATGTTCAGGCCTCTGTTTACAGGTCTTTAGGTTTTTTAAACAATTGGGCTTGGTTTAAAAAACAAAACAAAACAACAACAACAACAAAAAAATACATGCCAGCCTGATGTTCACCTTCAGAGTCAGCCCATAAATCAGCAAGAACAAGATGGCAGCAATTCTCTCCAGAAATAATTGTAATTCAGACTACCTAGGAAAGACATTTAAAACTTCTCATGTCACTGAGTTACTGTCTTTAGATAATAGTGCACTTACCTTAATCTTGGAACTTCTAATACGGACATTTTTAATTTCTCTGGTATTTTAAAAATAGAAAAATACAGCACTGGCTGTCTAATCAAAGATATTTCTGAATATGCATTTTATAAATAAAGAGGTTTATAAATCCTAAAGACAATTGATTTTTTCCAGGAGTGAATTTTGTGCAAAAAACATGCTTTTTCACCAGCCAAGAGTCACAAGATGAGAAGCAGCTTCCACCAGAAGTGAAACAAAAACAAACAAGGTAGTGGGCATCCAGTTAAAAATTTGAACCTAATCTCTATCAGGTTATGACTAAGCCTTATTCACCACTTATTATTTCTTATTAATTCACTTACTGAATTATGCAACATAAAGAAAATAAAGGAACTCAGAAAGTATACCTAGTTCATCACAGCAATATTTTGAATATTATTTGTACAGAATCTTAAGAGCTTGCCTGCAAACAGATGCTTCCATACTGAGGGCAAACATCCCTAAAGGTGATAGTAACTTAAACATCTTGTCTGAATCACACAGGTTTTTCTTGTTTTATAAACATTTTTATTAATGATGTTTTAGTTTAAAATTAAATTATAATTATTTACTTGGATTGCTAAGCATTAACCATAGTTAAAACATTCTGATGATCAGTCTTTAAACATCAGCACTCAAACACCTTCAAAAATGTCAGAGGGCTTTTCTGATGTTCCTGTCTTTCTGTGGATCATCTCTTGCCTTTGGGTTCATCCAAGGGCAAGAGATGAGTTCATGGAGTTAACACTAAAATGGCTGCATTTGTGTTGAGCCATGAATGTGCTGTGAGGAAAGAGAAAATCAAGCTCTGTTATAAAAATCAACAATTAAAACAGCAATAGAAAGTAGAGAAGAGAATCTTTGTATTTGGCATCTTCCTCCCACCAGATATTAAAAAGCATTCTGTTCAACATCAGCAAGTGCAATGTCTCATTTATTTAAAGCCCAGCTCTCCAGCTGCAATCCTTTTTCTGTCTCTGGCACATGCATACTGATGCAACAGGTATCTACAGGTTACTTGCACAGATTGTCACAGCAGATTTTTAATCTATAATAAAGAATGAGAAGTTTGTGTTGACTGAAAAGTAATGAAACTTTCTGTCAAGATAAATTTTACACATTAAATGTTCTCTAGGTTTAGATCAATGCAGATAGTGTCAAATAAAACAAAATACTACAAGGGAAGATTCACAAAAATTGATTGTGGCCAAAATACGCCCCAGCACTGTTAAGAGGTTTACTTCAGTAATGTCTGTGGTCACTGACTAGATCAATGAAACTCATTCTTTCAACAGCATCCAATTATCAGTTTACCATGGAGTGAGCTTTCTAATAAATCAGTATACCTTACATAAAAGTAGACAAAGCTTCAATGAAACTTAATAGCAAAGTATAAAAATATTTTGGTTCCAGGAAACAGAGGTTTCTATCACACCCAAAAAAAAGGCCATTTCTTGCCTTATTTAAGGCTGGCCCATAGGTAGTAACATTTCAAGGCAGTAACTTTCTGTTGGCTAGTTTATGGTTAGCAGGATAATAGAGTTTGATTAAACACTTAGGACAGGTGATCAAAATGCTTCAGTCATATCTATAGAATAAAAAGATGACACGCACAGCCAGTACCAAACAATATAAATTCAGGCATGGTATCAGAAAGTCAATTAAAAAACACTTTCCACAAGTTCTGAAATTCTTTCTTACCAATATTATGTGTCCCAGTTATATATTTTTCCATTTTCTTGGGTAAATAGGCAGCCAGTAACCATTTGAGCTTTACAGCAGAGCTGAGTAGAGTAGCAGACCTTGGGTCCTCCACAGCTACTCTTCTTTGTGCTAAGATGCAATGGCAAGAAGAATCCCCAAAGCTTCAGCTGCCAGATCAGAGACAAAGGAAAACTTGAACACCACACAACCTGTAATGTGTCACACCACTTCTGTAGAGCAGAGGTTTTCTAACTATCTCAGAGTTGGAAAGCCAAAAGAGAGATGAAGGACCAGATCCTAGAAAGATCTTATGAAGATCAGTTTAGAAATCCCAGCTGGCTGTTGCATAAGACCAGGGGAAATCAAACAGACATGTCTATGGGGAGCATGCAGCTCTGACAGGCAAAGGGTTGAGTATCAGAAGATCCAAATTCACCCTGATTAGCTGAGAAATTGAAGGTCATCTAAAAGGAGATGTTATTTGAAAAAATATACCACCAATTTTACCCAATTCAGTGCTGAATGAACATCTCTGTAGTGATTATAGGCAGAGAGAGGCCAGGAATGGGACAGATGTACCTGTGTCCAAATCCATCTCCAGGAGCCTGAAGAGAGGTTTAGAGAGTACAAAAAGCCATCAATGCCTCCTCTGCTCCTTGCAGAACATGTATGTGTACATCCAGCACTACTTGGTCCATATCTTAACACAAAAAAAATATTCTGCTGTTATAATCTCATTGCTGTCATGGGTGCTGTCATCTAACCTTCAGTGTGCTCCAAAAGATTCTACAAAAATGTAGATTGCATGAGGTAAGCTGCAGTGTCATTGCTGGTGTATTTGGCCCCTGCATGCACAGCAGTCCTGGTGCTGCTGCCAGGCTGGCTTCATTGCAGTGCTGGAATTTTTGGGAGCAAACCAAAGGAAGTGAGCCTGGCCACTGCCCTGCAAGGAGCAGAGCCCTCTGAAAACACTCTCTGGTGCTGCCCTGCACCATTCCACCTGTCTGAGTCCTGCTTGCAGCACCAGGGATGTCTGTGAGGGCTGTGCCACATGCCCTGGGGCATCTCCTGCATCACACCAGCCACTGCAGAAACTTGGATAAAAGAGCTGGAAAAGGGCAAACCCTAAAAGCCAGTTGTTATTTTGTCTAGCGAGTGGAGTGAATGCCAATTATTTAAAAACCTAACTGATCAATTAATATTGATTCTGCTTTGCTTCCCATTGATTACCAGGCTCAGTGTAAGAGAGGAAAAAAAAATTGTTCTCTTGTATCCTTGATCCTGAGGTACAGTTGTGGCAGCTTGGCATACAGCAGTAGGTTGTTCTTCATAAAATCTACAAAGAATGCAAATTCCTTTTGACATCAGCATTAAAAATGTCTGATAACTTCTTCATCACAGGTTTTATTGTACTGAAAAACTCCCCACAAAATATATTTCATTTTGTGTGTACCAGAGGTGGTATATTTGAACAAAAACTCCATGGCTGTAGGAAGTACAAACTGCTGACAAAAAGTTATCAGTCTATCAGATACTGCAGTCAGTGAGTCATGAGGACTGAGATGGGTATTTGAGGGGATATGGTTTTCATTTTATAAATTGAACTTACCCACAAAGAAGGGAAGATGGGAAGAAGGGAAGATGGGAATCATGAGCATTCTTTTCAATGGCAATAAACCCAGCAAGGTTCCTGTCTCATTTCAGCAACATTTTTGTTCTTCTGTGCATCTTTGTGACAAAAATGCTGCTTTAAAAAAAAAAAAAAAAAAAGTCTTTTAATGCAGTGAGGCAAATGGATGAGAGGATGAGAGACCATAAAAGTTAAAAAAATCAGTTGTTTATCAAAGACAATGCAGTGAGTCATGTTATGATCAGTGAGAAATGCATACAGGTTTTTTAGAGATGATATAAGCAGATGAGTTTCTTGCCTAGGAAAATCCTCATGTAAGTTGAAAACCTCTGAACCTGATCTTTCACTTGTGGGAAGAACCCAATAAAGACTCTGAGCCTGGTGTTTCCATTGAGCTGGCAAACATGCAACAGCTACCAGTGAATTTAGTCCCTTGCAGTCTCTAAGCCTAAACATTGTCTTTGGTATATCTAATTTGTTGGATTGCTCCAAGGAAAAACTTTGCCAGACTGTCTGATTTCAGCTTTTCTGGCTGCCACAGCAGCTTTAAGCAAAGTCCAAATCACATGGTTGAACTTACCTGTGGACACACAGAAGTTTGAACCCAGGTGAACCTGGATTTTAAACCTATAAAGCACCTTGGCTGGGCAAAGCCTTGTTATTTATTTCCAGATGATAATACCTTGTGCTCTAGATAAAATAAATTATTATTAACATTATAAATATTTACACAATGTTCGCACCAAATATTCTGTGTCTTTCCACTGAGTTTCAGTATTTGTGGGACCCACCCACAGCTAATATAAAAATCTGTCCATACAGGTGCCTTCTTCATGAGCCTCAGAAAGGAGGTGAGCAGGGAATATGCACCTCTGCTCAGGCTTGGAGCAAGCTGTGGCTGTCTTGTGCCTCCCCCAGGACACACTGCAGACCCTGGGAGGCTGAGCTCCTGCTGTCCAGCTGCAGCTGTGTGTCCTGGGCAAGGAAAAACGCACACCCTGGCACTCCAGCCAGTTAGGGGGATAGAGATAAAAGTCAACACCTCAGATCCCTTGAATTCCCTTGAATCTGGGGGTATATTGAGTGCTTTGTCTTAGAATTAGACTAATGATGACATAGTAGTTTCAAAAAGTCCTGACGTATTTCAAATGCCTAAATATGAGCTTGCCTGATTATTTCGGAAAACTGTCTAAAAACTCCTTTCTCTATATTATACTCATAACTGAAATAATAAAATATACATAGAGAGGTTCTCTGATAAAGATGTTTTTTACATTTTAGTCCTGATCTCTTGCACTTTCAATTGCTTACATATGCATATTTTCGTATTATAGTTTTCATCTTCTAATATTTTTCCTCAGTTTCAGTTTCCCCACTTAAAAAAGTATCAATTATTTCAAATGCAATAGCTTGCTTTCAATTTTGAAGCATATCTCTGAGATATCCTCAAAACCATACTGTTCTATTTCCTCTCTATACAAGATCCATTTATACACTGATAATTAGATTCCAACACTAAGCCATCTTTTACCTTGCCTATTAAAAGTAGATTTATAACAGACTGATTACATCTCCCCTACAAGGTGTATAAAAACAAACCCAAATGAAACTGTTTTAAAATAATTTAAAACCAGCCCCAAGATAAAAAAGAGCTTAGAATATAATTATTTCTGTTGCATTCTTATAGCTTACTATGAGAAGAAAATTCACAAAATCTATGGATCTATGTACAGACATACAGATATTTTATTCTCTTTGGGGAGACACGAAGGGTCTCTTGTGTTTTGATCACTTACCAGCATTTCTATCTCATGCAGCATATTTTTTTCACATAAGGCTTCTGTTAACAAGAACTTTAACAGATTTCTTCTGAGATGATATAAGAAAATAGCAGTTTTCATGCCTTCCTTATTAAGACACTATTCACTACTTATAAATTTTGCTAAAAACTTCTTGTTATTGTTCATATTTCCATGTATATAGCTTTATACACTAGAGCTTTTTTATCCAAGAATCCTAAGGTACTTATAAAATTAAATTAAAAAATCACAATGGCAACATGAGCCAGAGATTTTTGGGATGTGGTTTCTTACACATATGTCTCAAGATGGGAAATCCAAATGATAAGTTATGATTTTGGTTATGAAGTAATTTACTAAAAACCTATTAGTAGTATATATTTGAAATGACCTAATCAGAACATAGCTAGGTGATATATTGTTTCTAGTATCAATATCCTGGATAATCCATGACTTGTGCAGTTACATCCAGCAGCAACTGGTAACTGATATTCCCTGAGTCTCTCACTCTGAATGCGTTACTTCGCAACCCTGACCTGTTATCACTTGTTGAAACCCTTGCTTATAGTCCGAAATAGAACCTGAAAAGTAATTTGAAGATACAAAACACAGAGTTCCTTGGAGGAGGATGTTATCTGTTCTGTCAGAATAATAATTGTAGCAATCATAATCAAGATATCTGAATTATTAGTGTTAGAATGCAGAGCTAATTCTGACTCTGTGATGTGTAGGAACAGAGCAGCACACAAGCTCTTGAGGACTGGATCATACTCATAATTTTATAAGCTATTCAGTTACTTATATATTTTGGTGAGGGGAAAAGGTGGATGTGTAGCTCCAGAGACAGAAGAAAAGCAGCTTTCAAGCTGCATGTGAACTGGAAGTGCTGCAGTTGAAAGGGCTGTGTGTGTACCCTGGTCACCCTTTGGCTTAGAGCATTACACAGTTACATGCTGAAAATTCTCACTAGTGTTTAAGCACTAAGGAGAAGAAAATGACTCATCTATTTGGAATCAGACACTTGCAAAAGGTTGACCAAAACCTTCATGTACTTCACTACTGCATAAGAAACACTAGCTCTGTAATGAGTCATAGGCTGTACCCCACATGGATTCTCTGTTGTTTAATAATAGAATTTATACTACAGTCATTTTCTCTGTGGGGATTCTAATACATATCTTTTTTCCACTACACAAACACCTATTTTCATGAATTTCACTGGAAATTCATATAATTGAGCCATCTTTCATTGTTACATCCATTTCAAATTGATCAGTGAGTTAAAACTTTGGTAAAGGGAGTCTCTGGGCATCCTGGTAAAAGTATCACATTAGCCTCATTTCCTTAAAGAGGCAGACTGAAAACATACATAAACCTCTTTCCAAGCATGTTACTGACCAAGTAGCACTAAAGTCTAAAATTGATGGCATGTCTGGATGGAATGCAATGATATGTTAGGATCAGCCTATTTAATTTGGTTGTCTCTGTGTTTTGCTGCTATTTCTGCATGACTACAGGACATGGCAGAATTGCACGATATGCTGATACTCTGCTCCAGCACGTGAGGGGTGATTCAATAAAACAGCACCAGAGATTCAATAGCATTACTGGGCTTTGAATTCAGTTTCTGGCAAGAAATCTTAAAATTCCATGAACAGTTTTCTGTACCACATGTTGATATTTATAAAATATGAGATAATGCATCATCAGGGAAATGTTACTGATCTTACCTAGAAATAAAGTTCTTATTAGAATTTTTATAGTAGCTAGGGAGCTGTAGCAAGTGAGGTATACTATCAGTTGGCTTGCAAATATGTTTCATGTTTGTGTTCCTAAGGCTGCTTCTACTGCAGAATTAACTTTTATCATCAACTAAGTCATTGCCTTGCCTAGCATTTGCAACACTTCAATACCTTGTGTAGTTAGGAAATTATTACCAAAACTTAATGATCATCAGTTTCCATACTTCCCTCTTGCATTGCTACAAAAATAGTCTAGTGAAGGTAGCAGCTGAAAAACCTGTGTATTGATACAGTGAAAACACCTTGATAAAGTGAAATATGCTTGTGCCATCAGCTGAGAACTGAGAATTAGTAGAAGCATTACTGGGAAGAAGAAAATCAGATTAAATAATTAGTGTCAATTAGCCCAAGCAAATAATTCTATAAACAATTGGTCTCTAGTGCCCTGTTTAATTATGTGAGACTTTCATCGCTTCTTATCAAGTCTGCTTTGATTTATGTTAGACTCTTGAGCATCCCAGAAGTATAATTAATTATTGTCTTGTAAATAAACCTTTGGTAATTAATGGTAGCAGAAAACAATACACTGTCTTTTTTAAACTATTCCACTATGGAACTGTGAATACCTGAAAACTATTTAAGGTTTCAGGGTGAAAGGGATTCCCACTACAGCAAGAGACATGACAGTTGTAACTGAAGGCAAACTTGATAGGAGCAGTAATACACTAACTACAATTATATTAAACAACCATTCTGTGTTACTTACTACAACCAGGGTACACTTTTGTAATCTGGCTTTAGACTGTAATATCTATTTTTCTTATATTAAATTCTCAATTCCTATACTAAAAGAAATTAGACAGTAAATTATTTTCAGATGTAGGGAGCAAATACAATTTCTGCAAAATAAACTCATTGCTAAGATAAGCTTCTCATTAAATGACAATGCTTTGAAAGTTCTAGCACAGTCAGTCCTTCCTACATACAATAATCTCAGCTAACCCCAGAACTATATGAAAACAAGTAAATATGAAGAGAATGGAAAATCACTTCAGTTGCTCAAATAAAACATAGTACATAACCTGAATTGTACTATTTGAATTTTTTGGTGCATCTCCTGTAAATCACTTGATCCTTTGATTCTTCTATTTGATAGCTTTGTTACACTTGGAAAAATAAATGCAGTATCCTTTGACTTGAGTAGATTCCTACAGCTTACACACACAATGGCACAGCAAGTAAATAGGCACTGAAAATCATCAGCTAATGTAAGTAGATGTAGATCTATTTACATCAGCTGTACATCAGCTGTACATCAGCTAATGTAAGTGTAGTAGATATTTTCTAAATTCATTTGGAACAAGGTGAATTTCAAAAGTACTAATAGCTGGTGTATACTGTGCTTTAAACCACTCATAGTACTACCAATATTGGTGGGGAGGTGTGTTACAGGGTTTTTTGGTCAGGTACTGCACATTAAGCCATCATTGTACCTTAGCAGTTCTAGCACTCTTGGAGGCTTTGGAGTACATCAAAGAGTACTAAAACCTCAGCCCTCAGAGACTTAGGAATGCAGCCACGTGACCCACAATCCTTGCCACTTATTGCCCAGATGCTGTGGCTGCCTTTCCCTCTTTTAATTCAGGTTTCTCTCACACAGAAATTGGGGAAGATGGGCCTAAAGATGAGTATAGGGAGGAAACAGGGGTAAGAGGAACAGTGCATTCTTCACTATTTCCATCCCAATATGGTCTTGAGCACAGCATGCGTTCAGATGTACAGCTGGTCATTCCTGAAATTTCTGTTGCATCATAGTAGGGTACTAGTAGACAGGCCATTGAATCTTTTTTTTTTTCACCAGCTGGCAAAATTGAGCTGGATTCCATCATTTCTACAAATCTCCTGCAAGCACTGTAAGGATATTATCATAATGTTCCTTTGCCTCCATTTTTTCAGATTAAAGACCAGCTTCCCCAGCGTCTCCTTGAAAGGCAAATGGTCTAAGTCCCTGACCTTCATAACCCTCTGCTGGCCCCTCTCCACTTTCTATACATACTTCCAGAACTGAAGAACCCAAGGATACAAATATTCCCACTACAGCTTCATCAGTAACAAGCATAATGGGATAATAACTTCCCCTAATCTACTGGCCTCAGTCCTTGCAGTATGGCTCAGTAGCAGATTTGTTTTATTTGCAGTGAGTACATACTGTTGGCTGATACTCAGCCTAGTGGCCACTGTTCTCTTCAGCCATGCTGGCTCTCCTCATCTGCACTGATGCATGAGGTTACTCAGGACCCTGCACCTCTTGCTGAACTTCACAGATTTTATGTTGGCTCCATCCCTAAGTTTCTCAAGTCCCCTCTGGACTAAGTCTCTCCTGCTAAGCACGTTAACTACTCTCCTAATTTGCTGTTATATCACTGTTATTGATTATGAACACATTGAACTGAGTCAGTCCCATTTCAACATCATGGTGGTCTTTTTATTGTCAACTGTTAACTAAACATGAAGTCATTGATAAAACCTATGGGTCCAACAGCCAAGACACGATCAAATGCACTTAGCAGTCTCTTATATGGAAGAGCTGTGGGAGATGGCATGAAAATCTTACTAAAGTCAGACTTTACATCCACCAGTCCTCCCCCATTCACACAACCAGTCATTCCATCGTATCAAGGAATCAGGCTGCTCAAGTCTGATCTGCTTGGCATTTGTGCTAGAAAATTCATCCCAATGGTCTAAAACCTTCCCAGATTCCTTGCACATGCTGCCTTCCCAACAAATGTCTCTGTGGTTGAAATCCCAAGGAGGGTGAACGCCTACAATCAGAAGAATTCTGTAGCTGTTTGGAAAAGTCTTGTCCTCTCCATCCTTCAGAGATAAGTTGTGTGGAAATCTATCAGGCTTGATTTTGTATGGAGATGCAGTTCCTCACTGGGAATTGAGGAGGCTGTTCTCTCCTAGGATTAGGACCTAATTCCTTTAGTTCTGACTGTCTTGTTTAAAACCAACTTCCTAAAACATAGAAATATCTAAAAAGTCAAGGAAAATCTAGACAATGAAGGAAGCATTCCCAGTAAAAATTGCAAATGTTATACAAAAACCCAGAATGCTCATAAAAAAAGGGATTGCTATAAATGCAAATGCTGAGCCAACCCAAGCATGACAAAGTCTGGGAGACAACGCTTCAGGTACAAGTTCAGAACACCAGGTTATGCAGAGAGTTAAAGCAGACAGCAGGCACAATGACATGTTAAATTACCCACATGATGTATAGCTTAATGAACCCCCTTGTGTTGATCATGCTTGGCATTAATCAAGAGCCATGAACAGATTCCCTTATTT
This sequence comes from Peucedramus taeniatus, assembly GCA_013400575.1. Classification (NCBI taxonomy): domain Eukaryota; kingdom Metazoa; phylum Chordata; class Aves; order Passeriformes; family Fringillidae; genus Peucedramus; species Peucedramus taeniatus. Next base: position 26,046 of record WBNO01019025.1, on the reverse strand, counting down.
TCTCAATGCTGCTCTGATAAACTGCAATTTCATTTAACCTTGGACAGGAACTTTAATAGCTTCCACGGGACAACTGTCAATACTTTCCTGGGTATACAGTGATTAAACTGCAACACAAGATGCATGTCATGAATTTTCTTCATTTGAAATTAGAATGTTCATTTTTAACAACCATTTGCATAAAATATGCTGAAAGTATGGAAATATGTAAAGGCTTGCATGATCCTTAGATAGAAGCACACCAAAACAAAGGTTTTTTAAAAATAAAATAATTAACAACATATTAATTAACATATTGAGAGCTTCAAATAACCTTATGTTTGGGAAACAAGACAACAAGAGACAAAAATCCAAATAAGGGCTTGACAATGTCTCCTTGAGTTAGCTCATTATGCATCAGATATCACACACTTTAGCAAAGGCAATATGTAGAGACTAAAGAATTAGAAAAGGTGGGAAAATGCTTTGTTCCTCAACTTCAGTGGTTTCTAGAGATGCCTTTGGGTGCTTTTTTTTCCTCTATAAGCAGTGCTTGCTACTTCCTGAGTCCAGTCTCCCTGCCTCAGAGGCACCATAGCAGAAAGAATTACTAGAGTTACTGAGTGGACTAGATCCACTAGTACAGGCAGGCAAAGGGGACAAAAAATAAGACAAATACAGAATCAGTGCTTTTCCTAGGCAATCTGTTCTAACAGAGCTCTACAAACAACTCTTTTTTTCACTACCTTCATTTAAAAGATATTTACATTTGTTGCCACTAATGACAATGAGAGAATAAAACTGGATCACAAGAGAAATTTGTTCATTATAGTTATGGACTACATAACTATATGGACTACATAATGAAAAATCTTCATCATAGTTATGGACTACAATTACAGGAACAACCAAACCACAAATGCCTCTGCTTAGACATTATCAGTTACTTTTGCAATTTTTTCTGTGTGTTGTTTTTTCTACAAAATCTGAATAATCCTAATGAGGGAAAAAAAAAACATTCTACACTTTCCCAGATTGCACTGCTACCAGTGAAAAACACTGCTAAGAGTACTGGTAGCAAACTGTTTGCAATAGCACCAGCTAAAATGCCCTGGTTTTGACTGATGTGGGACATTTAGCAGCAATGTACAAAAACCACACAAAATAGGGAATGGGTAGGAAGCAAAGCATAGAAAGAGAATGATTCTATCAGGGTCATGCACAAGCTAGCATCAGAGAGAGAAAAGCCAGGAACAGGGTGACCAGGGTCAACATAAGCGTATGATTTCACAGCTTATAGTAAAAAACTGCATCTGTGAAGGTAGGTAAATTTTCCAAACCTTCAGAAAAGGATCATTACTGTCAGGCTAAAATGCTGTCTTGGAGAATTCCCATTTGTGCAAAATGCTTCATTTGCAGGTAGAAATGTAAAAATTCTTCACCAAGAAGGAAAAGTAAAAAATAGCTAAACATCCTGCTTCCATTTAAAGGCAGAGGAAAACTACAGAGTAAAGGAGCACTGGAAATAGTTTACAGGGTTGGTGCCTGAAATGTGTACAAGTTTTCAAGCACTTTTCCTGATTCAAGAAGAATATAAACAGACTGAATCCCAGCTCAGACTGCTTTTAAACCATATAAAATCACAAGCCATACACACAGCTAACTCCCAGCCTAGGGTGTGAGAGAAATATTTTAATGGTGTTACAACTGTGAGGTAACAGTGGCAATTGATGCCAATGAATCAAACATTTTTTCAATATCTCAATAAGCCTTCATTACAAAATGGACTGAAGCTAAAGAGGGCCTGGAAAACCCTGGGCAGTCACAACAGCTCTGGTGAAAACCCATTATGTGCTCAGAAAGTGCACTGAGATACCCATTGGCAAACTGGTGAACTTAACACACCAAAGAAACAAAAGAAAGGCAGTGGCAGTGTAAATGTGAACAAAGCAGTTTTGATTTCCTAGGCTTTTTCTTTTTTTCCCCAGCTCTTCCATGAGCTAAGTTTAAAGTTTACCACTCCCACCAAGAAAAATGTAATTCTGTACTCTATATGTTGAAAAAAGGGTCAGTCTGTGACTACCTGAAGACTTGATACTCTGTTTAAAAGATTGTAATGATCTGGGCATCACTTAATATAAATTTAGAGACTCTGATGAAAAAATGCCTCATACTGCACTAGAAGATGATTCACACATTCCCAGTCAAGACAGTTACAATTGTGTGCTCTGTCCTCTTGCATAATCCACCCTACAGTTCTCCCAACAATTTTTGCCTCAAGCCAAAGCTTGTGATAAAGCTGCAGTGTACCTTCAGAAAAACATGCAGGTTTGATTTAATGTGTATAAAATTGACTGCATCCGTTGGCTGTATTTTCCACTGCTTAATTGTTCTCTCTCCTCAGAAATTTCCAGTTTGAAAACTGCTGACTTTGATTTCTGCCATAGATCACGTTATATGTTGCCCTTTGTTTTGGTCTGGCTTTTTTAAGAGTCTTCTTACCTCAGCTTTTACCTTACCCTTGCTATGCAGAGGGTTATAGACCACAGTCAAGTTGTTTCTTTACCTTTACTTTTTAAATAATCTAAATAGATAAAGTTTCTTTGGGCTGCCACTGTAAAGAGCACTTTCCAAGTCTCCAATTATTCCTGCAGCTTTCTTCTGAACCCACTCCAATTTTACATCATCCCTTTAAAAAGTTAATATCTTAATGGGATACAACATTCCTATAGCAACCCTAACAGGCAATTACTAATTATTAGTGATAGACACATCCAGGTACCCCTGTAATATCAAAAATATAATTTAAGCTAAGAGAAAAATGCATATGAAGCTGACTTAGAAAGAGTTGCTTTTAGTTATTACTAAAGAAATCTTTTTACTGGCAATTTAGCATCTTAGTACAGTAAAGCAAGGAATAAATATGTAAAAGTTTTAATTCAGAAAGAACAGCATGAAGCTTGAAGGCTGATTTAACAGATACTGCCAAGCTCAATCACCTGATGTTAAGTTGGAAAACATTTCCTTGGTGCCATTAGAAAACACTGCTGACTACAAAACTACGGCGTAACTAATGCTGTAAGATTTTGCATTCATTGGAAAAGTAAGACTCCTGTTCCCTAACCTATACCATCTGACAAATCAAGATGGAGCATCAGGCCAAAAGAATGAGCAATGAGCAAGAAAACTTGGAAGGTTTATTTCATCATGATGCCTTGTGTACTCCAGTTTAATAGACAAGAGCCTTGCTGTTAAGCTGTACATCCTCTGAATAAGGAACCTTTAAATAAAAGGGAGCATTTCCATTTTCTTTTTCACACAGAAATACATTCTATATCCCATAACAAATCCAAGGAACTACAATAAAAGCTGGCTGTGACAGCTGTAAGGCTATATGAACATGTTTCTTTTCACAAGGATAAGGGCTTTTTTGATACAGATTTTGTGATCGTTGGCTTTGCCCAAGTCTTCCAATTTATTTGGCTAAGGTTATAAATTCAAAATCCCTGGATTGTCTTGCCCCATCTTCTTTCAAATGCATCTTGTAAAAGGCTGCCTACTGTGGTCTATAACCCTCTGCCTACACAGGTAGGAAAGTGGCATTTTCCACTGACCTTTTGCCCTTCCTATGGGGTCTCCACAGACACCAATTCTTTACTCTGAGGGGACTGGTGGGAACATTGAGGGAGCTGGTGGGAAACATTTGCATCCAGATGTTTCTAACCCTAAAATAACCTCAAAGATTTGCAAGACATCCCAATAGTGGGAAACTGCCCCTTCCCACCACAGCTGGTAAAAGAAATACAGCGGGCACGTCCTGCCACCTGAACGTGCATACCTGAAATAAGATGGTTTAATGGTATCAGTATCTATTTAGGTCTATTTGTGGGGAATTTCCAGCAGGTTGAAATGCAATTTTTTTGCCATGTTAATGGTATTACTAGCTTTACTCTTATGTACTTAATGAAACAAAGTGTATGACTGGGAGATGAAGGTTTTGATTTATTGAGCTACGTCAGCCAAAGTTTAGAATTACGTTTATGCTGAGTTCATTCATGCTGTTAAAGAAAAACTTTCCAGAGTATCAGCAGAACAAGTATTAACTAGATAGTTACTCAAATCTCTTATGCACAAAAGAAAGCTCAACATGCTTTAAATAAAAAAGTGAAACAAGAACTCATCTATTTAGTGTGCCAGCACTCTTATTACCAGCCAAAAGTCATTGACTAACACAAATATTATAGTAAAATGTTCCTAAAATTGAAAATAGGATCTGCAATCCAGTCAATAGATGCAAATTACTAAGGTATTTTTGCAAACATCTGTTTGGAATAACTTTTCATAGAAGAGAGATTTAAATAGAAAAGTATATAAGGCAAAATTACCTAAGTCAGTCTGTTTGCTGCTTAACAGAATATTCTGAAGGTCAGATGTTTTGATGACTTAAATATTGATAATATATATTTATATAGCACCAGTGATCTGAAAGAACCAGACCTCAGGGCAATTTAAAGACTGCATGTAAGTCTGAACATATCTGTGAAGAAGCCTCAGAGGTGAATGGATGATGGATACAGGTAAATATAGAGAGAGCTGGTACCACTTTGTGTTTTGTCGCTAATTCTAGCTAGATCTAGAGCAAGATCCCACTGCAGGTATTCCATGTAAAATATACCTGCTTGCAGAAGAAGGCAAGAGGAGTAAGGCATTATATTAAAATCTTATGCTCTACTTGAGCTAGGGTCTCCATCTCATCCATAAAAGTTAGAGGAAAATGCAGTGTCTGTGGGGGGAGAGACAGGGAAGGCAAGGTAGGGCAAAGCATGGAAATGCAAGGAATTGTTAAACCCTGAAATTCCTGTATAATACACATAAATATTCTGCATTATGCCTTTGGATATCTTAGAAAACATTAAAATCTGAAGGCTTGGTGTTCATGCTCCTAGCTGTTTGTTCAGCTGTTTGTCACTGTGCAGACACACAGCAGTGGGACAGGCAGCTCACCAACTCCTCTCACTACCTGCCAAGAAAAAATTAGACTAAGCTATAACTTTTGGTTGTTTCAAGGTCTGAATGGGACAGCACACTTCTGAGGTACTCTAGAGATCCTCTGATGGATGCTTCAGGGCATGACATCAACAGTATATAATAACAGCATCAAAAACAGCTGCCCACTGAGCAGTGCTTTATTTTTTTATCTTTTTTTAACTGTAAGAACTAAATTAGAGAATGTATCTAGAACTTTCATGATTTGGTATATGACCAGTCTTTAAAGATAGAAACCATGTTGCATAGTATTTGTAATTCAAATACTTATCTGGAGTTATTTATATTCCTGTCACTTTCCCCACCCCCAGCTAACATGGAGTCAGATTCTATTCTCAGTTAGCCCAATGAAAGTCCACTGAAATCAATGGAATTAGTCGGATTCGCTCCAATGTAATCGGGAACAATGCCACTGAACATGACCATTGTGCTTTTGCACCTAAGCTGCTACTTTAAAATATAAGTATTTGAGTAATTCCTGATCTTTATTTTCAATGGAAATATATCAACTTCTTCCCCTGGAAAATTTAAATGAGTAGCAGTGTCCAGTGTCTTTACAGATGCACTGTCTTTCAATGTGCTTGGTAAATAGTCTAAATTGACCTCCCTTCCCCCCTTGTGGTACCTGGTTCCAATCACACTCAAATCATATTACTTATCATTCCTGCTATGAAAATCATCAAATACAGTAGGTGAAGATTTATTGTATCTCTTTAAGAAATAAATAATTCATTGAATACATTAGATGGAGTATTGTAGACTTTCTGAAAATCAACAAGATAGCTATTTCTTGCAGCTGATATGGTTTAGAATGCTTTTAATCTTGGAGTAGATAATAAGTTATGTTTCTGGGGAAAAAAATAAAAAGGGAGAAAAGGGAGTTGTGCAAATAAACAATACTGCTTTCTCCTCAGAAATGTATCTATGTTCAGAAAAGCATTTAGAAGTGCAAGCAAAATTAAGAGCTTGCTTAAAACAATATGATTTAATATTTTCAATTCCCTCCTGACAAGGGATGATACAGTTTTCTCTGAAATAATCTTTGAGTTAACATAACAAGAAAATATAAAGTGGAAGACTACATCTAGCTGGAAACCCAATATATTTGTTGGGAAACCTGGGATAAAGTGAGAATAAAGAAAGGGGAGAGGCAGATATTTTTCATTGTCATGACATGACCAGTGAAGAAAAATTTAAAATACCACTATTGTTCTTTCCAGAACTCAAAGTGTAAAGTAGATGACAGGTTTAAAATGACTGGATTGTGGTTTGATCACAATGTCCACTGACTACTTCAGGTCACTGGGAAAATCCAAGCTTTTGATCTAAACATAGATGACATACTAAAATAGACCTACATCCTTGAGTGAGACAGAAGGAGCCAGCAGTCTTTTTTCTGTATTACAGAGGTCTTCAGCTGAGATCAAGTAATCCTATCTAGAAATCTGGTCATAATTCAGAACATGTTTAGTAAGGATTATTCATTTGGATCAGGTAGAATTTCTGAAAGATTGGGTTTACATCCAAAGATACGTACAGTCAGTTTAATCTAACATCTCTGTCTTAGCATTTCATTGTCGTGGATGTTGCTACTTCATTACAAATGAGAAAGGTATTCAGTCATGCTGAATGGGGATATTTATATGTAAATATAGGAATTTTTGCCTTGGCAATAACTTCATTTCTGGGATGGAAGTTTATGTGATTCTCCCAATGCTACATTAACCACCAAAAAAAAACCTGACACAAAGTAAAGCCAAAAGACTAGCTTGCTACTCTGTCCCTGTACACATTTAATGCCTCACTTCTACCCAGCAGCCACTACAAAATTATGCAATCAGACAAAGAAGATGGTTTGAGCCAAACTTGCCCCTGGTGCTGATCCCTGGAAAATCAATACATTTCCTCCCTGAGTGACCCAGGCCACATGAATGCTTTAGTAAGTGGTCATTGGGTTCACTGACACAGGAAACTTCTCATATCTTCAGGAGGAAAACATGAAAATACAGAGATGATCGCACAAAATATTTACATTGAAAGTATGTGCGTGTTGCAAATTTAAGCCCCCTCAACTTCAGAAAAATCAGAATTAAGCTTGCTTTTGCAACTTTAATTTGAGCTCGTTGCCCATATGCATGATAATAAGTCTTTAACTGCAAACACACATACATCATTCAGTTCATAGGATGGACGATGCCCCCGGAGTGAGCAGCTGTTCAATATTTTTTTTATTCTTATCACTCAATATGTAGCTCCATGCCTTCCTTACTGCACATCATTCAAACCCTGTGCAGAATACTGAATTATTAATATCTTTATGGGTGTTTCTGTAACATTCTCTACTAGGGTTTCTGAGTGCTTCCCAAATACTAATTACTTTACCTTCAAACCTGAGAAGTGAGATTGTACTATTAGACTCCCTTTACAGATGGGGAACTGAAGTGCTGAGCCGTTATGGCCAAGATTGATAAAAATGTCTGCTAATATGGGGTCCTCAATATGACATGCTCAGAGCTAGATTCTCCAAGATGCTTAGCATTTTTATGGTATTTTATATGTCTAAAGCATAAGTCCCATTTATCTCAGCAACATCTGTGAGTACTCAGCCCTTCTGTGAATCAGTCCTGAGTGTATGAAGTTGTGCACTCAGGAAATAAGGAATACACAAGTGCATTCCACCTGTAAAACTTTCACTTGAATCACGTGAGGAACATGAGTCTACCAAAGAGACAAAATCAGGAGAGATGAGGGTTCACTCCTGGAGCTACGGTTCCAGGAGAATCCTTTTATCCATCATAACATAGAGCTGTTTTCAGAAGAGAGCTTGCTGTCTCCCTGTTCTGGTTTCATTTATGGCAGCTTCTCAATTTTTCATGATACTTGAGCAGATGACAGCCTTTTATGTTACAGTACTCCAGGAAGCCCCTGTGCCTGACAAAGTGTGAATGCTGTAGAACAAAAGAAAAACAAAAAGACTGTTCATTCTAAGGCTGGTACATAGCATGAAAGAGGACATTGAGAGCTGGTAAGGAAAGCTGGATTCTGTCCATTTCTCATCTCTCAGTTGAATGCACAATCTTCAGAGTTTTTTTGATACTAATTTTTTGTATACAGTTTTTTAACCCTTTATTTTTTAAAACTAAACAGGATTTTTGCTGTGTAGAGCAACACTGTTGCTCAGGGTGCTCTTAGGCATGGCTGTCAGCTTGTGGTTGGCAACATCACCTCCTAAAAGGCAAGATAACATAGGGGCAACAGCAATGGTGGTCATGGAGCTCCATATAAACCCATGGCAGGAGTGTACATGGCATCCTGCCCGTAGGTTTGACAGCTGTTTGCTTTGCAGCCATAAAATCTTGAGGCAAATCTTGATAGGAGTTTGTGCTAATGGTGCATCTTTCTCGTTCTAGTGTAGCACTTATGGTCTTGTATCTTCTTATTTGAAGCCCATTTAGATACACCCAAGAAAATAATTGTAAAATAATTCTTAAAATTAGCTAAAATATGCTTGCTTTTAAAATTAATTTTGGAATTTATGAGATTTTAAATTTTGAATTTTTTTTTGCTTTGAACCATTTTAAAGTTTGAAGATTTGGCAGATCACTGGTATGGAAAATTTCACAATTTTAATGGAAAAATTCACAACATTATAAGAAGGATAAATACAGAGCCTTAAAATGGGAACTATTGAGCTTCCTCAACTTCAAAACTTTGGAGTAGGCAGGGGTTGGGCAATGACAGTATATTTATTCCTTATCAGATTCTGACTGCCTTTATTGCCTTGTTTTCTTACACTATTACTCATATCCCTTTCATTAAAAAAAAAAAAAAAAAAAAAAAAGGATTTACCCCAGTATTGAACTATTGAGCTCTTTTTTTGGTTATTGTTTGGAGGGGTTCCAGGGGGTGGTAATAGGCTGGGGCTTTTTGCTGATAGATTCTCTTTATAAATGGCCATATTCTATATTTGGCTACTCTACGATTTTCACCCTATTTTGTAAATTGATTTCCTTTCAAGGAACATATGACTTTTTCCCTGGGATGCATTTAATACCTGCACAGAGAGGCTGTCTGTGAATAGGGGAGGATTTGGCAGCTAAAGCCACTGTACTCTGTTTCTCAGCAGCCTGTTGAAACACTAATGACTGATCTAATAAGCCAGAAGTATTAGAAGGTCAGAGTGAACAACATTGCTCAGCTTGACCCTCCATTATTTATGGTTTGTCACATCAGCTATCAAAGCTCCAAGCCAGGAGCTGATAAGGAGCTGAATCAGCAGCACAGGCATGACACTGCAACATTCTCACTTTGTGTGAATAGCAGCCCTGCGTTGTGGTGACCTGTGCAACCACCCATGACACATGTCCTTAAAGGTGGTCCCTGCCTGCTCACTATTTTATGTAGAGACTCTCTTTGTAAAGTTCAGGATTAACAATACAGTTGGCACTCAACTTTTGCTTTTCTTTTCCTTAAAAGGTCTAGACCCCAAATAATCTTTGAAATCAAAGGCTCCTCTTTTTATAAGAGATCTGGTTTCACACTGTTGAGACCATAGTTTAATTATTAAATAAATTATGTGGTTAAAAAAATTACAATCTTAAACTTGGAGGTAATAGCATCTTCTTCATCTCAGAGAGAGGTACCTCAGCACAGCAGCAAAGTTGCTTGATGAAGCAAAGACGGGGTGGAGAGAGCGAATCCGTTCCTAGAATCAGCTCCTGTCTGCATTTTAGCACAGAATAAAATGGACTGGATTAGGGTTGGAGCAATCCAGTGGGTGAGTGTTACAGCCCTCAGTGTGTCAGACTCTCAGTGGGATCACAGAGACAGCAAGAGGACAGCTCAAGGCATAGCTCCTACAGGCTGTGGGATGGTATGGATGCTAAAGGGTCTCAGAAGCCACTCTGCAATCCAAGCCAGAAATGGATGCACAAAACCATCCAAGTGTCAGATGTTTGAATGTTGTTGACTTGTATGCAGATCATGGTAAGCATGTTAACAAGTGTTTTCTTTGTTACATTATTTTTTATTCTGTCGTGATGAGAATGAGAATGTTATTTTATCAGATTCTGATGTAATCAATGGCATTGTTGCTCCTTCAAGAGTGATTTTCTGGAAGCTGACAAAGTGACAGTATTGGCCAGGTTGTTAAAGGCTACGAACTTTTCTCTACCTATTCCACATAATTTAACAAATCATGATAACATACCTTTGAAGGTTGCCAATCCCAAGCACAAACTACATGTCATAAGTAATAAGGAGTTTAAGTAGGATCCCTTTTCATAAGACAAAGGCAAATGCTCTGAGTTGCTTCAGTGTCTATGTACTCATTAAAATCTTCCTAAGCTTATTAACTTTCAGGATCTGTTTCCTTGAAAAGATTTGGAGGAGGGACTCAGTCAAAACATCCCCAAGGCTAGTTACAATGTTTATAACTCTTGCAATTTCATTGTGTCACTATATTTGGTGTTTTTTTCCAAGCTACAGACATCAGAAGAAAATGCTGTTGCAAAATTCACAGCTCTCATTATAAATGCACAATAAAACCAAATTCTATTCTGCACTGTTTCACAAAAAAAGACATAAAATGAGTGTACACCCCGAACTCATAAACCAGAAGGAAAATGCAAAATATTTAATCACTATCATCTCATGAGAAGGCCCTGAAGAATTGGCAATGGTTTGTTTGCCTTCTGTTACAAAGCAGAGGAAAACTTCTATACACAGTGATCTGGAGAAAACTTACTGGAACATTCCTATTGGAAAATGAAAATTCCAGGCCAGGGTTGGGTTTGTTTACTTTCTAAATACTACAGCTAACAGGACTGTCTTTTCTGAGCAATGAGAGAAGGCCAACAACCAATTCAGTTATATGTTGTGTCCCCCAGCAGACACATGCAGGAATATATTCACCTTTGGGCAGTCTAGCAAGTCCCTTTCCTTCCTTTAAGCTGTTGTCCTTTTGACTGATATCTTCACTCCTGCTCTAAGATTCCAGCACTATGGAAATAGAGGAGGCACCAAATCAATTGCTGTCTCCAAAAATCTGAGGACCTAGATGAAGACAAATGTGCCATTCCACATAGGGCACAGACAAGTTTGGTACGTACATGAAAAGAAACAGAGGAAAGGGAAGGTAGCATTTTAGTTCCTGAACCAGAGAGACTGGGGGGAAAGTAGGATCTCATTTCTCATAATTCTCTTCTGTAGTGCAGGAGATTTTCCTATTTCTGTGGGATTCTTTTCTGGATTGGTCTATGGAACCAAGATCGTTCTTCTATCTGTAAATAATAATAAAAAAAATTTTTTTTGGTCTTTTTATGCAAACTTAGTGCCATATTTGCAATTGGTGGTGGCACATTAAAATCTCATTTAAGTATAATCTGATACGGTGTAGTAAGGTCTCATTCTAGGACTTGATATGGGTAAATGCCTTAAGATTAGACTGGCATTTTTGTGGAAAATTTAATTAATTTATTTTTATTTAGAAAATTTAATGAATCAGTTGAATGTTAAATGAATCAATGAACCAGCCTTACTAAGAAACTGCCTCTTTTCTGAATTCTTTTAAGAAGAGCAGATAAACAGAGGTTAGAGCTCTAAGAATCTAAGCAGCCGGTAAAGGTGAGACTGAGCTGCTGAGCCATTCCTTCTGTGGCAGCATGGGTGTAAGGCAAATCAGAATCACCATGTCACCACAGCACGTGACAGGCAGCCTGACAGCCTAACTACTGAGGGTGGATTCCCCTGGACAGCAGAGTTAAATGTCACAATGCCTAAATCCCTCCGTGCATTTTGCACTTCATGCTTTCCCCAAATCTTAGGACTGTGAAGTTGAAATTGTAGGTCACAGAGGTGTACACTTCACACAATTGCTGCTGGATGGGACTCTGAGGTTCCTCATAGTAGTTCTTAATTTTGATAAGAAAAGCAATACACATTCCACTATTGACTATTAGTTTGTCTATGACTGGAAGAGAACATTACAATTAATTTAAAAATTACTTTAATTTCTATTCTGAGTTTGGAGATTGAGATTTTTTTTTCTATTTGTTTGTTTGATATTTTGTTCATTTGTTTCTTTTTGCTTTTGACAAATTTTCTAGAGATTAAACCGTAGATAATGAGGTTAAGCATTTCTTTTACATAATAACACATTCTTCCCAGCCTCTTCCATTCCCTTCTCTTTGTCCTCCACCCCTTCCCTCTCTCCTCTGCTCCATACATAGTTATGTCAAAGGATGCCACTTTTGAGCTTGCGAGGAATAAGCTAAATTACATCCTTGATTTTCATCTTCCTCCATCACTCAGCACTGTAGTGAATTCCTATCCTGAAAGAATAGACATTTTCTGCTTTATGCTCATGTATATGTCTGCAATTTACATGTCCATGGGCCACATGCCTAGGTATAATTATTGCTAAAGACTTAAATTACAATTAAAATGTGTTTTAATGACAAATGCAGACTAAACTAAAACCAACAACAACTAAAAAAACTCATTGTAGGATCAAAATTCCAGAGACCTTCTACACTGCAAATTCTACTGTTCAAGCAGTGGAAAAACAATACAATTACATGCAAGGGCTTGTAGAGACTTGCTTAATGCATGATGAACATGCTGACCAAATACAAAGTCCTCCTACCTCTCTCTCCCAGAAGTATCTGAAAGGAAGAGGACAGATGTAATCTTCCTGATTTTGGGCCATCACAGAGAATGGGATGACAGATGTTGAGCTATTCTTTCAGTGTGGGCAGGAACTCCTCTCTGTCAAACAAAGAAGATTGACAGTCTCGGAGCCCAGTTTATTTGTATAAAAAAGCCAGCTGCTTCTTTAACAGTTGAAGGCAGTATTCCTAGCATAGTGAAAGTAGATGAATAAATTAATAACTACTAACATGATGTCTGTTGAATGATTCTGTGGAAACAGTAATTCCACAAAAATGTAGCATAGACTTAATGTCACTTTTCCCCATGGAATGAAATGTGTCTTTACTACTGAACATACCAGGTTCCCAAATTCGTACTTGAAGCCATCCTGAAATCTGTGCAAGATCTAATGATTGCTAACTGCTATCATATACAAAACACTGACTGCATCCTAATAAAAAATTACTTTAAACTTTCTGCCTATGAGAGAATTTTTTTGGTGTAAACAGATTTCTAATTACCAACGAGTGGACTTCAGCCATTTCAGAAAATCCATTTAGTATTTGATATCTCTTTTATCTACTTTTAATATAGCATGACACAAGCTGATATTTAAAGGGTTGTTCTTTACAGTGTTATTCATTTTTCATTAACCAAGAACATCTAAGGGAAAAAGTAGTTTATGCCATGAAAGTCGATTTTTATTTGCAGTGTCTGAAAAATAGAGCCCACATACAAGCTGTGGTCCGATGAGACACCTTTCCTAGTCACTGGGTTCTTCTCAATTAGCCATCATCGCACTGAGCCCTCCGCGGCCGGACCCGAGCACGAGGAGGCGTGCGCTTTACTGCTCTGCACCTGTGCAAGCTCTGCTCGCGTCGCTCCGGACAAGCAAGGTTTGCCTTACAGGCGGCGAGAGCGCCGCGCCGCTCGGGCTGGCGGCGGCCCCGCGGCTCCGAGCGCGGCC
>WBNO01019024.1:185587-206281 GCA_013400575.1 Peucedramus taeniatus | reverse complement strand
ATAATATAATATAACATTATAAATATTAATAAAAATAATTTAATATATTATAAAATATCCTTGGTAATCCCATTTTGAACAGCGTGCTCACTGAAAAGGTCACTTACACATATATCCATTAAGCTCCTCCCACAAAACAGAATAAACAAACCTTCCTGTCACTTGATGCAATGTCAATAAATACATCCAAAAAATACCCAGTCTTTGCAAAGTCTTCTCCCACATCTGTTTCTAGTTATCACTTTATAATTCAGTATACATCTCCCATCCCATTCCAGAAACCATTTGAACTTCATATAAAAAGATAAGAATTTGTCCTGTCTGGCCCAGATATAGTTTATACCAGATATTACTCAAATGCTATCCTAATTTATATAATGAACAAGGCAGATCAAAAAGTTTTACCAGAGTCAAGGATCAGTGTCTTTTGGAAAGTAAGAATAACTAAATCAGGCAATCGGTAGATGTTTTGCCTCATTTTAGCAGGAACAGCTGGAAGGAACACTTTCAAAATCTTGTCCATGACATTCCCCTCTAGTGAGCTTTTGCACCTGCTGACAGATGCTGCTAGCTTGATCTTCTTAAGAGAAATGTTTTAGCAGCCCTTTTCCCTTCCCTCAAATCTACTTTTGGTTTCCTACTGTTGATGGTCCCTCTAGAAGTTCCAACCCCAGGCTCCCTCCCATTCAACAGCTGTCAGACAATACCTGTACTTCTGTTCTCTACTCTTTTTTCTTTGTTCACATTCATTTTCCTGCAGTTTCCCTACCTTTTTATCACCCTAAAGACCTTTTCTCCTCATGTTGCTTTCCCACCTTTCAGTGAAATGTCACCATCCAAATCTTTGTTAAGCAAGAAACTTACTTTCTATTACTATACTTGAGACCCAAATTCTGTGATTCCTAAACCATGGAATTTTTTTTCAAATAATTCACATTATTTGCTTCGACAGCTTTGTCCCCAACTGAACACCCTTGGCTAGCACTGAACACTGCAGTCAGGGTGATGTGCAACTCCTTGTTACGTTCAATACATTTTTCCTCTTCCAAAAGTAGAGATTACAAACCCTGCCTGCAAACCACGACCCCTTTGTATCAAATTCAACAGACACAGAGCAAAGTGAACTAGAAAAGATGGTCCTTGTCTCTCTCTCTCGCTCTATTAAACAGCCAGAGTACAAATCCCAGTTTTGGAGCCGGCTCATTCAGCTTTGCCTCAGGGGTATTTGCACCATGGTGTGCCAAAGTGCAGCTGTGCCCTAAGTAAACTTTAAAAGACCATTGTACAGACTTGTGACAGGCAGGCATAATAGGCATAAAACACTTGAAAAGCCTTAATTGTCGAGAAAAAGAAGAGTTTGTTAAGGACAATGTTTGAAAGAGAAATAATTTAATCCAAAAAAGGCAGACCTGAGTCAGAACCTCCAGGCAAAATTTCTGGCATTGGGATAGACCAGCATCGAAATCACCCTCCAAGAACAGCAATAATCCCCTCTTCCTTTGGAATTTTAAGGCTCATGTAGACTGGGCACAGAGCAGAATCCAGGGAATAACATTAGATGTCATGAAAGGCTTACTCTGCTGCTAAATTCAGAGACAGAGAAATGAGCTGAAAGCCCTGGTGTTCCTAAGGTACCTCTTATTCACAGCTCAACTGTCTTTTATGTTTACTATTCATTACAGGATGCTGATCTGGTGTTTTCTTCAGTACTCTGACACAGATTTTAAGCTGAAAAACCCTGTGAACAAGATTGAATTACTGACACAGATGCACTAATTGGTTATTTGATATTATCAAATTCTACGTTCATTACAGAAGTCATTAAAATTATTTTCTTTCCTTCAAAAATGGGAGAGAAGACATAGGCAAATGTGAAATTGCCTCTGAAGCACACAGAGACATCAGTGACATGGGCATTTGGCTCAGCAGTGCAGAGAGACGTGGCTGGCACATGCTCCTGAGCAGCCAAGTCTTCCATAAAGATAAATGCATGGCTAATTGCAGTCTTCCCTCTCAGGTGCCATGGCAGCAGGCATTACCCAGACTGAGGGTAAAGCATTAGAATAATGAGCCTGAGTCGGTGGTGGGACAGTATTTTCAGCTGTGATGACTTTACTGGAGTGGAGCTGCGTTGTCAAAGCTGCCTCCAAAACTGGCCTCTGTAAATGCTCCTCCTTAACACTGAGGCTGAGTCCCGAGGGAAAAGGCAGCACAAAAAGGAAAGACCAAGAAGTTAAGACAAAGGAGGACAAAATAATCCTGTGCCACGGAAGAAGTTAAAAAGGCACAAGCTGCAGCTGCTGCCAAAGTTTTGTTAGGAGAGCTACTGGAGCAAGCAGCTGCAATTTGAGATTAAACTCTTTCCTCCTCCAGTTCTTCTCAGCAATATTTTATGCAATGTTAAATTAAGGTCAGATAAAGGACATAGTAGTAGTTCTTGCCAGTGAAAACCACAAGTTCACTACTACATTATATTTATTTACTGTTTGATAAAAAGAGTTTCCCTTTGAAGGTCCATTTGAGGAACCTGTGAAACTGAGAATAATATTTGGACACAGCTCTGAAGAGTTAATGGAAGTTCACTGTGCTCTGTCTGAGGTCTGAAGTTGGGGTTCTCTTTCAGCATATTAGTTGAATGCATACATGGAATATTTTACTTTATGTTTATTGCAACTTTTGCAATGTATTGCAAACAAAACTTACACTAATAGCCCAATTTCGTGCAATTATCTGAATGCAAAACATTGTTCAGTTGAATTCCCATAACCAAATCCTACTGGTTCCCTTGGCAGTCTCACTTTCAGTTACGAACCAAGGTCTGTGCACATCAGATGAAATGCTGATATTGTAAAAAGTAACATTTCTCCAAAAGTTATTTTCAGTGGTCTTCTGCCATACAGGCTGTTTTCATTGTCTGCAACCAAAAGCACTTGAAGGAAATCTTATTTTAACATCACAGGCTTGTAATACATATACTTTAGCTAGAGCAGTTTGTTGTGCTTTTGTGGTAATGACCCAATTGTGTTTGCACCATAATTGTACCTCTAAATGTCTCTTGATCTGCACATGTGGGGCAAAGTGTGGCCTTATGAATATACAGGTGAAGAGGAAGAAAATAGGAAGGCCATACAGAGACTTACATCTTTCTTTTCCTTACATTTGTAACACAGCTAACACAGTTTTGGAAGACAAGTAGTGGATGATGTTAACACTCCATTAGTGCCAACCTGGTGTTCAAGTCTGAATATTCAGATATCCTGAGGCTGGCTATCAGTTCATACATGTTTAGTTTAGTACTTACTTTTACCTTTTTGGGGCCTTTACAGTTTGTATCTGCAAGATTTACTCCACAATCTATGAAAAAATGTGAGGGGTATTTTTCTTTTTAAGTAAAATCCAGGATTCAGTAAATCACATGACTCTAGGAACTAAAGAAAAATATCCAAGGAGCTGAAACTTATAAGAGCCAGGGACATTGTGCTATGATCCCCAAATCAAGTTAATTAATTAACCCAGTCAACTGACCTGCCTTTCTGGAAAGAAAACGTGCACCTTGAAAAATGTGGATAGCATCATACTGCAGAGTGTACTTCCTTGAAGCTTTGCAAGGTTTGGTTCTGTTCTAGTACATCCCACTTTTCCTGTTCCTCTGAAATACCTATCCAGCATTTCCTTATTTGTGCTCTTTTACTGTATTTTTGGTTGATTACAGACCTTTTGGGTGGGAGGAAACCATTCTTACATCCCCTTTGGAGGGAACAAGCCTTGCTTGATTCAACCAGGACAGATGTAATAGACAATTTTTAACTGAAGTTACCTACATACATTTCTTTGAAACTCAGTCTCTAAACTCCATTCTTTTGTTGTGAATTGAAAGAAATAATATTCATTTCATAATGAGATAGGGCAGACATCAGCCTCTGGCCTTGCCTGGCTCTCTCATTTGTCTATAGAGGAAGGTTTTGATAACCTGGGCTTTTCTTGTACATCGATAATGTTACATGAAATTAATCTCAACCCTGATGTCATATTTTGGATAGCCATAATTCAGAATAGTAATATTAAATTCCTTTTTCACTTTTGCTGCCTTAAATATCTTCCATCTTTTTTTGCCCTAAAGGAACAGCTGTCTCTCCAGGCAGCGAAATTTCTGTCCCTTATAAAAGCTACACATTTATCTGATATCATTATTCAGGTCTCCAAATGACCTTCATCAAAGAAGAGGAATTGAAGACATCATATTTTGGTTATTAAAGGGAGAAAAATAATTGGAAAAAGAGGGAAGAAAAAAAAATCAGTAAGTTTTTAAACAGGAGAGAAATAAATAACAAACACAATGTTTTTACCTTTGCATGTCACCTTTTATATACTACTAATATAATCACACACCCTGATAAACACACATAGATACCCTGTTATTAATTATCTTTAAGGAATATTTCAGATAGTAAGGCATGACTCTCCCATCTTATTTTGGCTGGCATGCTCTACACTAGTCCCTTGTCACTGAACCTGCAAACATGGCCACTCTGGCATTTTACTTACACAGTATTTTATTTCTGAAATTACTGTTAGCCCAGAAGAATTCTTGGGGAAAACAAATTTCATTTTGTGCTATATGCCAGCCATCCCCATCACAGATGTCAAAGAATAAAAAAATATATATTGGCTCTCTCAGGATCCTTTCATTTTCTCTGTCTACTTTTTTAGAGCTGCCACAATTGCTCGCTCCTTGCAGAGCATGAGACAGATGTGTAACATCTCCACTCACTTGCACATGGAATACTCACAAAGCTGGTTTCCTCTCATTAAGCCTCTCTAAGAAGTAACTGATAGCAATGCAGGCCTTGGCAATTATTTAACATTTTGAACAGACAGAAATAAGTGGACTGGCTGCCTTGATGTTGCAGCACTTCACTCTCACATGACTGTCTGGAAATTCTGCTGCCCTGAATCTCTGGTTTCTAGTGAATGTGTAGTAATACACCAGCGTCTCCTCAGGAATGCCTTTCACAGGCATGGAACTGTATAAAAAAGCTTTCTAGCATTTATTTGTTATGTGCATTGCTGGCACAAAAGTTTGCATTGGAACAGGCAAGGTAATTAATTGCCATTCTGATTTAACATTCCTCTATCTTTCACACCCTTGCAATACCCATTCATACATATATATATTTATATGTTTATACATATACATGCACCCATACATTTATAAATGTACAAGCATTTGATGCCCTATTTTTTGGAGCAGAAATCAATACTAGCTGTCCACTGCCAAGTGGCTCCCCACAATGCATGGCCATGAAATTCTGCATTATCAAACACTTGCATGTAGGATATAGAGGAGAAAAAAAGAAAAATGGTCAAATGAAGGCATCTTTCCATTTCCCACTTCCAAAGCATATATAAACAGAAAATTGGAAGGGATCAAAATCCACATTCTTAGAGCTTCTCGTGTATCACATATTGTATTTAATTATACATTTTTCAAAAGACTCCACCTACTCCCTGAGACTAGAAATCTTTTAATGGCATGAAGTTAGTCAATCTTTCTTTCATTAATATTCATATATATGCCCCAGTACTTACATTTAAATCCACTAATGAAGATTCACTGCTGCTGCAGCCAAACACTGCAGGACTGGAACTCTTTTGTGCTGCCCTGTGTAGCACTGAACTACATGATGGGCAAACAGCACTTATTAAACAGCAACCACTTCACCTGTTTTATTGCTCCCTTAGCCCTTCAGTTAATCCCTGGGACAGTGCAGTCTCAATTGAGGTGGGTTACGCTCTCATTGAAGTGATGTGAGAGATAGCAGACACTTGTATATCACTGTCCTCTGTGTTGAAAAGACATTTTTAATAATCCCTGCCAAGTTTTTCAATCTTTTCATCTTTTGCATTTTAAAATGTTCCTCATTTTATGAAAGGGAGACAACAGTGCTTCTCTTCTTCCCAAGGATTTCTTACAACCATGCAGCTTCTCGTTTCCATTTAGCACTAACTCAATCCCTTTATGCAGCACCACACTGGGATGTGTAAACTTAGCCTGGAACAGAGTCTGAAGGCAGAAGAGACCATTATGACCATCTAGGATTTTTCTCAGGGATTCCTGCATGAGGCTTCACAGTTTCAGTTGCCAAGGAAACAATTATCAATCTTTTCAATCCATGACCATCCTTATGCCTCCTTTCCATTTTGCTGTTTCTTGCTACAATAATAAAGAATCTTGTCAAATGTTCTGGTCTCCAGCTCTTGCATCCTGACCTCCACCACAAAGAAAGAAAAGGAAAGGCTGTTGAGTATCCTTGGCTGGGAGTTCAGTCTGAAGTTTACCTCCTACCCTTGAATTTTGTGCTGCAGGTGGACAGCCCTTTGAAAATGATCCTCTCAGCTGCAGATAGCTTATCAAATGCTCTATTGTTTGACTAACATAAGACATATTATTTTTTAAATTACCCAGCAGTGTCATTTAAATTACCACTTGATATATTTGTGGAATCTTTCCTTTTACCCCAGCCTTAGCTTCACTACAACCTCATGCAGAAATGCTTTGGGGGGAAAAAGCACATTTTATTATAACATGCAGCTGAAGAGCAAAAGCAATAACGAGGGAAAAAAAGGAGGATGCAAAAGATGGGAAACTGTGTAGGAGGAAAATAGAAGGCAAAAACTCTCTGCATCAACTAGAGAATAAATAAAATGAAGTCACAGCCAGAGCAAAAATTTTGGAGTCTCAGGAGGTTAAAGTTGGGTACCTTCAGGTAAGTTACAGATCTGCATGATTCCCTAAGGTCTAATGAGTTCCACCTAGATAGTTCATAGCTTCTGACAGTTACACTGATTTCATGACTTTAAATACAACTCTGATCAAGGTGACTGTGTGAAGGACAGAAGAGTGACTCACCAATGTAATTTGTAATTGAGGTATTCCCTTCAAATTCAGTGGAATTAGATCAGTGTATTCTGCTCCTCAGTGTGCCCAGGAGGGAGGATGAACACAGCAACTGTAGGAAGGGAAAGAAAAGCCACATACTGACAAAAAACTTATGGGGAAGAGGGCTGCCTTTTGATAATTCACCAATTAGGGCAATTGTCATGCTTTTATAAGTAGCCTAACAATAGCTCACTTAAAGGCAAGCAGACTTACCTTGCAAACCTTTGAAATATCAGACGACCAAAGAAAAGTCAGATACATAGAAACTGAAACATTCCTCAGAGTATACTTCTAGGGAGAGAGAAACAAGGTAGACCACATTAATAAAACAATTGCTGTTTATGGTGAGGGAGAGATGCTTCAGCCCTTCCTCTTCTGGACACTCATTTTTGGAGCCTGCTGAGAGTTTTTTTATTCTGTGTGTGTATGAGCCATATCAGGAAGATTGTGAGGATGGCCAAACCATGCCATGTGTATACAGAGGGTGTTCTCATACAATCACCACCATGGAAACACTGAGCACATATCCAGTAGATCTAGCACCAGAGATGTTGTGCCTCTTCTAGAACCTCCACCAGATTATGCCTCAGGATAGAGCTGTGTCATTGCTCACTACAAGCCTGGGAAATCAGGATTTTTTGGCCATTTGGCTCCATTTGTTTAAGACATTGCACCTAAATGTAGCCCAGAAAGATGCACCATACTAAAATCCCTGAAATATTTTCCAGCTGAAATCACTTGCTGATGATTTGGGGTGGTTGTAACAGAAGTAGTAAGATCTCTGTGTGAAAAAATGATGGCGGAGACAAGTTATTTTTATGAATGTCAACAATATCTCAGTTTTCTTTTTGACTATTTTTCGGTCAGGCTGTACAGAAGAATGTGAGAGGGAAGGAAATAGGAAGAAAATAATAACAATGTACCCATACAGTTTCAAATATCACAGTGCTGTTAAGAGTAGTATATAGAGGAATATCTTCCCACATACCTTCAGGCAGGCGAGTGTTAATTTCTCCTGAGTCCAGGGAGAATAAAGAAGACTTTGAACTGCTGAAAAGCACATCTAGACAAAGGGAATGGATGAACAGCAGTGTTGAGATGAGTCAGAAAATGCCAGTCTTCAAGAGAGAGTTGGGTTTGGCACTTGACCTTGAACAGGTTTTTATGCTCTGTGGAAACTGTTGAAACAAACGTGTTTTCTGGTGAGACTTATGTACAAATGCTCTCTCTTTGTTTCATCTCATGTTTCATCTTCTGATTTCCTTTGGCTGAATAAACATCTTTTCTGTAAAAAAATATATATTCTTGAGCCCACTGGATCAGCTGCTGGGTCAGTGCTATAAGCCCCCAGGTGTGTTGGGTCAGTGCAGTGCAAAGCAGGCACTGCTGGCTTTTCTATTCACACGCTGAGTGCTGTATTCAACTACCCTGGAGGGGATTGTGTGGAGGAAAAAACCATCCCTGGCTGGCAGGGACATGACATGACTTAGCATGCCAGCTGCCTCACAAGCCTGTGCTTCCTCCCCTAGGCAGCAGTACACAAGTGGGAGAGCTCATTATTCTCATACAAGAGAAGCAACTACATAACAACAAAACAAAGCAAGCAAACAAAACAAAACAAAAGAAAATCCAAGAAAACCCCCCAACAAACAGGTAAACCTGAGAAAGGTTTATTGTCACTTGACTCTACCGTTTCTCTCACTGGGTTGTGCTGCATATTTCCCAGGCAACCGCTCTCCTGCTGCTGCTTGCCCCTGCCAGGCTGAAGGCAGGGAAAAGGGTATCAGTTTGCAAAAAGAGAGTGATCCTACTCCTCACAGACACAGCACAATCTTCCCCTGTGGCAGACCTGAGCACATTAATCAAGCAAATGGCAGCAGGAGGCAGAACCTGAAGGTGCTCCCTTTTTCTGTCCACATGGGCTTGCAACTATTCAACTCCCATTTGCACCATAGGACATCTTGGCAATGGGATTCAGGTAGCAGTGTCCCCTGTCTGCAGATGTACTGGGCAGGAAAGGCTTTCTGCTACATAGGAAGCTTGAGAGGGAGTCAGAGAGGGTCCTGATCATGGAAGTCTTGTGTCCTGGAGCTTGCCTCTGGATACAAGACAGATCCTTTATGCATTCTGGATCAAAACCTGCTCATTTCACTATATCTCCTCTCAGATCTTGAATGTTTCAGACTCATCAACACCACCCACTATGCTAAAACTTCCCTGTCTACTCCCACTCACATCTCCCAGCTTTCGAAGCCTAAGCAGCCCCTTGCTGTCAGACCACGCTTGATCACTCTGTGTGACTGTCCGCATCACTGTCTTCTGTCCTGCTACTCATTGCCAGCTCCTGCTGTTGGAAAGTGATTTCATGTTCATTTAGATATCAAATTGTTACATTAATGGATTAAACAACTTCTAGCATTGCCCTAATCTGTCTGAGCCTTTCCTGGACTTCTCACTGGTTCTTCTGAGGTGTGTCATTCGGCCTCCTCCTGGTGCTGTTCACACAAGCTGTACTGATGTCATTTTTAGACTGAAAATGCAGTGAGTGTATTGCTGACTCATGTGCCCAACACAGTTTCATATACATTATCACTATGCAGTTTCCTTTGTCAGCCAAATGCATAGTCTCATCAAAGCACAAAAGTCAGGTTAGTTTGAAAGTTTGCTTATAGGTCCCATAAACTCTGTCAGTGGCATTAATTGTATTCTTTCACTTAGTTCTTTCTTGACTGATCCATAAAAGCTTTCCTTTACTTTCCCAGGAACTAAGTCTAGCCAGCCTCCAATTACTGGACTCATTTTCTGGGGCAAAATTATCACCAGTCTTTTTCCTCTGTTCCATGTCTTTAATGTCCCCTGACCCCACCTTTCTCTGACTGTCCCTGCCCAGCTCTCCTTCACAGAATAGCAGGTTCTCTTTCACTCATGGAGAGGCTTAGGGGAAGAGGTTGAGGCTTCTTCCTCTCCCTTGCAGAACACTGCAGAGCTATTGCATATATCCAGCTTTGGGTTCTGGTAGGGCACGGAGTAAGAGAGAGAGCTGTGAAGATCTGCAAGCCCTCAGTGCCACCTTGGCACCTCCACAATGCGTTGGTCTGATCCACAGAGACAGCCCTGGTCACAGGAGGGACCAGATTGCCCCAGAAAAGAGGGATGAGTGAGAAAGGTGGAGCTGGGGGGCTCTCCTGCCCCTGCTTACACTTCTCCTAATCTTTGTCCAAAAGGCTTAACAGTAGTGCCATGATTGATGATGGCACAGAATCATCCTTTTGGTTATTATCAGAAGTGAGGTTCAAATTATATCATTCCTCCTTACCTGCAGGCCTATTCCAAAGTCTGCTGGAGTCCTTTCATTAGCATCAGATCAGAGTTTATGCTTGCATTTTCCTGGAGGTGTAAAAGATGCTTGCACTCCTCTTCATTTTTGGGATGCTCAGCATGGTTCTCTCCTGCAGAACAGCAGCAGCAGCATCGTTTGCATTTCCAGAGGAGTTACAGGGTTTCTTTCCACTCACCAGCCCTCTTTCATGCAGCACACAGCTTCAGAGCTGCTGGTGGGGCTCCTTTCCACCAAGCTAGCTTCTCTGATTTCAGGATTCACTGAGGATTAAAATAGATTTTCCCCACAAGTCCTGAAAGAAATCAGTGCTTATTCACAAGGAAATAGACTCAAGATCATGCAGCTGTCCTGCCCATGTAACCTGTCATATAAGCCTCTATAAAGAGCATATTTCAGGCCACAAGAAGCACAGGAGAAACACACATTTCACTGTACAGAGGGTAGATGCAGCAGAGTTGGTCTCAGATGAGGTCAGTGTATTCAGCAAAGCACTTCAAGTGCCATTTGCTGAGAAAACCTATTAATAAATGGAGACAAAGGCCATAATAAACTAAAGAGCAACTGCTTCACAGTTCAGAGAGTAAATACAGTGCCCTGGGCAAGTAAGCAAGATGGCTCAATTACAGAGAGCTCAGCACAGACCAGCTCAGACCATTGATAACTCTGCTTATCACAAAGAGAAAAATCACCATGATAGGAGAAAATAAATAAAAGAAGGAAGAAGAAAAGTGAGAGAGAAGGAAGCCACAGGAAGTTGAGCTGTATTGTGTCTGCATATAGTTAGAGGGCAAGGAGGCACATACCTTATTAAAATCTTTAAAACCCCAGATCCTTTCTCTGTAACCTTCACTTGTGGTAAAGAAAGGTCATATATGGTCCTGAAAAATTTTCCCCAAATTTTCATTCAATGTAAGGTAGAAACTGTGAGCAGTTTGCTTCTCAGAGACTCCTTATATGTTACACTTTTTCTTCAAAGCAGATCATTAGCTTCTCAAGTGTTTTCACATCGCTCAAAAGCTTAGAGCATTTCTTGGTGAAAGCCTGGTCTCCTTTGAGAATTTTGAAAGTGGTAATGAGAAAAATCCAAAACAGACACACCACTTCTCCACTGTTTTTTTTTTTTCTCAGGGGGCTGAAGTGAGGATGCTGCCTTTGCAGCTGAGGTGAAATATACTGGGGAATGGGGAAAAGTTCTGAAAAAAACCCAACAATCCAAAGAACTCCTCACCTTCATCAGGAGTTATATTCTTCATCTTCCTTACTGTAGCCAAAAGCATCTTAGGAGCAATGGATTTAAGAAGCTGGGGACTCCCATTCTGATTCAGAGGAAGGGCAACTGAAATGGATGAATGGAAGCCTGTGACCTTTCACCATCCAGACCTGGCATTCAGGTACTTCCATCATTTTGCCATGAATATCACAATCAATGGTTCCAGCACTAGAGGTGTCAGAACTTTTAATATTTGATATCCAGCTGAGGTATTATATATCCTCTGTGCAGGCACAGTGCTGTTGCCTGTAATCTGTAATCAAAAGCAAATCCTGTGATCACAGGTATGTGTTTGACTCCTTCTAGAGAAAAGCACCAGTGATATCCTTACTTGAGTGTTGAATGAATACTCTGTTCACTTTTGCTTTCCCTCTAGTATCATCTATTTTTTGGTCTGAAATCTGTGAGTGCATTTTTTTGTGATTGCATGTTCTCTGAATTCTTCTGCTAGCTCTGTTTCAAGGCCCCTGGATTATAGTGTCTTCCATGTTTCTCAACTCTACAGCGTTTGGCTGGGATGGAGATGATTTTCTTCACAGCAGCCCATATGGTCCCATGTTTTGGATTTGTGTCCAAAAAAGGGCTAACATGGAAGTGTTTTAGCTATTGCTGGGCATTGCTTGCACTGGGTCAAGGCCTTTCCTGTTTCTCCCTCTGCACCCTCAGCAAGAAGGCTGGAGGTGGGCAAGAGGCTGGGAGGGGACAGCTGACCCCAGCTGACCAAAAGAAATTCCATACCTTAGAACATCACATTCAGCAATGAAAAGTGTAGAGAAGGGGACGATTCCAAGGAAGTTGCCCAGGAACTGGCTGAGATTCACCTTGCTGGTGGGAGGTGATGAATGACCTTGCATAACTTTGGGTTTTCTTCTTATTAAGGTGTCTTAACCTCAGTTTAGCTTTCTCTCACCTCTAAGTCATTGACTACTTCCACCGTGCTCCGCTCTTAAAAGTGTCATCCAGCACCAAACTACTTTGTCCCATACCGACGTACAGCACCCAGCACAGCACGCTGGCCAAGATTAACTTTACAGTGCCCCTTAATTACGACTAAAGAATAAGTCGGGGTTTTTAATCCCTTCACTTATTGGTACGGACAGCGTGTACCTTACACTCACCCGAGCCGAGCCGAGCCGAGCCGAGCCGAGGGAAGGTGCGGGCGCCCTCTGGCGGCCGGCGGGTACCTCCGCCGCGTCAGGGCCAGGTGTCCGCCGGCAGCGGCTGCCGTGAGGTGCCGTGCCCGGAGGTTCCGCTGTCAGCAGCTGGGAGAAAAACACTTTATTCCAGTACTTCCATGAAGTGCTGAGTGCACACCCCGCTTTGGAGACCGCTGCTCCATAGGCTGCATGGAAAAAATCTGATGGCGAGAGGACCAGATTTTTTCAAGGGGTTGAGCATACAACCTTCCCTTGCAGTCCCCCTCCCAGCAGTGGAAATTCAGAACGTCTAAAAATTCTCACTCTCCCATCGATTTTCTACTCCTCTTCAACCTACAGCCTGCTCCCCCCTCGGCTGTCTTTTATCTCCCCTCATATCTGCTCTCAAAGCATTTCATCGCCTTTATCCGTCATCCCCAGTAATTCCCGACCCCCCCGCACATCTCGTTACGGGAGGTAGTGTCTCCAGCCCTTACCTACCTACAAACATCGTAATTCCTGGTACTATTTTAAAGGCTTTAAAAACCGCAAACCCCTATGGGGCTTGCTTTTCCCACCACCCTCCACTCTCCCCAGCTGCCTCTCGCAAGCCACATCTCTCTCCCGGCGTCCCTGGAGTCAGCACCACGTTGAGAGAAAGGAAAGCAGGCGAGGGGAGAGGTGAGGAAATGGGATCATGCAGGACAAGGGTCATTAAAGAAAAGGAGGGGGTAGTCCTAACCCAGGGAAAGCAGGGATAAAGCAGGGAAATGTGACCAGCAGACCCATAGAGGAGAGCAGAGCTCTGGCATCTGCATCTCCACATCACAAAGAACAGGGTCCAGGACAGACAAATAATCGGGCATATGCAGGTGAAGTGTGGTTGAACCTTCATCGATCCTCCTGCAGTCTCCTTCCTGGCCTGCCTTTGTTGTTCCTGTCACTCCTGTTCTGTAAACTCCTGAAGAGGCTTGTTGGTGTCTGAAGGAGAGAGGCAGATTGAGGATATCTGGGTATGGAAGAAACAACTTCCAGAGAACCGAAGCAAGCTTTTCTTAAGCAGCCCAGCAGCTGTGCCCCGAACCCTGGTCATTGGAAATCCAATTCAGCAGCAGCCTCGCTCTTTGTGGGAGCGTGAATTCTTCTCTGTGGTTTTCAGACTGGCATTGGCTGTCAAGAGGGCATGAGAATTTTCAACGCAGGGTCCAGTCACAGCATTGTGAATTATAGCAAGTCCTTCTTTTAAACTGTACTTCTCCCTTTTTTTTTCCTCTGTGACATTGCTACAAGTTTTAATTAATTTTTTTATGAGCTTGGAAAAAAGAAATGGGAATACAATGACTTATTTGTATTTAAAGAGTTCACACACCCAAGGCAATATGCTGTCCAAGTCCAAACAGGAAGTATTCCAGGTGCCTCCTGGACTTGCAGTCTCCTGCACCCCATACACACTTGTCTGTGTGTGCCTAGAAAAGCCTGTGCACAAATGCAGCCTGGAGTTAAGTGTACCTGAGCCACCCGGTGTACCTCTTCACTGGACCTACTTACACCACTAATAAAGGGGTGACGAGTCCCCATGGGAATGCAGTGCTGCTCATGCTGGGTTCCCAGGGCTGGCAGTGCTGCCTGGAGAAGCCTGCTCCTGTCCCTGTAACTGGTGCTTTGCCAAATGGGTTTAAGTGTGGATCTGTGCCCCTCAGGTGGCTGCCTTCCTGTGAGCAAAAGCCCCTAACAGCAGAGCCTTTGATATATAGTGCAGTGCAGGGGCCTTTAAATAACAGCCTTTATTGCTCATTATTTGCACAGCCACCTTGCAGGAGAAAACATAAAGGAAAAAGCACATTGCAGGAAATGCTGATGCAGGTGTTTGCCCTGGTCTGACCAGCAGAGAATGAGAATATACAAGCTGCAGATCCACTGCTCCAGCATGGGTTCGCTGTGGAGATCCAACACACGTGCACAGGTGACCAAAGGTCAGCAGCCTGTGTTTCACAGAGCAGGACCATTCTCCTTCTTCCAGACCCCCATTAACAGTTTCATTTGACATGAATGGCAACCAGGAGGGCAGAGCTGCACTGTACATAAGACAAGCTCTTCTCATATGTATAAATACTAATTTAGGTGCCAAGCTTTGGACTCCAATAAATTAAAACATAGCCACTGCACTGGAAAGCACAAGCAGCACGTGCCAGGAACAGCAGCACCACTGTGCATACACCATGTCTATGAGTCCCCCTACCTTCCCAATTTTAAGAGCCATACCCACCTAGAATAAACCAGTTGGGCTGAGGTGAACACTGAAAGCATCAGCAGAAATTCCTTGTGGCCCAGAAAGAGCTGGATTTGCCCAAGTTTGTTGGTGGCAATTTTTACCAGCTGCTCAGGATTGCAGTCTCCAGGTGCTGACATTTACTGCAGCTCCAGTGGTTTGAGAAGACCCTTCCCAGCCTCTTATATGGTGGTTGAAGCCTTTGCTGTTTCCTCTCACAAGGCTCTGCAGGCTCTGCTAAAAGCAGCCCTGCTTAAAGTGAGAAACTACTCTCCCCTCAAGGGAAAAAAGGGTCAGAAAGTACATTTTCCAACTACAATGCATTTTTAATGTGTTTTGGTCTTGTACAACAGAGTGACAAATAATTTTTACAGTTTTATTGATAAGTTTTGCAAAAAGAAGAAACAAATAAAGAAGACAGCATAACACAACACACATGGAGCAATTATGCTAGTTAAAATATGTTCTGGATTTACATCTGTTGCTGATGTTAGATCATTCACTAACGTCTCTCATATCATGACTCAGTAAGCTCCTAATTTCCTGTAGAGTACTTAACACTGTAATTACCTGTTAGCTGTTTAATAGGACACATGATTTTAAATAAACACTGACTTTATTGGTTTGCTGGACAGACACAGTTTTAATTGCTATTGCTCAGTTGGATCTCAGCCAGTTTAAGGCAGTGGGGAGAAAGTGTCCATGACCTCCTGTCACCAAAAGTTTCATATCCACCTAGAAATTCACTGCAACAGTTTCTGCAGCGCTCCTTACTTATTCCAAGGAAACATGAGACAGAAGGCTGTTAAACCGAGGTGCCAGTACTCACTGATAAAGGAGTCTCCCGTGCTAACTCCAGGTTTGCGTCTTGAGGCAATCCCCTCGCCTGGCAGTGCCGTGCAGGGCCATCCAGCACTTAATGTGTTTGCAGAAGCCATTCTCCAGACACTGATTGCAGAGTGTGGCCCTGGACCATGGGCAGCCAGTACAGCTCATGGAGCATCCCTCTGGCTATGCCTAAGGAGGGAGAAGATGACTTAACAAGATGAACCCCATGGACTGGCAACCCAGTGGGCTGGCACAGGAGTCACCATGTTAGGAGAGGCCAGAAACAAACTCAAGCTGGTCTTACTCTCCCTCTCTTAGAGGAGTTGTTGAGGAGCCATTGGCCTCCTCCAAGGTGACACTATAGTATAACAGGAGATCCTTTGCAGATGCCTCCTGAGCAAACCTCCTGGTGAAAATCAAACCCAGCCCAAAAGAGCAGCTATGGCAATTACCAACACATGGTGGTTTCAGCATTTTAATGTCTATATAAGCCTTTCAAAGGTCAGCTGGGACTTAGCAAAGAGAGGAAAGGGAGCAAATGAACTGAGGGCTCAGGCTAAAAGAAAATCCAGACCGGTATTTGCAGCTGATGACCACACTCCATTTGGCACAGTGGGATGTAGCAGGGAGCTCTTGATTGAGCTGAACACAGCAGCTCTGAGCAGCCTCCTGTGCTTCACTGAAATATCTGAATGCAGATGCTCTTCTGCCCTGGGGAAAAATACATCTCACAAATCTAAACACGTTATCTCAAAGAGAAGGCAATTTATTATTAATGGTACTATTAGTGCTCTTTTTTTCAACAGACTGAGAAGATTAAATAATAGTATCTGAAAATTAACCAAATGTTCAGACCAAACTTTAACTAGTGAGAAGACAGAGACACACAAACTTTGCAGTGATTTAAAACAGTTTAATGTAATTCCAAGACAAAGTGTGATTACATTTCTACACATATACAATATGCATATGTGAGTTGACAAATTCTGGTTAATAACTCGTTTCACCTCAGAGACCGAAAAAATGATCAAAAAGAAACTGTGAATAACAAGCTATAACATAGTTCACCACAACGGGACCTCCTTTCTCACCCTACAGTTAGTAATATTACAATTAAAATAACTATATTCTTCTATAATGTATTTTCTGTTAAAATCATCTCATAAATTTACAATGCTATTATTAGTTTCCAAGACTAATATAAATTCACTCCATTTTTCTACAACGAAAATGATTATTAATTAGAAGCACACAACGTCATGATGAAAAACACAAGCTTTTTTTTTTTTTAGTAGCAAGAACTTGATTGGTTAAGAATTAGTTTTCTTGTAAAACATTCTAAAGCCAAGTAAAATATCCATTCTTATAACATACCTATAATATGAGACTAAGGAATAGGTTACATATAGGTCTACAACACATCAGTTTGTTTTTGTTTTTTCTTTTAAAAGAAGAAAGACATATTACTAAAAGAAAAAAAAAAGAAAAAAAGAGGAAGGAAAAAAAAAGAAAACGGAAAAGGACAATTCACATAGGTAAAAAGCAGTACACAAGAAAATACTGTTGCACACAATAATTTTCACAAAGATTAACATGGATTAACACTCTTATTACAGAAACCGTACAGTGAAGGAACACAACGGCTCAGGGCTTTTGTGGGGTTACTGGGCTGAGATGGTACTGTAGAGAAAGAACCACTTGAGATCCAGAGCTAGGGCAGGGGCATCTTTTCCCTTGCGACTGCAATAGCGTTTCACAGCTCTGCCCCCACCTTCCCTTAATAGTTTTGGTGCAGTGTATATTAACTTCCACTTTCCATCCAGAGTATGCTGGGCTTGTGGGTAGTTGAAAGGTATAAAACATTCCCTCCATTTCACCACTCCTGTTTTTAAAAGGATTTTACAGCTCATTAAAAAAATGTTTCACCCATTGGTTCATTTCTAACTACCCGAAATCTAGGCTTTTCACCTTCCAAGATGCCCCTCATTCTTCTCTCTTTCTCACTCCCTTTTTCTCTCTCTCACACACACTCCTTTATTAAAGCTATTAGTGACACTTCCTCTCCTTTCAGAAATTGGATTTGGTATGAAATATACAGGCTACATTCTGGTTCTGCCCAAGAAGAATCCGATACCCAAAACGCCTTGATTGCTTTGTTGGTGAAACATGGAATGTGGAGATCCTTTTTTACACCTGAAATGGTTGTGCCCTGGAATAGCTGTGGAAGTTTTGTTTCAAGAATACAGAGTAAAAAATATATAGAGAAAATTAAAGAACCCCAAACACATAAGGGATAACAGGGGAAAAGAAAAGCCAGAAGTGTTGTATGTAACCATGTGAGGTGGAAGCATTGCAGAAGCACTTTCTTTCCTTGCTGAGGGCAGAGGTGCTGGATGTAACCATCCAGATCCTATGGGATGTGCGTTGCCAGTGTTGGAAACCCCTCCTTGCCTAACAAGCTGTAAGCCAAGGTATTCAACAAGACTCTGGGGCTCCTGAAGTGTGCTGGTATTTATTTGTGAGTGTGACTCCGCCCAGGAGAACAGGGGACCAGGCAGGAGCCGGGGCAGTGAAGTCTGTTGATTGAGTGGTGGTGCACAGTGAGGGAGGGTGGATGTTTGCCAGCTGGCCCGAGTGCTACTGGCACTCCTGGCTCGCCGTGTGACACCTGATGGCTTTGGCAATGCGTCCGGCGAGGCAGGAATGGCAACCACCCGAACGGTGCTGAGGGGGAGGAGGAGGCGGGCTGAACTCCCCGGCCCCAGGGCTCTGATTGTACTGGGAGCAGCACCGGTGCCCAGCTGCAAAGCGTGGCCGATTGCTCCTTTCCACCACCTCTGCTGCGAGCTGACAAATACAGCCTCCGCAGGAAGGAGGTGGAAACACGAAAGGAGCCCTCCCGTGAGCACCCCAGCTCCACAGCTGAAGCCCAGATGTATATATACATATTTTTAAATGTCAATTCCTGTACTTTCGGGACCTCAAAGTACCATTTTGCCCAGCAGACACTTATACCATGTTTATTGATTACCCAAGTAAGAGAACACAACAGAAAAAACTAGACAGCTAAGTGAGAGCAGGGAGCAGGGAATGTGATATATCAAAATGCAAAGTACAGGGTAGCAGCAGTGGGGAACACCATTAATGGGGACTGGCATGTGCTGAGAAAACAGAGTTGACAAGGAGATGGTGAGTGAACTTTGTATTTTGTTTACTGGTTTAAAACATTTCTGTGGTGGTGAGCACCATTTGTAAGAAAGGGGTGAACAGATGAAAGCCAAATTACAGCATTGCCTCTGAGTGGCTCACACAAACACACACACACACACGCGCACGCGCACTTACAAACAACCCCCTCCCACCCCCCCAAATAAAACAAGCATTCACTAACTCAGGAATTATTTGTTTGGCTAATGATTTATCAACAGTACAATACAATCCTTCTTATGAATATCCTTCATTCTCCTAATGTATTTTCATCCAGACGAGGATCTTACATAGAACAGTGAATTTTGTATTGTGCTCCCTGCTTCAACCCAGGGAGGCCTGATAAAGCATGTTATTAAAACAAGCAAACAAACAAATAGCTTATCTGTTGAACTAAATCTTCAAAGCAGGTGGAGTGTTTTTTCAATCAGATTTTGGAATACATTGAATTACTTCATCTCTGGACTGACTTTCCAACACTATTTTATATCTCAAAACAGAATATACATATTAAAAACACACTTGTACTTTTCTATTTTTAATGGGCAAAATTAAAAAAGAGGCAGCTGTATTGAGTTTTTGAAGGTGTCACTTATAAACACAAGATTTCCCTTAAAAAGTACCAGTTTAAATGTAAACTATAAAACACTGTAGTAACTATAAAATGTAGCCAGAAAACTGTTTAAGTAGCCACAGTCTATTATTCAGTTCATATTGGTTTAAAATGTGACTCATTAAATATCTTCTAGAAGGCCAAAGCATTTTACAGTAGCTATAAACATATATACTTACATGTGCACTTTATCATCACAATTGATTAAAATACATAAAAGAGTAATCTATTCCTTGGTTTAATTTTTTTTCTTTTTAAAGATTCACTGACTTCAGAATTCATTCAAGCAACAATGACCAAGGTGGGCATTTATCGCTATTCTGCCCCTATGGAGTTCAGTCTTTGAATCAAAGTTCAAGCTGGCTACATGATTTCAGAAAGGCTAAAACCAGGATGAATGCCCACATTTGAGGTAATTATTGCCATTAGGTCACAGTTTGCGTAATGTAAGTGTATTTAAATCCTTCTTTTAAAAAAGCAAAAGTATCCCACAGTACTGGTGGATACACTTAAAGCAATCAGAATCCAGAATCCTGATCAGTGGGTTTGCTTCCAAAGGAGCCAGCGGTCCCAGAGCACAAGGCACTCTCAGGACAGCCGCCAGCCAGCCTAGAGCTTAGGCAAGCAAGCCTGCAACAAGCCTTTTTTCTTTTTTCTTTTTTTTTTTTTAAGAAAAGGAAAACACAAGAAAAATACCATAAAATAGATGGGTAACTTTTCTGATCAGAATTCCAGACCGAAGCTTTTTTATCCGTCTTATTCCTTTCCAAACAGTTTGCTGTAAAATCAAAATACATCGGCTTAAATATTAACTCTATGCCAGCACTGCAAAAACTCCTTGGCTATGTTCTAAAAGTGGGATAAGCTTTGCTTTTGCTGAGCATTGTGGCCCCATTGCTTTCTGTTTCAAAGAGGAAACCTTGTTTGAAAGAAAGAAAGAAGAGGAAGAAGGAAATGAGGAAGGAAGGAAATGAGAATGGAAATGAGGGAGGGAGGAAGGAAGGGAAGGAAGGGAAGGAAGGGAGGAAGGGAGGAAGGGAGGAAGGGAGGAAGGGAGGAAGGGAGGAAGGGAGGAAGGAAGGAAGGAAGGA
>WBNO01019024.1:103089-179276 GCA_013400575.1 Peucedramus taeniatus | reverse complement strand
AAAAAAAAAAAAAAAAAAAAAAAAAAAAAAAAAAAAAAAAAAAAAAAAAAAAAAAAAAAAAGAGCAACTGAAATCCAACATACATTATTAGAGATCTTGTCTAGGAATAGCATTTCTCAGGGATTTATCCAGTGCATTCAAGAAGAGGGAGAAACACCCTCATTGCTTCTGCTCTCAACCAGTGCAGCATGGTCTGTTTCACCCAGGCGTGTTTAAGTGTAGCAGTGTTAGGCCCAAATTTAGAGCACTGGGACAACATGTTGTCCTCCACCCTCAGCCTCCCTTACCCACTTTCTTTTTCCGTTAAAAATCCCCCCAAACCTATGTATGCTCTGGGATACAAAAACTGCTGTATAAACCCGTTGAAATGCAAGATAAATCCCTAATCCATATACCTACAGGATTAAAAACCTAATGGATTTCATTTTTGGTGTTCTGGACAACAAATTTCTAAATGTAGCTCACTATTGGATGAAAATAACCTTTAAAAGTCTGTTTGTGAAGTTCTTCAAAAGACAGGACCCGCTGGAGGGTCCTTCTCCTTCTCTCTTTCTCTCTCATTTGGTGCAGAATGGTTGGATTTTTTTGTGGTTTATTTTTTTTCAGTTCTTTTTTTCCATTTTCTTTTTTTTTTGTTAAATAAAAATTGTAGAATTGGTTTTCCCCCTTCTTTCCTCTTTTTCTTTTCTTCCTAAAGTCTCCTTCGTTCAAGTTTCACATGAGCCTCCCATTGCATTGTTAGTTTGTCATGTTCTTCAGTACAAAAGCGGCTGCCTCACTCCCCCCAGGCTGGGTGCGTCTCTCGCTCTTTATTCCAGTGTTTAGATGTAAGGGTACTGGTTGACCTTGGTGGGGCTCAGTGGGTATCCAGTGTAGACTGTGGAGGCTGGAGAAGCACTGATATAGGTCTGATGGGCAAACTGAGCCTGGTACTGACTCGGGTGGATGGTGGGCGAGGGCAGGACGCGTGGGCCCATGCTGACGGGGACCTGGTGGACGATGCTGGCGGGGTAGGTGGTGTGCTGCACTGCATGCCGGGCGGAGCCTTGCGAGGCAACCAGGTGTGCGACGGTGCCCGTGGAGCCCAGGGCGGCAGGGGCGGTGTATGTGTACAGGTGGGGCTGGGTGGGCAGGTGAGCAGCGGCAGCCGCGGCCAGGTGGGGATGAACCGTACCGTGGCTGGGGCTATTGTGCGGGAAAGAGTACGGGGCCTGAGCTATTGTTGGCGTGATGTAGGCTTGCTGTCTCCGGTGACTCCCTGTGCGGTCATTCGAGATGTGCTGCTGGCCCTGGATAAAGACAGCAATAGTGATAGGCAGTTACAAGACAAGAAATGGCTCTTTACTTCCTCAGTAGTGTCTGGGAGCCTCCCTGCAACACCAGGACAACCTCAGAAAAGTCTCCTGAGCTCCTCCTGACACCCTCAGCATCGCCAGTCTTCCCTTGGAAATGAGGGACAGCAGTGGGTCCCTCACAAGCCCAGGAAGACCCTGTAGTTTCATACATTGACCAAAATGACTCCCAGAAGGTAAGCAAGTCCCCCAGTTTGAGCTACAACCTGCTGACACAGCTACCAAAAGACACAACCTTGGACACCCAGCTCCCAAGAACATCCTCAAGTCCAGTTGCTCAGGCAACAAGTAGTTTTTGTTAGTGAACTCTCTGATGACAAATTGTGGTCTACAGATAGCTCAGGTAAATGAGATTGCCTAACTATGCCTGGAACAGGCAATTTATTTTTGTTCAGTTTGGGTGTTTGCAGTTAATGATTTCCTTGGTTAATAAAAATAACCACGTTATTTTTTTAAAGAAAAAATCCTCAGCTTGATTAGATCCTGTAGGTGCCTGGTGCCCTCTTTGTCCTCAGCTAAAATTACTTGAGCACAGAAAACTTCTGTGCTCCCTTCTGGGAAGGGACCAATGTACTTTTTTTTCCCCAGGGATTTTTTAAGTTGTTTTCTTGCATTGCACAAAAATGTAGGGAGTTTTCCCAGTCATTTGTAGTCAGAGTATTAAATTACTAATAAAGCAGGAATTAGAAGACGAGAAGGAAAATGCTCCATGCTATTTCCTTTTGTTCTTCCAAACTTTTTCATCCTTTTTGTAAGCACTCTCTGTGCTATTATTGTGGAAATATGGTAGCCACACTCCTCTCCAACTCTTGCAAAGAGCATCTTGCCCACTTCCTCCATTTTCACACACTTCTATTTCAAATTTGTTCACATTTTTAAATTTCCTCTGTATATTGAAGGAGAACAGACATTCTTCTCCACCAAGTTATTTTTCTTTTTAAAAACCAGTTCTGTTTATATCCAGGCCTGGATGCATATGAGCACCGTCCTCTGAGCTCTCCAGACTTTCTGCTCTTGAAACACTGGTAACTGAGCTGTAACTTCCCTACTCTTCTCAGCTCACCTCAGGGAAGAAAGAGGCCCCAGGTGCAGGATATGAAAAGGGCATTATTTCCTGCAGCTCCTGGGAAGCTCCCTGAGAGTTCTGATCACAGACTGGGAAACATCTCAAGAACTGCATGCTGCCAAGAAATGGGATTTGTCCAGATCTCAGCCCAGCTTTATCACAGGATAGATCAAACTCATTACATGAGGTCACCGATATACACAGGGGCTCTGGCTTGCTTTGTCCCACCTGATGGGGACTTCTCTCCCAGTCCCACAGCCAGGCTTATGCGCTCTCTTCACTTGGAAGATATTCTTCCCATGGTTACTTACAGCTAAGGAGAACTCAATCCTTGCTGCATGCTCCTGCTCCACTCTATGGCTGAGCCACTGCATTTCCCCTCTCACGTTATTCCTGCTCACACTATTAGAACATCAGGCTTCAGAACACACAGGAAGAGTACCCCCAGCCCGCTCAGGGGTGTGATCTGCACTACCTCTGCTGCCTGAGCTGGAAGATCAAGGTCTGCAGTCAAGTAGAAACAAGTTGATCAAACTCAACATGGGATCCAACTGTCATTAGACTGGAATAGGACAGCCCATGATGGAGGAGTGGTAGGCAACACCTGGATGATGCACCACCAAAATCAGTCTTGGTTGACTTACCTGACTTAGATTTAGAGGCTGCTGCTGCTGGAAATGTGCTCCTGGTCGCTGCTGCCTATAGGCAACGGCTCCAGACGAGCTCCCTGAAGAGTGACCGCTGGTGGAGGTCACGGTGCCGGAGGACTTGGACTTGTAGGAGGATGAGTGGTGACTGGTGGTGACTGTGCCAGGAAAGGAAACACATTTGTAGCTTACATGACATTGTTTAATTGTTCATCCTACCTTTTTCTCACCGAGTCTCCTCCAGAGTGGCTTTTGGGAGGAGACATACAACAGAAGCAGGTTAAGAAAACTGTTTCTCTCAATTAACAGAATACCTCAGTAGGGCTTGATATATATGACAGGCCTGTTATCCTAGAGGCAGACAAACAGACCTGATTAACTGGACCCAAAGCAGGTCTGGAGCAGGCTTTCTAGATCCTTCAGAACCATGAGACAATGTTCTACCAGCAGAACTGTACCATGCAGGTACAAATCCCAAGGAGAGGAAGGAAAGCATGGTGTGCACAGGTTAAAAAAGTCCTGGCTTGCCTAATGTCAGGTGAGTGGGAAGGGAGGGAGAAGGAGCTGGTGGGGAGCTCACCCTTCAAGCCTTTGTGTTCAGCAGCGTGTCCAAAGCAAGGACTGCCAAGCAGCTCAAAGCCAACTGCTTCGGGCCAGACTTCCACCACAAAGCCCTTTTCAAAACATCACACTACCTAGCATTGCAGAGGTTCTGGATGAGCAAACCTCATCAGTCCACAATGAAGATCCTGGGTAAATGTTCTTCCCAGAAATGTCAACAAGCTCAGTTGAAAATTCACGTTTTCAATCTCTTACCCATTTTAACGAAAGCCTATGGAAAGGCAAGGTAGCAAAAGTTCACACTTGCATTTGGGTGCCTTTCATGTCAAATGTTGAGCTATAGGCTGCATTCTGTTCTTGGGTTTGTACAGAACTAACTGGGACTGACACTTGACCCACGATTCCTGAGTGAACCAGGGCACATAAATAATGCAATATGGCTACCAAGAACAGACGTGTCACTTGAGAGAGGTGCAGGAGCACAGTTTCTTTGGAAAACAAACCAACCAACCAAACAAAATGAAACTGAACAATGAGATTCTTCCAAGATAAATCATTTATTTCTTACTAATTTTCTTGATGGAAGAGGTGCAATTTACCTGGTGCCAGGCTATCACACTCTACCAACACCTCACTGGCCTGGGTTTTCAGAGGTGGCACGATGATCGTTCGGGGGTTCCCACTGCAGTGAGTCTCTGGAACCCCTTTTGTGTCATAGCTGTTCCCATTATTCTGCCCTGTGCGATGTTGCACGGCGTAAGGGCTGTTGTTGCTGGAGGAATCGGAGTAGGGGGAGTCATGCACGGTAACACAGCTGATGACATTCTTCCTTTGCTTGGACAAGGTGCTGAAACACAAGCAGACAAGTGGAAAGAGTGAACGGGCAATGATCGACTTGACATCATTAGAAGGCTCTGCCCGCAGCAGACGAGCTCCATAAGGACAAAGCACAACCTTCAGTCCTCTTCTGGAGAGAGGCTGCTTAAGCCAAATCCCGGGCTTCAAAACTCCCTCATTACTATTCCAGGAAAGCCTTCATGGAGGTCAAGGAGTGAGTAAGATGTTGTGGA
Source organism: Peucedramus taeniatus (assembly GCA_013400575.1). Taxonomy (NCBI): domain Eukaryota; kingdom Metazoa; phylum Chordata; class Aves; order Passeriformes; family Fringillidae; genus Peucedramus; species Peucedramus taeniatus. The sequence continues at coordinate 174,580 of WBNO01019024.1, read as the reverse complement.
TAGATCTTATATTCACACTGCTTAGAATAGCACTGAACCAGACTGCCAGATTTATTTTCAGACTGCTTTTTATGTATGTGTGCAGTAGAAGCCCAGCAGTTATACTATGCTTTGTTGCAAGTCTCACCAGCCACACAAAAACATGGCAGTTTCTCCCAGCCTTTCAGCAATGATTTAATAATAGATGCTATGACTTTTCATGCTTAAATTCCATGAATCTACAAAACACACACCATTCTATTTACTAAGATGGTACAATGGACATATATTCTCAATAAGCATTTGAAAATGAGGAACAAATGAGAAACAAATGAACAAAGAATGCAATGCTTTTGATTTTCTTCCCTTTCTCTGAACAGGCTCTGGGTCTCCTGACTCTAGTGTAGATTATCAAGGTCCTGCTGCAACTAATCTATGGCATCAAAAAAAGTGATTAAAAAGGCACATCAACACTTCCAAGATTAGTGCTGGAAGTTCATTAGACTAGACTGCATGAGTGCAATTGGGATCTGCTCTGCTATTGTGTCTAATTATTCCTCATGGTTTCTCTTTCCTGTTATGAGCTTGTTTAGGGAGAAAAAGAGAGAGTGAGAAAGAGGAGAGAGGAAGGGGAATGGTGAAGATTTGCTTAAATGGCTCACATCCTTGACAATGCACAGACCTTGACTACAGAAAATAGCTGTTATGTTTCACTGATTGCATTATGTTGTTATGGCAACTGAAGTTTTTAAAATGATGAAAAGAAATGGATAGCACATAAAAAGCTAAGTAATTAGGCTTAATGGTGGAAATAGCCCCAACAGGAACAGAAATGCCATGGAGAAAAAGGAATCTTAACTTCATGAGTGTGCACTTTAAACAGAGAGAGGTCTCTTTCCCATGGAGCGTCCTCTCCATTTTCTCAGTCTGGCTAGTCCAGTCCAGGGAACAGCTGATTAATCTGGTCTCAGTCTGTGATGGAGCTGTTTGTTCCCTGGTCTCAGCATTGCTTCTTGCCCAAAGGAAGGTGGGCCAGACACTGAGAACAGTTTCCTTCCAAGGACATCATTTGCCTTATTTATTTTTCACAGTCCTAAAGGAGCACTGGTGGGTTCCCTTCAACTTGCCCATCGCAAAGTCTTCTGTCTGTCGGCTTTCACAAACCGAAACTCACCACCCATATCCCAAGACTCAGGGCTAAAAATCTATTTTCTTTTCCTTTTAAAGAACACCCTCGATTGGTGCATCACAAACAAGTTCCCATCACACAGACTTTCCCTGGGCTATCATCACAGGATTCTGGTGTGCTCCGAGGAGGACAAAAGACCGCGTTGTTCTACGCACAGTGAAAAACACGTTTCGAGAGGCCCCTGCCATCCTAAAAGATTGTAACTTGAAACAGGGCAGATGACAGAGAAGGAGAGGGAGCTACTGCACAGCAGTTGGAAAGAAATCCTTCCAGGGGCAGGGATGGATCAACAAGGAAAATGTACAGCAGCAAATCCTCATATTCTGGCTTTTCACCAGGAGCTGGAGATTGCTGGGTTAGAAATGGAAAGAGCAGCAGTGCATCTTAGATGGACAATGACTGTGTGTGAAGAAAGACGTAGCAGTTTGGATATGCTGCTATGAAAGAAGAATATTAAGCCAATAAAAATGACTAATATTGCATCAATATTCCCTTCTCCATCAGTAGAAAGGCCTGTAATCACACATTTATGAGTATCCACGCTGCTTGCCCTTTGCAGCTACCCTTGGCTGCCAGTTGGGAAGAGAGATATATTCTTTATCTCTGACCGTTATTACATTTTATAAAGAAAAATCAAGTCACTAAAGAGTTTTCTGACAACTGATAAGGTCTAACTGTTCTTTTACAGTCCCTTCCTGATCTAAGGGGCTGAGCTGCTGAACTGGAAATACGTGCTCTCAGCTGACAATTGACATGAGAAGGTTGAGCTGTAGAACTGGAAGGGTAAATTTCTGTGTAATCTGTTCTATTTATTGTTTTCGTATGGGCATATTTTTCACCAGTTTGATTGAGGGTTTGTCAAGGCAGGGAGCTTTAACACTTTCTCCTTCAAAGTGTTAAAGCTCCTTGGTTATAATAAAAAATTGCAGCATAACTGTTTGATTAAATAAGTAAGTGACCCCAAACCCAAACCTTTCTAGAGAAAGGGACCATATCAGGGTATTTACTCATTTCATGGATGGGATCTGAAAAGGACCAGAGCTATGGTCCTGCCAGGCCTTATGCAAGTGCTCAGCAAAGCTAATATGTGTCATTTCCCAAAGTCAACTGGACAATTCCTGTAACAGAGTTAAAGCCCATGGGTAAATATTTGCAGGATTAGGGCCCAAGTGATCAGCCTCTCGATTCAGCAGGCTGCATCATCTCAAGCACAGGAGGAGTCCCACTGAAAGCAGCTGAATTTCTGTCTCTAGGAAAGATAGCAACTGTGGTTAATGTTACAGCAGGCAGAGAAGTCCTCAGTCTGAACTAATCACATAAGCTCAGAGCTCAGCACCTGCTGTACCAGAGCCTGCCCCAGAGATTAAGGGTGGGAATTTCAATAACATCAAAGGCCCAACTCATGCTGAAAATCGGTTGATTCACGGGCTTAATGATACACTTTAATCCAAAATGGAGGCTTTTGAAAATTCAGCCCAGCAGTTAGCATTCCCCTAACTCAAAGTCTTCTTGGTAGCCAGCAGCTTTCCTCCTTCCAGCTCCCTCTCAGCTACTCTTCCCACCTTGCAGTAGCCCAGGAGTTATCTGTGTGAGGCCCGGGCTGACAGATCGCCTTCCCTGCTCACAAACTATCAGGACTGAGAGCTTTTGCCTGTTGACACAGCACTTGCCTACTCAGCAAGCTTACTGTATTCCTATAACTCAGCCACAGCTTTTGGGGATGTTTGTACTTACACAGAAAAATACCATTAAAAGTCTTGCCCCCTTCCTATTAAGCTCTCTCCAAGCCTGGTAATTGCTTTCTCTCCTGCATGCACAGAAGCAGCAGCAAATGTGATTTAGTACTTTGGGGAGTTGGTCTGTGGTCCTGGGCAGCTCGTGTGCCTGCCTGCATTATGTGGGGAGGTGTATTTTAATTCTCCAGAGACGGAAGAGGGGAAGACTGGTGAAGTGGCAGCAAATCCATCCACACAGAATGAAAAGTACTGAGCCAGGTAGGTTTTTTTAATCCTTACTGCCAGGGTTTCTGTCCCCCCTTTTGAAATAACAGATAAAATAAGCATTGCTTTGTACATTTATTATTAGTTTGTGAGTAATATCCCATTTCCACCTGGTTCTGAAGAGCTTATCCTCAAACTTGGACCCAAAACAGTTCATGTCTGTCCAATGTGCAGATGCAGAGCACGACCATGCCTTTTAAGTAGAAGCAGGTCTTGGAGATGGCTCTCTAACACATACCACCCTTGTGAGTGCCCAGCAGAGATGGGTCCCTACTCCCTCCAGCAAGGAGAAGCCTGATAGAGGAAAAGGAACTAAGATGGTCTGTGCACAGGCACCCTGCAAGAAACTAAGGTGGTCATCTGAGATACCGTTAATGGAAAGGTTCTGAAGAGAGATGTTGAGAACAAAAAGTAAGTGGAAAGTAAGGAAAGGAAGATGCTGAACTAGGTGTTAAAACAATGCTGAATCCACCTCAATAGCCAAAGACAAGGACAGAGACAACAACTCCTGAGATGATTTTTACTTGCTGAAGGCCCAGCCCAAAAGCTTGGTATGTGGCGCCATTGCAGGAACATGATCTTTTTTTCCCTGAATACCTTGAGTTACAGCAGAATCACAAAAAAAAAAACAAACCAACAAATGGTGTCTAGTGGGAGCAATTCTTCATTGTGGGGTTCACTCCAGGAGCTACAAACCTTTCAGTGCTGCTGACACTGTAGCAACAGTCTTTAGCTCTCAAGTTCACCAGTATTTGGGGATGAAGGCAGCCATAGCACAACTGTACCTTGGAACTGGTGTGCATATACACCAGGGCATGTTAGCTTTACCTCACATTACAAAAACTCTGTTTTAGGTCTCTGAAAACTTAATAACATCCAACCCTTTTAGTTGGCTGCTTCAGAATAATCCACCTATTCTAGGAAAGCATGGAGTCAGCCAACAAAAAATCACAGCACAACTGCAATCAGTCTCTTCATGCTGAAATCGTATGCCATGCATACCTCAGGGTTGGGAACATGCCCCCTTCCCTTCAGCTCAACCTCCATCCTGAGCTGTTAATCTGCTCTCACCTTCTTTGTGAATCTGTGATGCTAAGAAATATTTATCAAGTACTACACTGAGGCCATTTTATTAGGCTATATAGCATGTGTTGTTGCTATTTAAGTCATATAAACTGAATTGCTTAGCAGGTTGTAAAGGTGATGCTGCTGAAGGTCTGCTGACAGAGCTACTGTCTATTTCTGTAATTTTAAGTATTAGCTGCATGTCGGTTTCTTCTGGAGATGGAAGGCAGCAATCTTTTAACCAAATTACTGTCAATGTATTGCTATGCAGAGTCAGTGCATTACTATACACAGCAGAACACAGCCACAATAGGCTAGATGTCAAAAGAGAATTACAAATGGTGTTTTGCCCCTCACACATGCACATCAGCAAGTTGACAAAAACACTTGGTTTGTTCCTGCCAGCAATTTCTGTGTGTAAGTCTTCTGAAGTGGGCTCCACCACCACTGCGCTATGACATGAACAAGGTGAATAAAAACTTGCACCAGCTTACGCTCTGTTACAGAGGTGAGACTCACACAGAAACTACACCACAGAGCTTCTCATCTTGAGGGAGGGGAAAACCCCACAAGCCCACAAGGATTTTGTTCCAGTGAAGATGGTCAGTGAGGCAGTTCCTCAGTATGCCAACACAACAGCAGCGATCAGTCTGCCTTGTCCAGAAATACAGTCATTACTGTCAGGATCCCATGGAAAATCAAGCTGAAGAGATGTTACCTATGACACCAGCACAGGCAGCGGGGAACTGAGGAGCTCTCCTGCCTCTTTGGAACCATCCCCAAAACCACCCAGATGAAGGCCATTACTGTATTGTTTCAAGGAGAGTCATGTTTTCCTTGGCTGCTGCACTCATTGCTTGGAGGGGTGGTCATCTGGGCATGTCACAACAGCCACATCCACTGCCCTTCTTTTCACCCCTTCCTCCTGCCATGCTCTGCAATGGATGGATGCAGAAATATCCTTCACTGGACCACCAGTGCAGCTCAGTGCCTCCCTCCCCAGGACCTTGTGTGCTCTCCCTCCCTGCCACAGTTCTAAGGTGCCTTTGTGCCTCTCTGTTCCATGTCTCAGCTCTTGCTTTCTCTCCACTTCTAAGCTTCAGAAATATTTAATCAAGGGAGGATTTACATTTAAACCAGTGCAGCAGGTGAAGCTGCATGATGGGGAGCAGTTAACTCGTACTACGTGCCACTCGTTGAGTGTGTGCTCCGACCACTGTGATTTACACTTGCACTATCAGTCAGCTGCCCTGTCCACTAGACTTTCTTGCAAGAGCAAGTAGAGAAACTAAAAAGGAGTAAATTTTTAAAAACAAATATCAATCTACTTTTCATCTCACTCTCTTCACAGTGCTTTACAGGTAATGGTTAGACCTAATATCTTCCATTCAGAATATATAACAGTTGGAGTTATTATTTTACAGCACAGCACTGAAAGTCTCTTTGCCTTATGAAATCTCTCTGTAAAGTATTCTGAGCTGAGAGTGTACAAGTTCATTAAAAAAACAGGGGGACAAAACTGTTTCCTATTCTTATAATGCTCCTTATAAGCCATTATTCCCCTGCTGTTCTATAGGACAAAATATCACATGCAAAACTTTGTGAGCACAAGAAACCAGGTAAAAACAGTTCCATTTGGTAAAAATGTTCCCTTTTTATTTTGACAATTTCAATTTAATTTTCTTATTATTTGCTTACATTTTGAAGGAACAAAACCCTCCATTAAGCCAGAAATGTAAGTAGAAAACTTCTACTTAATTAGTTTATACCCTGGCACTTTCTTCCCTTAAACAAAGGTCAAAATTTTCTGCAGTTTTGAAGCTCTTCCAGATTTCACTGTGTTGAGGGTATTACTAGAAAAAAAACTCAATGTAGCCAGCAAAAACGCCTTGCTTTTGGCAAACTGACTTTTCTAATCAGGAATTATCCCCCTGAAAATCTCTGGCCGTCTCTGTGAGGATGGGCCCTGCCAAACTGTAGCTGAGGTTCCTTCTTGGGGACTGTGCCTTAGGCACGGGGCTGGGGCCCAGTAGATGGCCCCCTTTGACAAGGCTCCACCGAGCAGGTCCTCCAGAGCTCATCTCACGCCTCCTCCCCAGCACCCCTAACCAACAGGAGCCCAACATTTTGAGATGACTATTGATTTTATAAAGATTACACCAAGCTACACTCACCAACAGTGCAAAATTAAAAACGTGCTGTCCTGCCTTCCTGATCAGCTGGTATTTCATAAACATATAACACTTCCTACCCTTCAGTAAGAAAAGGAAAATCCTCCCCACATCACAATTTTTCAGATTTTTCTTTCACCAATAAAAAATGTGCATTCCCTGTACAAGAAAAGCTCTCTCTGCTGCTGTGGTATTACAGAAAGGCTTTTCTGTCCAAGTAAATCCAAGCATCAGCAGTCATATTTTATCCAAGCATAATATTTTAGCAACATTACCAGTGCTTCTTAAACTGAGACTGACAAACTCCTACATCGTCAAAGGATCTACTACTTCTCACAACCAATTTCTCTTCACTGAGGAATCAATAAAATAAACATTTTTAGTCTCATGGGTCAAAGGGCAATTTCTAGCCCTGTAAGAAGTAAAAGAAGGAGGTGTTGTAACAAATTCAGGAGCTCATTCAAAGACAGCAAAGGTAATGCAAAGTTACCACTGCTATCAATAAGATGTGATCAGGCTTTTGATCTCTCAAATACCATTTGATTTCTATATTCTAACCTAGGAAAAGCTAATGTTTCTAGGATGTGAAAAATAGCACGTTTCAAGTGATTCCTTGAAATTTTCATCCCCACACCACAGCTATTACCCAATATGATAATATTTGCATATATGAGCCAGACAAAGCATTCTTTGCATGGTTTCATTTTCTACTCAGATCCTGAACCTTTGGGTCCTGATTACATTAAGCACATACTTCACTGACACTCCCATTTTTCTTGGAGCCAAAAAAATAGGCAAGCAAGAAAATTTAAAGGCATTTTCCTGAATGAGACAAACTTTCAAAGAGAAAGACTTCAACTTCAGCAGGGACAAAGTTCATTGGCATTAAATGCTGATACAGCTTCCTTGAGTGGAAGCTACACTCTCACTCCAGCTGAGAACCTGGTCTTACCCATGTCAAAAGGTACCGAAAAAATTGATTTTGCTCTCCTGGAGACATTAACCAAAAAATTCTCATTCTGGCCATGCTGTTTGACACCTGCGTCTCTACCTCTGATTCTCCATTTGCGCTGGTTACATCTGCACAGGCAATTTAACTCACTCATGTCCATGCAAAATGTCTCTACATGGCTCAGAAATTAAATCTAGCTCTTAAGCTCTGGCCCTTCTGGAATGCTGGCACCCTGGCACTCTATAGATATGCCATATGGATACAAAAAGTAACCAGGGATCTGATTCCAGGCAGGAATGTGTCCAGAATATGCTTTAGTCATATCAAAGCCAGTTTGTTTATGTATGTCTGGCTTCCAGGACAACTTTCCAAGCCCTTCAGCAGACCCAAATCTTTTAATACCTCAAACTCCCAACTCAATTTTCAGACATGTTCCTGAACTTTGTTCTGTCTGTCTTTCTGGAAAGGTGCTGAGTAAAGAAATTGGTCAGATGGCAAAAAAGTTGAAGCCAAGGAGACAACCATTGGCTGAAGTGGCTGCAGTATCCCAGCTCTTTCCTTCACCCCTCTCTGGACCCAAGAATGACACCCAGATGGTAAGTTTAAGGATTTGCACATAATGTCCCAAAGCCTGGAATCAGCACTATGGGTAAACACGCTTAAAAAGAGCTCCCATGACACTTGAATTTTCAGCATCTCTTTTGTCTTGCCCTTCCTTTCCCAGAAGAGCCCTGGAAGTAGGAGCTCCTTATTTATAGTCCCCTGACTTTCACACTGGTCTTCATGCAGCTCTTTCTGGAAACATGATTTCTTCCCCCATCTAAGCAAGGAATGTTGTGGCAATTTTTAAAAAAAAATATTATTTTGTAAAGTGAAATATGTTACAATGTCCTGTGAACCACTGCATTCATAGCAAGGCTGACTTTGAGAGGCACTGAGCCCTTGCTGCCCAGTGGCATTCACTAGCACAGAGAGAAGAATGGGAAGCAGTGGTGGCTGTCGGGAAGCATGTTGAAATTCCAGCCTGGATGCCTGAATCATAAGGCTCTTCTTTACAGATTTTTAGCTCCTGGAGGCCAAATGTGTTGTATCTGTTCTGTGCACATTTGCAGGTTTCACTTATCACCACACTGCAAAGATGCAGAGATAGAGAGAGGTATCTCTGGTGATTAAAGGAAAATCTGCCATGGAGTGTGTTCTAAATAAGTAAAAAAATAATCCTCTCTTGACAATACTGGAAGGATAAGGTTAAAAGTTTCCTATCTCAGTTACCAATACAGAGATGGTATAATTATTCAGCTGTTTGCAAAACTACTTCCCTACATTTTATAAAGCAGAGCGATGTCTTGTGACTGGCATCAGATGGGAAACCCAGAGCAGTTGCATGTGATGAAAGGTGCTGAAAGGACAGTCCTAGAAAATTAAGTCCTTTCTGATCCACAAGGGATGATCAGCAATGGCAGCAGTCCTGGGCCATGCTCTTCACTCAGGTGAGTTAATTCTCTGAGAAGCAAACTCAGCCACCACTTTTCTAGCCTCATCTATGCCTCTTTGCAAAGTCAGACAGAAAGCAGTTTCTGCCACTTTTACTACAGTTCAAGGATATTTTGAAAAATATAACACAATCAAGACTGAGCAACTCTTTTGCAATATATTTATCATTATTGAGTATTTATGACAGAACCACTGTTTTTTGAGAGCTTTTAAAAGAAAACATGGAAGAAACATATGGAAAATGTCATTTAATGCTCTTTAGAGATGCCTGGACTACTTAAAAAGAGAAAGGGCAAATTTAAGGTCCCTTCCTTCCAAGCCTTTCTTTCTGTCCTTGTTTTCAACAGATGTCTAACTTATACTGGCTCATCACCGCAGGTTATCTAAAGTCTTCTTTCCACAAAAAGGAGATAGAGAAAACTGGTCTTTCCTCTTACAGATGAGAGACTATGGTATGGAGAGACTACTGAACTTCTCCAAGGTAGCACAGCAGATGTACAGTACAGAAGGGAGCATCACCTGAATCTGTAGAGTCCTCAGCTAGCAAATTCCCTCACAAATCAAAGACAACCTGGCTGATGAGATGCAAACGTAGCTCCTGGAACCCTACAGCAACTCCAGCACTTCTATGCCCCTCTCTCCTCCTCCTGCACACAGAGAAGAGCAGAGAACTGCTGCTCACCTGGTGGCTGCATGCTTCTGCTCTTCCTCTTCATCCGTGTCGCTGCTGATGGTGATGACGCTGACGGCGGGGCTGGGGGTGTCGGGGATGACAATGGTCTGCCGCTGCCGCTCCCGTGTGCCGCTGCTGGCCGCGTCACCCCAGCCGCACGTGACCGAGGTGCTGCAGGCAGGGCTGTTGTGCACCATGGCACAGCGGGGAGGGGTGTTCTCTTTCACTCGCTTCGACCGCTGCGGCGAGCTGATGGACTGGGAGGATGAAACTTCATAGGTGGATGCATTGCTAGAAATGGGGGAAAAGCGTTAGCTGGTTAAAACTCTGCACACTTAAGCCGCCCGTTGCCATGGTTTGTGAGTCCTGGTCTCTCATTCAGTAGCACTGATTTATGGAATCTAGGAAAACTGCAAAGTTGGCACAGTCACTTCTTCAAAGAAGACAGTGCCTTGCATGACTTATTCATATAACTGGCTGAAAAGCAGTTTCTTTTAATAAAAAAATTCAAATTTGTTTTCCCTGGAAATTTCCAGATGAGAACTGCTGCCTCTCAGGAGTTTGCACTGGGAGGGTAAAGGCCAGCCACAAAGCCCAGACATACAGAACAAAGGCAGGCACAGCATGGCTGACACAGGAGGAAGAACCACCCAAAAGATAATCCCTTCCTCCTGTATCCTGCATGGATGCATCATGACCAGATACTTCTTGGCCAGAAAAAAATAGAGGTAAAATTAGTATTTGTTGTGGAAAACCACAAAAACTTATCAGGAAAACTGCTTTTTTCAGAAAAAAAAACAGAAATTAATTGCTGTTTAACAATCTTTTTCAATAAACATTTCCTGCTTAATACTTTATCCTCTAGGACAGTGGTGTCCCAGGATGAGAGCAGGCAGATGGCAGGACATATACTCAGTTTCATTCCTGTGTGAAGCAGCATACAACATATATAAATCAGAAAGAAATAAACAATACATTTATTACACAGTAGAGAAACATTACCAGTTTTCCTACTTCAGCTTCCCTGCCTGACCAGTCGGAAAACTGCCACTTGGATCAGGGATCCAAACACAAAACTATCAGCCAAACAGTGCAGTGTGGGTCTACAGATGGGGTTATTTACCAAAGCACACTGACTAAAGCCCATTTCACTAATTTCCCACACTTCCTTTCTTGATCATGTTTCTTTTTGCTATTGCAGAACATCTGGAGATTCAAAAAGGAAGAAAACTCCAAAGTTCTGGTTTTGTTCTACTGTGGGGCCTGGGTTGCATGTTCAGCCTGGCCCGAAAGCTAACAAAAGGAATAGGTGGCACCCATCAAAAGGAAGTCACCCTGGCAGTATATCACACTACACCAACTTACACAGGCTCTTTTGCATAACAAATGGCTGCACAGTAGCATTCAAAGTGCTTTTTGAATACCAATGAGCAGCGTGGAGTACCCTCCTCTCCAAAGGAGCACGGTTCCTCATTTGGCAGGAAAAGAGTCAAATTCAATGAAGCTGTAGAAACCCTTTGCTCTGGGAGTGCCCCATTCCTCCAGGACACAGCCACCCCACCCTAAAGTGACAGGAGAGAGGAGGCCCTGCACAGGCACACTGGCTGCAACTGGCACTCTCTTTTGCTGGCTAGCTGGGGACAGAGCTGCCTCTCTATGTTATGAATAGACTAAGACAGCTGGAGACCGCCCAAAGTAAATCCAACATTAGAGAGCAGATAAATGGGAAGGACTTAAATAGTGGCCTCTTAACTTGAGTCGAACTGGTTGTAAACTCAGAGCCCCTCTGGCACCAGTCCAGTCATCCAGGAAAACCATAAGCTTAAGTTTTTGCCACTGCACAAGTGGTGACCCATTTTGGTTCTCTCCCCTGCACTGTTTTGTGTTTTTTCTTTTAAAAAAGAAGCGTGCTACTCACACAGCCCAGAGGACCTTCTTCGGAGCAGCTGCACATACACCTTGAACAGCCTTGTTCTCTAAAAAGGATTACAGTGCTGTGACAGGCACTACAACCATCCTACCATCCGAGCTGTGCAAGAAACCCCAGACTCCTCCTTCCAGAGCCAAATGGTCCTAGCGAGAGATGACAGCTTCTAAAGACTGCTCTGTATGAGATATCCTTATAAAATGCTCCCTGTTTTATGCTGCCATAATTATAATAAGGCCAGGGTGTAATAATGGGTATCTGTTGCTGGTGTGGACTGGTGAAGACAGGGGCTAACGACCTATGTTAGGAGCTAGAGAGCTCAGGTGGCCTAAAGGCACCGCAGTCCTCCACTCCCTGTGGCAGTAAAGCTCAGAAGACTGTCATCCCCCCACTGCTTTAAAAAGGGCAGATCTTGTGAGCCCACATCAGGCGCATACTCCTGAAGATGCAGCCCCCTCAAGGTGCAGATGCTGCACCTCAGGAGTGCTTCTTCCAGACGATGTAGGAAGAAAAGGTGTGGCAACTGGGCACTGCGCCACACTGACCTAAGAATATGATTACATTTTTAAGTCATCGTGACTACAAGGCTCTGGGTATTTGGAACAGCGTAACAAGCTGTATGAACAGGGCCTGAGCCTCCCATTCTGCATCTTCTCCAGCCACTAACTCCCACACAAAATTATGCTTGTTGGGTATAAAACACCCCTGACTACCTCCTGGGTACCGAAGACGTGAGAGAGCGAAGAGCCCCATCACAAAATGTGCGATCGAATCCCCCACAGGCTGTGGAACTAAAGCTGTTTTGCCCTGCAGGTGTCAGTGAGCACCTCTCTTGCCAGCACACCGGCGTGGCAGGGCCGCAGTGGGAAGCAGCCAGGCTGGCAGCCCTGGCACTCACCGTGGAGCCAACTGGTGCTGCTTGCTCTTCCTGGCGGAGGCAGCGGCAGGTGGCTGGCGCATGACATGAGCAACGCCCACGTTGACGGGCTGGGCGGCGGGCAGGGCCACGTGGCTGGCCAGCAGCGTGGGCTGCTGCATGATGGGGTTGTAGTGGCTGCTGTGGGCGTGCGTGTTCCTGCACAGTGGGGACACAGGCACACATTGAGAATGCAACTGGCAGCTGCTCAGCAGGCTCCTCCACACAGCCTCCCACCACCCTTCACCAAGGTGCCCTTTCCCCCAGCAGCCTGTTGGGTTCCCAGCCTTGCCAGGATAGAGCATTTTCCCTAGGGAACAAACTGAAGGAGTGGTGTGGGCACAGCATTCTACTCCAAGGGCATGGAGCAAAGAAGTCTCCCACAGCTCTCAGACAGTGGGGTCACAGGCTGCAGCCCTTCTCCCCTCAGCCCTGTAGCCTTGCAAGAGCCCAGCCCTCTTTCCTCCTCCAGCACCTGTGGGTACATCAGGGAGCCTCCAAGCACCCCCAGTTTACCTCCAGTCTGCCAGCGGTTGGGTGCCTGCCATGGACTCCGGGATGACGGTCGTGTGCTGGACAGAAGTGTGGGTGGCCACCCCGGTCAGCTGCTGCCAGGCAGGAGGGAGCAGAATCTGCTGAGTGCCACTTGGCCATGCTTGCTGTCAGACAGAGGGAAAGCAATTCCTTAGCAAAAGACATCAAGCACTGAACATGAGCAATGGTCGATGGTCCATGCTCAGCTGGGGCCTCTAATAGTGATCATGGTCATCCTACACAGCTCTTACCACCTTTCAGTCACAGAAGACAAACATTGCTAGGAAACCACAGTATAAGCAGAATAGTCATCAATATAGAGAATGCAAAGGAGGGGGCAGAAAAATCCTTGCCATACAAAGCAACAGCTGTGTTTTAGGTTAAACTGGGAATGGAGGTGATCAAAACTTGTTGGCATTTCAAACCGAACATCAAATTTTTAGCACCTTCTAATTTTGACTCTCCAGAGCAGCTGGGCACTATGGCTCCATTGTTAATTTCCCCTTTCTACAGCCAGCTTACTTTCTCAAGTAATGCACAGCTACACATTACATACCTGTCCTCTCCATGTGTTCTCCAACTTTCCCCCTCCTCCCCCCCTCCTTAGAAGGCAGAAAATCTCTGCCCTTTGAGCTGAGCCATCATTCTGCTATGCAATCACCCCTCCATCTGTGCTGCCACAGGCATGACTCAGGTTGTCCTGCTCCAGTGACTCCATGCAAGTCAGATGATTGTTTTTTGGACTTGGGAAACTTTCTTAGCTATGTGCTGCTCAAATGTGGCTCTGTCAGCTTTTCACTGTTGGGCTGAGGAACTCAGGGGTACCAACTACAGCCCACCTTAGTCCCAACCTGCACTACTGTACTGGACCTGTGTTGTGTTATCTCACTGCTCTAAGGAGGTTAAATTTGTGGGGAGGCTTCTTCCAGGCATGCATTTATCCCCTTCTCCACCTTCACAAGGATCATGTTAACTGTCCCCATGATTCCCTCCTATCCCCCAGTGACACAAACCCCAAAATAATCCACCCTGTAAAAAACCATTTTTCCCCAGCTCTACTCCTAAGTTTGATAATCTTGTAACTTTTTGTGTTGCTGAGCTACATGAAAAGGCTGCTATAAGTGAGGCCTCTCAGCAACATCTGCAAAAGATGGAGAGTCACAAGGCTCCTGAGAGCCCTCCATCTAGGGAGCCACAACCATGGACTGGTGTTGCTTGGAGCAGGTAAAAGGATGAGGAAAAGGCACAAAAAGATCAGGGAGGAAAAAAGCCTTCTTATTATTCTCTTTCCTTTTTTTATCTCAGTTTTGCTGTAAAAGAGGAGACTGAACTACTGTTGAAGTCAATCCCAGGGGACTACCTGGATTTACTTGCAGACAAAACTGTTTCCTCCCTTTTCAGGAAGGGAATGGAACAAATCTAAGCTCCTTGTCCGACTGCAGAGCACAAATTTAGATGCAGTGTCAGGGCCTAGGCACAAATTCCTCACTTATTAGGTAAGGACCACTGAATCATTTAATCTGCAGATAAGACTTGTCTAGGCTCATCTGCCAGCACAGTGTGCTGTGCTTACACATAGAAGGCTTGTCCTGGCAGCTGCAGCCTGTTCCCAGTTAGTGCATTACTAGGAAATTTTGGTGGGGTGGTGAAGCAATGCTCTGGCCCTTGTCCTCAGGAGCTGATGTGTCCCCTGGAGGGACCAAGCTCATACTCTGGACATAGAGCAGGTACCACTAATGGAATAACATTTTGAAAGTCAGTGGCAGGAAGTCTTGTTGGGAAGGAGTTAAAAGGAGAGAAAATCAAGAATCCAGGGTATTATTCAAGGGCAGGGGACAGTTTTGGGTCACACCATGGAAGCCTGCTGGAAAACTGTACACCTTTGTCTCTTTTGAGATCTGAAGCTGCAGTGAGCTACGAGTAAAGACAGGATCAGTCTCCTTTCACTGGTCTCTGTGCATACAATATGTGGACCACACTTGCTTGAGAGGATGAAAAGAGAAGTTACAAACAAGTTACTTTAGCCACTGACCCATCCTGCAGGCTGCTTGCTCTGCCTAGCTCCATGCCACAGGTTGCAGACACACAGCTGCCAGACATGATGCTCAAGCTCTGTCAGTGCCTCCTGCCCTGGATCCCTCTGTCCCTCATCTGGGGCAGCTGGTCTTGTACAAAATGCACAGGGAAAACTGGATGCCAGGTGCACTGGGATGCAGTAAGGCTTTACCAGCCACAGGCATCCTGAGGAGTGCAAACACAGAAACCTGTGCCATGTGCTGGGCAGAGGAGAAAGCCTGATGGCACTAAACAGTTCTGGGAGCACAAGGAGCAGCACCATGCCTCATCAGTGGGACAAATAAAGCAGGGGACAAACAGAAGTGTGCTCTGGAGGCACTGCACCCTCTGCTGGGACCAGTCCCTCTCACAGTTGCAGTAGTTGCAGGGCCCGGGCTGAAGAGCATTAGATAAGCAGCTGTGCATGAGAGGAGCCGCTCTCTGCCGCAAGAGAGAGACACAGCCACCAAGATCAGATGTGACTACAATGCATCACAAAGAAGGTGTGTTTTTCCATTCAGGAAATTGGAATTGGGTACAGATTTGTTTATCAGACCAGCTGCTCAGCCAAGCGAGGCCCACGGACACCAGATGCCACCGGCATCAATCAGAGCACCCTGCCATCAGAGACAGCTCACATTTCTCATCGCGCAAGACAAACAGGCACAGCAACAGGCACATCTCCTCTCTTTTATTACATCAAAATTTAAAAATCTGTGCAAGTGAGGAGTGTTTCTCAGAAACAGCCAGAATTCCCGTTTGGAAGTGACAGTGAATAAAATGTCAGTAGAAAGTATGAAAGGGGAAGCCCATGAAACGGGTATTCACGTGGCAGAGGCAGCACTGAAATGGTAACCTGTGGGCAGGGTGCTCAGAAGGAGCTTTACTACCAAACATTCCTCACTTGCCTAGAGCCCAACAAGGCCACCACTAGAAGAAAGAATGAGAAGGAGGTACTGAGATCTTTCAGGATCCTGCTGTCTTTGAGATGTTTCAGATCCAACCCTCACCCCCTCAAGCCCCAAAAGACAGCACACCACAGGAGGCCTGGCAGAATGGTGGGGGCATGTAAAGCTAGGTCTGTGACCTCCTTCACTCACTGCCTTGGCTGACTTCTTGCACAAGCAAGAGGTGCCAGCCATTGAGCCTGCACAGACTGCTCCTTGCTTTGCCATGGCTTTTGTTTCCCTGCCTCTTAGCTCTTCTTTCCCATCAAACAAGGGAGGTGGCCCATGTCAGTTGTTACAACAGGCTGCAGCAGAGATCGGTTTGATGTTTCAGACAGCTCTCTGACAAAGGCTCTGCTATTGGGAAGGGGCAGGGCATGCTAGCTGATGGAAATCACACAGGCTGCAAGTTGCATTTTGATCTGTCTTCACCAGATAAGTTTGACTGGCAGCTGGCAAAGGAAGGCAAGAGCACCAACAGTCTTACCCCAGCAGTGCAACACACAGGCGTAAACCCTGAGGTCTGTTGGTTCTTGACTGCATATGAAAGTGATGGCATGGCAGATCAAACAAGCCTGAGACAGAGACCTGCCTTTGTAACTAGCTGGTCATCTTTTCCAGCTTGCACAACTTAGTTTTAAGTATACTAGATGGCTTTATTTTCCCCTGTTTGGTATCAGCAGATGTACCATGGTGCCAGCTCAAAAATAGTTGAGGCAGATTCACTGAAGCCAGCACAAGGAGGAGTGAACTGCTCTCTGGTTTGAGGAGCTGGGGTACCCCTCGAGGATCAGTAATATCCATTCCTGTTTGGCTTTTTTTTTTTTTTTTTAGGAGGAACCATGCTTTTCCTGTGAGAACATTTCAGAGAATTGTGCCAATAAGAACTGCTGACAAGGAGAGCCCGAGTGTGGGGCCCTTGCCTCTGCCTCCTACATCTCTCTCATACATCAAGAACAGAGGTCCTCATAAAACAGAACACTGAAAACTTGAAAGCATGAAAGGTATTTATCAGCAGCATGCAATTCATCAGTGCAACTCCTGGCTGCAAAATATCCCCAAGATTTCGAGTTCAGGAGGATGCAGGAGGTTATTATAGGCCTCAGCAGAGGCCTGACACTGCTTTCCCTGAGGCTTTCCCACTGATTTCAGTAGAAAAGCAGAAAGAAAAAGGATTTTTTCAGTGGCTTTTGCAACTCTGACATAGTGTTTGAGCTGAACAATGAGCTGGGGGAGATTTTGACACTTCAGAGAAAGCTGCAGACCAATATACTGTTGCCCAAGTCTCCAAACTGCATCACAGAAGACCCTCAGAGAAAGCTTCTCTCCTCAGCCTCTGAGAGCTAAACAACACAGTAAATACCTGCTGAGCTTGGTGCCTTTAGAATTCCTTACCTGTGCGAGGAGTCCTGGCTGGATCTGAAGAGGCTGGGCCCCAGGAGCCTGAGTGACAATGGGAACGGCGTTCTCCATCCGAACCGAGTACCCAGGATGCTTCGAAGGGGAGGCTTGTAACCCTGTTCCACCAGCACAGAAGGTACAGCATAAGCCACCAGCAGCATTGCCAGGCACAGGGGCTGGCTCTCAGAGGAGCCTAAAGGCACTGGCTGATGTTCACTTAAATTGCAATGTTCAGTCCCTCTGAATAATCAGCTATCAGAGTGCCACCTGTCCCACTCTGGCCCAAAGATGTCCATCAAATGCTCACAAGCATGATATGTGTATAAGGGTGCAGAAAAGACGTTTCCAAAGGTACTAAGGGATTAGCTGAGTTTGTGTTTTTATGGTACCTCAAGCACATGGGAAATATTGCAATACAGTGTCCATAGGCAGAAAAGGAAAAAAGGGGAGTGGATGGCTTCTCTTCCCCATATTCCCTGGTTTAACAAGAAATGGTTTTTGTCAGCCAAAATCCACTGTTATATGAGAATGCTCTCTTTACACCAAAGTGGGATGGGAATCCCGAACTCCATACTCCCTCAGCCTTGATCAGGACAGATAATTTTCTCTAGCACAGTTTTTTGGGACTCATATTTGAAAGGCCCTAGCAAACCCCAAACTCCAATCACTGCTGGCTGAGCCCCACATTAGCCTAACTGAGCTGGAGGAAGCTTCCCTCTCCAGCACCTCAGTGCATGGCACAGCCTGTGCTGCCTCCTCTACTTTGGAGCCTTCTCAAAGCAGCAAGCTGAGATGGTCGCTTACATACTCCACTTCTGAAGTCAAACCCTTGAGATGCATTTTAACTACGCTGAATGAGGTCTAGCTAAACTTCTCTAGTTCAAAAGAGCTTTGATAATCTTGCAGAACATTTAACAAGTGCCTGGAGGCTAATGCACAGACAGGCTTGTAGAAATGAAGAGCAGAAGTTGCACCAGCTGAACTGAGGTCTATTTAGACCACTTCCTACAGACACTTGGCAAGTTTTCCCAAATTGCTACAGCATGTAAAGTTTACAGAAGAACAAGTGGTTAACACTGAGCATCTCCCAAGTTGTCTGACAATAGTTCCTACCACTAGTATACACAGGCAGAGCTGTTTGCAGCAGGGCTGGAGCTGAGGGAATTGTCCTCATAAATGGTCATGGCATCTGTTATGGGGGAGAACCCTCATATCCACCGTGATCCTTGCTGCATTAACCTCCCCCATTTCCCTTTTAGCAATCGAGTCACTGAGAAGTGACAGTATAACCCATTACATACATATGTACTGATTTACTGGTATTGTGTGGGAAAGCTTTCAAGTTTACCAAAGTATGGCAGAAGAGCCTTAAACTTTGTTCAGGGCAAAGAATGACAAGTACCACATATTCTCCCCCAGCCCCTTCTCAGTATCAGTAGCTGCCTCCAACTCAGGATGTTAGAGGTGCCTGCAAGATCCTCTGCCAACGCAAACTCTTCCATCTGCAACAACCTCACTGCTCTGATTTACTAGGGCAGCCCTTTTTTCTGCCATATGACCTGCACTGAGGAAACTCATTTCCAACAAGAGCGGGACAAAGCAGCAGGCCAAGGCCTAGTGAGGCTGTCACTTACCTTGGAAGCCTGGTGGGCAGACGATGAGGGCTTGCTGTAAGGGGTCTGGCCGGGCACAGATCTGTGCTGTTCCCGTCTGCAGAGGCATGCTCCGCTGGGCCACCGCAGCCATGGACGCCGCTGAGGGCTGGTAGAGTGCAGATTGGTAATTTAGTATGGAGACCTCGGGGTTGGCTAAGGAAATAGT
This sequence comes from Peucedramus taeniatus, assembly GCA_013400575.1. Taxonomy (NCBI): domain Eukaryota; kingdom Metazoa; phylum Chordata; class Aves; order Passeriformes; family Fringillidae; genus Peucedramus; species Peucedramus taeniatus. The sequence goes on along the minus strand of WBNO01019024.1, from coordinate 155,456 downwards.
GGCACTGGAGGAGGTGGGAGCCAGGTTGGTGGTCTAAAGGAATGACGGGAATTAAAACAAAAAAAAACAAACAAAAAAATGAGGGAGATGGNAAAAAAAAAAAAAAAAAAAAGTAAAATAGTATAAGATAAAATAAAAACCAAACCAAAACAGCAAACAAGGGGTAGAACAGGACACTGAGGAGTAAAGAGACAAGGGCAGTGCTGGAGGAAGGATCACAATCTGCCTGAGTGTGCCACTGCTGTGCCACGCCATGGGATCTCCGGCCACACGGTGTTTCTTGTACTGCTCAGAGACACAGCACACTCCCTACAGCAGAACTGCAGCCCCATTCGTCACTCAACTGGCTCTGATTTGCAGCATGAAGAAGATGGGCTCAGAAAATGTTGCTATCCACAAATCACATTGTTTACTCGTCATATACATAGTTCTAGAAGCTGTTCACATTTCTTAGGTAAAATAGACTCAGCACCTCCATGCCCTGTGAAATCTCATCCTGAGAGAGAAAATCCATTCTGGCCTTTCCTCTTAGATCCCTTGTATCTAAGATGGCACATGCCCCTTGAATTATATTTGGAATTTGAAGTAATCAGAAGGCATAACAGGAGGTAATGGTAATACTTGCAAAGTCCAAACTTCACTTGAATTGTCTTTAAAATCTCTTAGAGCAGAAACTCCAGTAGGGAAAGTTTCAAAGCAAAAAAAAAAAAAAAATCAGCCCAGAGTTCTGCAAAAATCGAGAAATCTGAAGAATTTTCTTTTTATAATTTGGACTGAGCCTAACAGTTGCAGGCAACTAAACACCTCTGCCACTGCTCTAAATGTATGTTCTTAGCATGCATGCCTAGGGAGCCAGGCATTACCAGACCAGAGCCCATCCTTCTCCTCTGTCCAAACATGCCAGCAACACTGCTGGAGACAGGTCAGACAACACTTTCTCATGGTGAATGTATGAACCCAGGAGGAGGCTTTGATCAAGGTGCAGCAGAGAGCAGACTAAGCATTTTGCACTGCACCGGCTGCCACTGGACCCATGCTGCACTGCCACAGCTACAGCCATGAAGGATGTGACAACAAAATATTTCCTCCTTCTCCTGATCCCCTCTCAGTGCAGGGGCTGTGAAGTGCAATCTGCTCTCCTTTGCAACACACTGAGCAGCAACTACAGCAGCTCCCATCCTCGTCATCTCAGAAGCCATAACTGGAAGGAAGCAATCCCCAGATATTTCACAGAGACAGGCAACAAAAGAAAGCCAAGACAACTGGTATGTTGAAGAGAATTGTGAAAGGCTTAGAGCTTGTTCAAATTAAAACATCCTTCCTGGAAATATTTCTGCCAATTCTTCTAGGAACATTGGGCATACTGGTTCTGCTCAGAACACACACCCTTATGAGAATTCAGAAATGACCAGCCAACAACTGATCTTAATGTCAAGTGAAATGTGAAGAAATGAAAGTAAGCCTGCCTTTTCTGCAAGTAACAAACAGTGTCTCTGCCCTGCAGCTGGGCCTAGGGGAGCATGTAGCATGCATTTCTTTCATCAGCATCTCAGAAACAGCCTAGAATGGGAACTGGTGTTTGTAACTAGAACCCTCTCACACCAAGTCATGACCTATCTCTGTCTGTGCTTGCCTGAATTGTTTGAAAAGACCTTCTGTAATCACATGGATCAAGACCTTAGTCAAGAAGTCTGGTTTGCACACAGGAGCACCCTGCACATCTACACAGGCTCCTTTAGCTCCCTTGCTTTCCAAACAGGATTTCCACAATGCCACTTGCAATCTCTAGAGTGAGCAGTCTGTTCTCAAAACGCTTCAAAGCAGCAGCTATTTCTTGAGCTTCAGTCTCCTAGAGTGCTCTCCCTGGGGAGTTTCCTTTCACTGCTGTAATACAGTACCACAGCAAACAACTTAGTCTGCTAGTCACATAAAATTTCCTAACACAGCACCCCCCAGCACTGGGGCAAGTAAAGCTAATACAAAGCATGGTTATAAGGCCAGAGCCCACCAAACTGGAGTGCAATGCACATGCATGTGGTCCCCACATCAACTGTGGCCCCTGGAGTAAAAGCAATGAGAGATAAGAATAAACATTATCTCTAAACTCTTCTTTCCTGTTGATCAGTTACAGTGCTGCATCTGTTACAGAGGGTTTAAATTCCTTTTACTTCAATGTCAACTTGAAGAAGAGCTGTAAGATCACAAATACTTTTGCGTGACCCAGGGAGTGAAGTACTGCTTGCTGCATTAAGGGACTAATGAGCTTTTCCCCATAGCAACCTCCCAAGTAAGCAGGATTTATCACCCCAACAACAACGTAAACGAGGGCAACATTTCACCGTCACACAAAATGTCTCAAGATTACTGCTTGCCTGAAGAAAAGAGAATGAGGAGAACAGCAGAGGAAGGAGAGTAAAAAGGCACCATCTCTTGGCAGGCATGTTAAATGGGATGCTACTTTGCTTTTCATTTTCTAGGCCCTCCTGACATAAATGTTTCAAGCACTGGCTGCTTGTGATTGGTGCCCTCACCTGGTTGTGGACTGTGTTGAGCTGGTTGTTAAAAGTCATGGTCAGGTTGGTCGATGTACTTGGGGCTACGTGGGTGATGAATGGTGTCTTGCTCTGGTTCACCGTGTCGTACATGTTCACCCGCCGCTTGCAAATCTCCATGTTCTGGAAGCAGGACTTGACACTGCACAGGGAAAGGGGAGCAAGGAAGGCACAGAAAATCAACCAAGCGACTCACACAGGTAACAGTTCATCACAGTGACCCTGCATAGGTCTCCATGGCAGGTTTAGCACTTTCTAGGCTCTTAAAGCCCTTTGTTATCTAATGCAGGTCTCTCTTAAATGGTGAGAGTCAGATTAACACTGCACTGAAAAAGGCCAAGATGAGAGCAGCTGCCTTGGGACTCCTGGGTGCTCCCATGGGTCTCTGCACTGCAGTGCAAGTCACAAAAGCAAGCAAAATGGTTGCTCTTTAGGGGACAGGGCAAGAAATACAAAGTGGATATATTAAAAGACTGAAAAAGACTGAGAGCAAGAAAGAAAGAAAATGTTGTTTTTTCCTGATGATGGAGCCTAAGAGGAAAAGAAAACTCATGCTTTTTTGCCTCAGTGTAAGCATAAAGAGTTTTACATGTCTTTTGCAAGGAAGAATTTTACTGTTCTTGATCACTGAGACTCCCTTAAAAAGTAATCCTTGTTCCTTTAAGTAGTTGTTCACCAAGAGCTGAGTCCAGCTAAGCAGTTAAAACATTGCCCCTGTCTGGCTAAATGCTTGTGAAAATGCTTATCTTGAAGTATGACATCTCCTCTTGCAGTCAATGGGACAATTCATATCAAAAAGTTATTCCAAAGCAAATTCCTCAATGCCCCGAGGGAATCTGGTTCTGAGGTTATCTCACACTGAGAACTGGATCTCTGGGGGAATGATTACAGCTTCTTCCTCTACACTGACTTTCCCTTAAATGTTATTGATACAGCAATGGGAATTTTGTTTTATGCCCCAGTAAAGGAGATTAAATACTCTCTACATTGCTAGAGCACAGTACGCATCTGGTAGATAAAACTGTCCATGTTTCATTAATTAGAATACCAAAGCATACAGAGGTTAAGAGACAACAACAGCTGAACCTTGGTAATACCGTATTTTTAGTACAATCTCACTTTTGGTATCTGAAAACCAATACAGGTTCTCCACAATTCTTCCACAATAACTATTTTTACAAATGTGACCTCTGAGTCTGAAACACAGCCTCAGAAAATATAAAGGCATTTATTTTAGTTCCATTATTCCAACATGGAGAAAGAGAAATTCCAAGCAGTGAAAATCAGCTGTATGCTGACCGTTTTGTAATGATCTAAGCTGTTGGAGGTAAGGGGTATATCCTCACATCACTTTTAAGAAACAAAGTGTCCCTTCAAAAGGAACAACCTTATATGATCTCTAAGGTTGATGAAGAGGACCTAGATCTTTTCCTCACTGTCTTGTCTCTTACTCAAATGGTCACCTCTCTTTTCCTACAAGTAATATCTTGGTAACTGGATCTGGGCGATAAACACCTGCAGACAAGCCAGGCTCAGGACACTGTGCACAGCTGCCCATTATGTGCATTCACTTCCAGAACTATACCTGTTGGTCACAGAACATCCAGCAAAATCAAACACTTATCAAATAAATACAGAAGGCTATTGGATCACTTCTTTTCAATCAAGTATGAATATAATTCTCCCTGCACAAAGAAGAAAGCACTGGGAAGAGTATATGTTCTGTATATGTGTGCGTGTTACCGAATGGTTTTATCTAACAAGATGTAAGCTCTACAAATGCAATACCATCTTCTCTGGCTTTACTTTAAAAAAAGGAGGGAGAAAAAACCAGCAGGGACAAAGCAAAACAGACAGAAAGTCTGAGGAGTACTCAGCAATATAAGAGCCAGGAAGTTAAATAAGTGAAATGGGCTAGGCTCACTTTGCTGTTTGCTTGTAGGAAAGCAGAACAACCCTTCTTGCACTGCTCGAGCTTGAAGTCTCTCTGAAACATGCCACAACAGAGATTCCTTCCAGAAGCTACAGCTTCCATACATTCTCGCTTTTTCTGCTGCCCAATTTATTTCCAAGAGAGATTATAGCTCCCTGCATCTTTCAAGGCTTTGAAGTTTCTATTCTCCAAAGCACAAGTAATCACAGACAAAAGCTCCATCCACTTGCCATGCTGGTTACAGCTTATTGCTCTCTTTGCCAGTCACTGTTTCCAGCATGGAGGGACTTGTGGGATTACACACCTGGCTGGCATACATTCAGTATTCAGAGACGTGATGCTGAATTCTTTATTTGGCTAAAATTCTCACTGCTGCTGGCCCCAATGATATTTTCAATCTTTCTGGGGCTTTGCCTGAGCAGTCACAAGTGAGCACTTCAAAAATGAAGATGTGGTTATGGACTGTTGCGTTAGTGGAAAGATTTCTGACGGCAATGCATTAGGTGTCGAATCTCTCCTGTCTTACACAATCAGTTGTTGCACAGTCAGAAGGACTGTTGCAAATTAAAAGACTTTTGTCTATGATGCTCGCTCAGTATTTTTGCTGTCATATTTTATTCGTGATTTTTTCTTTATATGAAACTTTACTTTTTTCCTGTTTAGCACAATCATGCCCCATCTTGTTTTCATTTATCACTTACTATCTATTTATAGGTAACAATGCTCAAAGATGGCTAAGTCTGGGTCTACAGAGATCTGCACCCACAACCTTCTGGCAAGCAGATGCTCTTATCTTGTGATAAATGTAACAAAAAGGCAGCTACAGCTCCTTCAAAGGGGTAAAGCTACCTTAAACAAACTCAAAATACTGTAGCCACCCATAAAGGCAGGGGACTTGACAGTTACCTGTTGTTCTTCAGCACAAAAACATACTCTGCAGCTCTTCAAGTAGCCCCCTTTAATTTTGTACCTGAGCTCCTGACAGCCTCTAAAACACTCATGCAAATGGCACCCAATGAAATACAGCAGTGTGCCAATAATTGTTCTCTGTCAAGGGGAAGGGACAGCCTGTGAAAGCACCTGGAACTGCCAAGTGTGTAAAGCAGGGTGTTCAAAGCTAAGCGTCCTGAAGGCTTTGGAAAATTCCCACTATGTGTCTGCCTTCTCCACTTACATCTGAGAAGCCTGTCCCTATGTGAACTGGACATGGGCAGTGTGCTGGGGACAGGTATCCTGCATTTCAGGCTGCTGTGCTTTGTGATGCAGCCTTAGGAGAAGGGGCAGTCAGGCTTGAAGACGTGACTTCTTCTCATCTGCATTAGGCAGTGGAGCCCATTCCCATTCCACATGTGTCAGATGAGGTCAGAACGTGGCATTTAAGGTGACACAGGTGGACAACAAGCAAGCTGAAAATTGAACTCCTCGTCCTGGTGCTTATGCCTGTTAAACAGCCTGCTGCAGAACAGCTCTTCCCTTAAAAAGCAAACAGACCCAAGCTGACTCCTGGCACAATGGGAAGGTTCTGGGAGGAAGGGTCAGCTCCCCGCTGCAGATAAGGTTGATTACTCCAATAACAATCAGGACTATATTACTTTGAAATATACTGATACTTTCAGCACTAATTGCATAATTTCTCCTGCATTTTAATGCAAAAATATGTAATTACTGAATATTTACATAATTAATGTAGCACACACTGCAGCATTTTAAATGCCAAGCACCTAAACACAATTCTTGCAACCTTGAGTTGGCAATCATCTTTTCCTTTTAAACAGGACAAGATTAAAATTTAGGGATTAAACATCTTAACAAAGCCCCTCAGATGCACTTGGTCTCCACCACAACCAAGCTCTCCTTTTCACCCCTCAATTCAAAACTCAAGGGGCACAAAAGCCACGTACTGTGTGCTGTGAGGGAAGTCGAGCAAGTGTGTCATGGTGACAAAAGGGTGGCTCAGAGTTTCAATGGGTGTTATCCTCTTATCCGCATCTATCGTCAACATCTTCTTTAACAGATCTATGAACTCCCGCCGGTCTGCCTTTTCCACCAACATATCGCTTCCTTCCAAATCTGTTGCCATGTTTACCTAAAGGAGAAGGGACAGGAGTGAGCACCAAAGGGGAAGAGCAGATGGTCAGGTGTCCAGCAAACTGTGTTTACTCCTCGTTGGAGCACATGCCCTGTGAGCCTCTCTGTCTAAAGGAGTAGCTGCTGAAGAGCCACACCAGACTCTGTGGTGGCCACTCATCTGGCTTGTGCATGTCACATCTCCAGACAGACTGTTAAGTGTTCAGCTTGCCTGGGTCAGTGGCTAATGAAACACTTAGACACCCTCCACTGAAGATGAACAGCTTCCATGTGGTAGCAAGGCAAGCTCTGATAATCACAGTATTTATCATATACTGTGCCATCCGATACTTATCTCTGCGTCCTATGAGCAAAAAATATATAAAGTACACAAAATTGTCAGTAGGTTTATGAGGAACATCCCATTCATGTATCAGGAAAAAAAAAGACTTGTTATATTATTTCATGAATTATCCAGTCTCCTCAGATTCCAGTCCTCCATTCCTGCATGTTTACATGTTTTACTTGCTACAATGTCTAGACCTTGCTAGCACAAACTCCAGTTTGGTGCTAGTGGTGGGCCAGTTTTGCACACTGGTTTGTCAGCACGAACTCCTGTCACAGGAGTGGTTATGCTGGGATTAGCTCTCACAATGACATGGAACCGACACAGGGAATTAGTACTTCCCATTCTTCCCCCAGCCAGCCAGGTTTTACAGCGAGCACGCTCTTCTGTGGCCATGGTGAATATTTCCACTGTCACTCTTTAACAAATGGAAATATTAAAGCACAGAGAAAGCGAGTGACTTGCCAGCGGTCATACAGAAGAGCACTGGAGAGACAAGAGAAAATGCAGGATTTCGACACTCAGAGACGTGTCTTAGCCACTTTCCAAGGCTGCTTTACTACAGCACACATACCCCTGTGTGCAGTCACTCCTACAAAGCAGCACGTAACAGCGAATTTGGTAGGCATAATTCTGGTATTTTTCAGGAACTGGCCCCAGAATAGGATACACAGAGAACTTCCATAATTCCCCTTTGTTAGTGCTGCTGGAAAGCATGTGAACAGTCTTGCTGTTACTCACCAATGCTCTTACCTGTGCCATATCATCCAAACAGTTGAAAATATACTTTCTTGCTTCCTTTGACTTAATCCCCGTCTCTGCCTCATGATCATCTGGCGTCTGTTCAAAACAGGACACAGGCAACATACCACTGCCCTGCAACCAGCTGCAGATTATGTCCCACTTCCCACATGTGCCTCATCCTGTCCTCATCAGGGACCATCGTGCCTCTCTTGCCTGCCCAGACACCATTTACACGATCTCCACCACGGTTATGGGACATCTTTTATGTCACAAGGTGATTTATCTCTTCTATTTCACTCCTGAGGGTCCTCCCAACTATGGTGGGTCTCTTACATCCACCCTGGCATGAGGTACAGCATCCCATCCCAGCCAGAAGCCCACTGGCCTCTCTCCTTGGGGAGAGCATGTAGCCAAACCTGCTGGCACAGGACATTCAGGGCTCACCTGCTTTACTAGAGGTTTTGACTGTAGAATTAAAATGCTTGCCTTTTTTTCCCCCCACAATGAGTTAGATATTAGAGCAAAGTCTGCCCACTACACACCAATTCATTGACTACTTAGAGGGAGATTTCCAGGCCAACTCTGGACTTAAATTTCCAACATTGCAATGCCAAGCAGGTGTACTATAGGCTCCAAATTTTGGGGATGGCAGTTTTACCTTGGGCAGAACCCACCCTATGTCTGTGCTGCACTGTAAAAAGCAGAAACTTAGGCTCTGAGGTGACCTGAATGTCTCCTCACTTCCAACCAACAACTGCAAGGTAAAAGAAACAAGGGAATGTCTTCCTACCTTCAGCCTCCACAAGGGATACGATGAGTCTGTATCCCTGTTGAAAAACCTCGTAGTCTTTGTCCCTGCACTTAACAAATACTCTGCTGGTAAGCCCTGCGTCTGTGAAATGTAGCGAATCTGTAAGAGAAGGATGAGAGGTCACTGTTCGTCCTGTGAAGTTCTCTGGAGGTCTTCCTTGAAGGAGTGCAGGAGGCATTTGAACCAACAGAACAGACAAAAAAAGAGGATGTAGCATGTAGAGAAATTTCACCCCAAAAAACTCAGTGCAAGGAATGAGAGGAAGAGAATTTCTGAATGGAATTCCCTCCATTTATCACATACATCACTGGAAATTCACCCTTAGAGTGCACTCCCACAAGGCCTAAGGATGAAAAGAGGAAAGTTCCCAAATTTTTAAAGTTCAAAGAGAAGGACCCACACAGTGATTTCAATGGGATGTCTCAACACATTGCACCCTCTCCTCTGCAGGAAGTAATTTCAGCAATTTGATATTGGATCTCTAATTTTTGCCAGTTTTCTTCCACCTGAGCACACAGCCTCTCCTAGGAGCAGTTTGAAGTTCCAAACAGAGGATTATGAAGTGCCTTTGAACTAAGGTGAAATATACACTTAAACCAACTGACACCCTCATGGTATGGAAAGTACTTGTCTCTACTGACTACATGACATCATTTGGGTTGCATCCACAAGCATGACCTCATTGGCACCCACACAGCTAAAAGACACTTCATTTGTGTTTCCAGGATCTCAAACTTTTATTTATTTATAAAGGAGAAAGGGTCTGTGATTACACAATTAAAGACCAATGTCACACATGCCTGAGGTGCCACACAAAACCTTAACTTTGGCACCTCATGACTCCTGAATGGCTTCATCCTGCAAAATTGCTGCAAACTCTGCAAAACTACTAAAATCAGTCACCTATTCTTGAAAATTCTAGGGAAGAATGGAAAGTGTTTTTGAGAGAAGAAACAGAGAAGGATAAAAACATTAAATAAATAAAGGCATAAAAAACAGCCGTGCTTTCAATCACTTCCAAGCACTCAGGCCCTGGTTCTCTGTGCGTGGCTTGCTCAGCTCTGCAGCTCCTCAGGTCCATCAGAGCTCACACACTTGAGAGGCACCAGGATCCTGCCTGCAGCCCCATGCCAATGCTGCAGCCAGTGGCCAGGATCAGCCCCTATCCCCTTCCCAGCTCCCCAGGAGCCCCTGTCACACTTTACCAGAGGAAGCTTTGTGCTGGGCAGCTAAGCTGCCTAGTAAGGTATGGTGATTTCTTTTCCAGATGTGTGTTTTACGGCTTTTGGGGTGCAACAGGGAAGAGAAAGAAATCTACTTTTCATGCTTGGCATGTGATTTTCAAATGCTTGTAAGTTTCTCAGCTACATCTGATTTCCTTTAGAGTCACTAATAGCCCTGCTCTTTGCTGCAAGTTATTTCCCCTGCCAAATTTTACCTTTAGAGCTCTGCTTAAAAAAACACTAGTTTCAAAAGAAAAATCAAGAAAACATTTCAGTTTGTGAAAAACTTATTTATTATCCTGCCTTTTTTTTTTTTAATATATTTCCTAAAAGAAAAAAGACCCTTTTCAGGCTGCATTTGCAGACAGCTAAGATCAACCTGAAGAATATTATGGGAATGCAAAGTATTTTACAGCCCTGGCTCTAGCTGCTGCTGCATTATCAGTTTTAGGACTACAAAAAGGGCATAAAAGCCTATAGGGAGAAAAGGGATGACAGCTTATATTAACTGGAAACCTACATCAATGCCAACGTTCTCCTTCTTGTCATTGCTTTTAATATGCACTCTCATAAAAGGGGTTATGAAATGCAGCTGAGTTCATGCAGTTTCTTCTAACAAATAAGGCTCTATACAGCACTTGCTGTTGCAGCAGAGAACAGGTGCCTGCAAAGCTCAGTGAAGAGGGACATGAACAGAGCCCTCCAGTCAATGGCAGTGTTGACTCTTGATTGAGATTTCACTCAGGCAGCCATGTCTTAAAAGGCAGTGTACCAAGCTGCACACTGGTTACCTGGGATAAATACCCAGGTGCATAATGACAATGTTGACTTGGAAGAGCAAGAAATACAGATCCATCATTAGCCAAAGTGAAAAAGTTGGCATCTGCTCACTCTGACAAGAGAAGGGAAAAAGATGTGTGTACTTACCAGCACCCAGGACAACATCCACACCCACCTGATCGTACTCTGAAGCTCCTGGGTACAAGGGCCAGCCCAAGAACAGCTCTGCAATGACACATCCCAATGACCACATATCGATTGCTTCACAAAAGGGTAAACCAAGGATAATTTCAGGGGCTCTGCAAAGGAAGAGGTCAGAAAACATCAGCAAGGGGAGCAGAGCTGCTCAGCTGGCATTGGGCAGCTGGTGCCCATCGTGACACTCACAGAGCTGCCACCAAGTGTCACTGCTTGGACAGAAATGAGGGACACACTGGTCACTGGCACAGTGCCAGCTAACCAACATTAGTCAGTGAATATTTAGCCTTACAGAAGAGTACTGTGGCCATATACATCCAAGAGACAGCCCTACATTTGGCAGCATTTTGTAAAGGAGAGAACTACCACTGCTTTCATCCACCAAGTGGGAATATGAAGGCACCCAGTCAAGGCCCCCAGTCAAGGCTCTCAGGCCCAGCTCGCTGTCCTGTGGAGAAATGTACAGATCCCCTGCGGTGAAGCATCCTCTGTTCACACAGCTCCATGGGTTCACAAACAGCCAGACATTAAATAAACATTACAGGACTCGTATAAAAGGATTACTGATTTTTTAAACAAATGGCTGTAACAATAAAACAAAGAAATAATGTAATTAGATCTATTAGACCTAAGCCTTTTCCTCAGGAGGAAGTAGCCAAGAAGCCTTCCTTTCCCAGTCTGTCCCAGGCACCTGATTAGATTTCCTTTTCCCTTTCAGCCCAAACAGCCAAAACACAGCAGCTCTCTGGCTATGCACTTATTGCTGGCTCCAGGAGATGCCACAAAAGAACCTCTGCTTCCTCCCCTTCCAAGGGGAGTCTGTCCCACTGCCTTGGGGTGGTTGGAATCCTTCTCCACTGATGCTGAAAAGGTCTGTAGGACGAGGTTAGATGAACTGGCTCAACTCCAGTGGCCAAGGTGAGACAAGAAAAATCCTGACCTATGTGCCCCAAACATTCTGCGGTTCAAAAACTTCTGTGTGAATGAACCAAAAATATTTTCCAAATACTGAAAACCTTATACACACAAACACCTTCCTTACTTATCCCACCTCTGCCTAGATGTCCGCATGCAGGTATATGACACAGTTCCTATTTATACAAGGATCTCCTAAATCTTTTCTCCTGTTCTTGCAATGTTTCTAAAGCCCCAGCTTCTGGTTTCATGGGATGTACAGCAGGAAGAATAACTTTCCCATACTCCTCTAACTATAAAGAAAGCAAAAGCAGAAGACAGATAAAAGAAACACACACTGCTTTAAAACTTCAGTAATTTTTAATATAGCCTTGGGATTTCTCAGGCCCTTATGCATATTTTGGAAATGCCTGAGGTTGGCTATTGAGCAAATCAAGTGCCACCACCCAAAGCTCAAAATAGGACCCATGGTTCCCAGTTCCCCATTTGTCATCAGGATAAGATCTGACACTAGTGAGATCATACTAAGGATTACCGATTGCAGTGGAAAATATTATGTTTTCATCACACCGTGACATAGTCATGTCAAGACAAGTCTTTAGCCAAGAAACCAAGCAAAATGGTATTTTTTTTCCAAAGAAGCAAAGACCCTGTGGCAAGAATCCATGCCCCGTCTTCAGTCCACAAACTCCCCCAGTTTTGGGGGGACTTGTAATGATAAAAGTCCCAAACTAACTCTTAAACCAGCAATGCAGAACGTAAAAATTACAGGAAATTCTGGGACTTTAAAGTTAGAATTATTTGTGCCATTCCCAAATAAAACAAGTCAGAAACTTAAAAAGTGGCTACCTTTAGCCCTTCTAGCTTCAACTGTGCTTGTCACTTTCACACCCTACTTCTCTTTAGCCCACTGCGACAAACTTTTTATTCTAACAGTGATCTCTCCTCATGAAGAAAGGGTTAATTTTCCTATTTTCCTCCCAATTCCATCATCCCTGTCATCCCTACACACTAGTCGACATGTAGACAAAATGCAGAGAGAAAAAGACAGCTATGGTGACCTGAATCTCATTACTATGTAAATCCTGCATTCAAAGCCATCTGCCTCTCCCTGCCTGCCTTCCACATTGTGAACGAAATGTCCCTGGTCACTAATGAGAGCTCAGCCACCAATTGCCTCAACTTCAAATCCCTGCAACTAACTCAAGTGGAGGGGTGGACTAGAGGGATGTTCCCAACACAATTTTGTGTGGAAAACTCCCTGTGCATAAAAAACACTTGCACTGCTGTTATATGCAGCACACACCTCCCTTCCTCTCTCCCCACACTTATGCTGCCAGCACCTTCAGACCCCTGCTAGAAGGGATGACCTAGAATTTGAGGTTCCAAAATCTCTTAATTTTTTTTTCTCCTGAGTCTTTGGCTGTCCAGTGGGTTTTCCTGAAAGCTTCACTTTCTGGAGTGCAGTAGTGCAGAAATAAAGAGAGAATTTATTTTTTACATGCAGAAGAAGTTTTCCATCTTCGTTATTGGGAAGAAAAGCACAAATCTATGTTTATATTATTTAAACACATAAAATGCAACTAAACAGATCATCACTCACTCTATGAATTCTAACAGTGGTGAGAATACCTTTGAGAAGGGGCTAGATCTAGGTGATACGGTGCCTTACGTACACCACAGCCACCACTTGCTGTGGTTTTCTCCCAGCCTTCATGTAACCATCATGATTTTTCCATGGAGATGGAGTGGCCCTAAGACAAAAACATCTTGTTAACTTAATTAAATAGTCAATAAGACACCTCAAGAACAACAGGTAGTGGACACCACATGGGATTCCAGATCTTCAGCCAGTAGATACCTCCTGTTTGCTGTGGGAAAGAAGGAGCTGAAGTCACCAGGAGCAGTGCTCTGCCTGCTTGAAATGGCCAATGCCAAGCATTTTGGGGCAGGATGCTATGAGCTCTGTAATGAAATAACCTGTCCACTGATAAAATACCTTTGAATCTCTACTGTGGTAGATATTGTTCTTTATACACAGTTATAGATGCATACATCCTTCTGCACATAGTATCTAACGTGCAACTCTTTCTTAACATAAGCATGTCAGTTTTTTTAAGACAAGGTGAGATCTTGACTTCCATCACATGTTGTGGCACAGAGTTACACAGGCAACCCTCTGCTTTCAATAGCATCTTAGCTCAGCTGTTTAAAGCTTGATTTTCCTTCATCAGGTTTAAATTTGTCACCTCTCACTTCATGTTCACATAGATTGGTCTAGAGGGGAAGATGGAAGTGAATGAATCACCTGTCCTTTACCACAAGCTGTTTTTATATCTCTGCCCTACTCTCCCATGTCTGCAGCAGCTTCTGCCTTCTCAGTGTACCATCCCATGGATGTTTCAATCCATCTTCCACTGCCTGACCCTGCAACTCCTCTTCCTGATGTTACTGCTTGGAAACAGGCTGAACAGATCTCGAAAGAGTTAAATACAAGGATATTCCCCAGATTTATTTTACACTATTTGCAGAATGCTTTCGTGTTCCAGTCTTCCCTAAGCTTAATATTTTGTTTGCTTTTGGAGTGACATGAGGCATTTCAGCAGATGTCTTATCTGGGAGATCCTCTGAGAGACACAGTCCTTTCTCCAGAGAAGCTGCAGTTAATTTAGGACATAGAATTATGCAGAAATAATTCATTTTTTCTCTTCCAATGTTTACTGCCTTTTGGTACTACACTGATCTGGCATGTTTTCTGTAATCTAGATCAAGTCCTTTAAATGCTCCTCACTCTTTTCTGTAGCCTAATCTAAGCAAGTATGTGATATCTGCATGCTTGAACACTTCACTACTGGCCTAGCACTTTTTACAGAAAATTAATATATTAAATAACTCTGGTCCTAAAACGTGCATGCAGTCCACTCCACAACCGACCCTTGTTCTCCTAAAAGCACTCTGATTTAGCTCAGCAATAAAAATGGTGTAATTTTTTTTCCCAAAGGGAAAGAAAACAGTTTTCATCTCTTAAACAGTTCTTGGGTAGGATTTCTCCATTCTGCAGCTGCTAGCACTGTGTAACAAGGGAAAATGCCCTATGAAAATGTGCACATCCGAGTATTGCAACCATAAATCAGAAGGACAATTCACATGGCAGCAGATCATCCCAAACAGCACTGTGATCTTCAGCAGATCTGACTATGACTGCATAGAGAAGTATTTTCTGTACCAACAATACAGGTTTTTTAACACAGACTCCCCAAACCTTTTGATTGTGGTGAGGATCTTGTCTGACAGCACACAGTGGAACCAGCTGCCAGATACCTCAGTACATGCAAGAACATCCCCATTTCCCGCTCTCCACCCATTTCTTGTCTGTGCATCTGCAGCAGTCCTGGCACAGTAACTCCTGCCTCCAATACAAGACACACGGAAGGAAAACAGAAAACTTTGCCCTCCTGTCCTTCCTCTCCCATGAGCTGCCCTCGACATCTTCCAACAAAAGGCACTCCCCTTCTGCATGCACAGGCGCAACCTGTTCTACAGCTCACACAAATCTCACCAGCACAGACCAAAGGTTTAGAAACCACTTGTCACCATTCTGTAAAAGACTGAAGAGCCCTGCCAAGAGCTTCTATCTCTAGGACAAAAGCAGCCATGCCATCCCCACATCTCTACCCGTTTCCAGCCAAATTACTTGCCTGGACAGCAAAGGGTGACCTGCTCCTCGGCTCAGCAGTGAGTCCAGTCAGTCCCCCATCCTTTGGAGCCAAGCTTGAATGTGCCTGTGTACACCAGAAAGCTGCCACTGCCAGGACGCCGGGCACCAGGGTCCAGGCAGCACCCGCAGGTCCCCAGAGGCAGCAATGCCATCTCATCATTTGCTTGCACCTCACACACAACCCCGTCCTGCTTTCAGGCCTGCTGCTGGTGGAGTATTATTATACCCTGCTTTGTGGCAGGGTAATTTCATTGTCTGATGTTTCTGTCAGGAAAATTAATTACCAGTCTAGCTTGCTGGCTTTTTCACCCACACATCACAGGACACTAAAAACAAATGCCAAAAACATTCATTTCCACAGACTCGGATTGAGAGAGTTGGGCTCTTTCTGGATTTTAAAACTTCCCTGCAAACTGCCTTCCTCAGAGATAATTTAGCACCTCTGCTAAGATCCCATGGCCAAGCATGATAGTCTCAGCAGAGTCCTCCATGGACAAGTATACACCCCAGACAAAAATATAACTCAAAACTTGATACTTACTGGCACCTTAAGCAGAGAGTGTTCCTGCTCCCAGAAGAAGGCTGGGGGCAGCTGCAGGCAGTGCAGGCACACCTCCAGTGAAGATGTCTCCGAGCTGGTACACACAGCTCCTGTCTCACTCACTAAAGCCTGAATTCCAGGAAGCACCAGCTTTCCCATCTCCACTCAAGAAGCCCTGGGCAGAGGCAAAGAGGCAGGAGCTGAGCTCCTCTGCCCAAGCAGGGATGCACTGACCAGCTGCACACCCAGGGCTTCACCCCACTCAGATCTCATGCTCTCCCATGCACCAAGATACCTCTTGTGAGGGCGAGGAACTGCATCCTTTTTGTGTAAAAACCCCTTACAAAGGGATTTTTATTCAAGTGATAGAGTTTTATCCTCCTCTCAGATGAACCCTTTCTTTTGGCATCTTTATGGACACTTTCTCATACCTGCTCACTTGACTCTTGTATTTTGTGGAGATGTCCACCTTTTATTGCCATGTACTGTAGAATGCAGAGTAACTTTAACTCTTAGGTAATGGAGGTGGAATGCACAGAAAACCCTTTTTTTGTTGTTGTTGTTCCTCTGTACTTCTCAGACTACAAATAATTTCTTAAGTGAAGGGATGTAAAAGGAGACAGGCTCATATTCTGGAAGTAAAATGTTACAGTTGCTATTTCCCTCACCCCTCCACCTTTCCACTCACACAGACACCTGGAAGGATGCAGACATCAAGTATGGATGACCCCCAGACTAAGGCCATCCTCTGCCCCAGGGCTGGACATCTGCAGACTTTTGTGTCTGTGATAAAGACAGCCACCAGGGCCAGAGCTTAACACATCTACAAGCACCGGCAGCTCCTGCTTGCTCCCTCCCCATCCCATGCAGTGGACAGGAGAGCAGCTCTAGGAGTCTGAGTGACTCGTGTCACTCAGCAGGGAAATGCTGGGCTCACCCTCATTGCTTGACTTCTGCATTTCTCCTGCATCCCTGAGCAAGGGACAGCCCTGGGAGTCCAGACTCATCCCAGAATACACAGGCACACTATGCCTTTCAGATTCCAGCATAAAGTTCCAACCATGGAGAGGTCAGTCAGCACAGTCAACACAGGTTATTCCTGAGGCAGGGAAAGGACCACAGAGGAATGCCACCCAATTGGTTACAGTATACTGTTTGCCCACAAAGATGTATTGGTTTGAGTGATAAGGAAGGACAGTGCCACTACAGGGCCTCCTAGCAGGCTCTGTATTTCACAGGTCAAACACAGGTACACCTGGTTTCTGGGAAGGACTGTGGGTGGAACCAGAGCCATCTCCAGGGCTGCCAGGAACCTGTACAACCACCACTAGAAGGGAGCTCCAACTGCTCACAATGCTCTTGCCCATCCCTCAAAATTAATCTGCAACACTTCAAAAAATATCTGAATCAGCTCAAAAGACTGGAAGCTGGATCCACTCAGCCCTGGGTGATGGTTTATGTTACAGGACATAAATATAAACTGGAGGCTGGTAACCAGTGAGGGTTTTTTTCCGGACTGGTCTCATTTAACATCTTTATCTCTGACCTGAGGAGGAGGCAGAGTGCATTCTCATCCAGTTTGCGGGTGATGCCACACTGGAGATACCTGGCCATGCACGTGAGGGCAGGGCTGCCACCCAGAGGGATCTGGACAGGCAGAAGGTATAGGCTGATAGGGACCTTCTGAAATACAGCCAGGAGAAAGGCCAGGTCTGGCCCCTGGGACAGATGAGTGCTGGTGACAAGGGGGGAACTGCTCAGCTGGAATGGCATGAGCATCTTGACTCAAGGAGCAGTGGGCTAGAAAGGAAGACCCTGGCAGCAGCAGGACCCTGAGACAGACCAAGGAATGTGGTAACCCACCTCCAGCCACATCTGGACACCATGCTTGGTCTGGGGATCCCAGTGGGAGGGTGAACTGGAGCAACCTCAGTGTGGGGAGGGAGAACCATGGTGTCCATAAGAGCAGCCTGCTCCTCCTTCTCTGCCACATGGAGGAAATGGTGCCAGACTCTTCCCTCAGGTGGGCAGCAGAAGACAGAGATGACAGACAAACTGAAACAGGAGAGGATCTCTCTGGGAACAGAATGGGGAAAACGCCTCCACTGTGCAGATAAATGAACCACCAGCACAGGCTGCCCTAAGGGACTCTGCAGTTGCTAACCTTGGAGGCTTTCAAGACCCAGCAAGATGAAGTCCTGATCTTGATCTCAAGGCAGACTCTATCTTGACCATCAGGTTGGACTAAATGACCTCCCAGGGCTCCCTGTCACCTGAGCTTCTCTAACTCTAGTAAGCATACATTTCTCAATAGGAAGGTCACCAAGATCCTCCTACACACAGGGGAAATCCTACACAGCTGGGAGTGTTTCCCATGGTACAGGTGAAGGTCCCTGGATGTTTTAATCAAGTGTACATGCACACAGTTCTGTCCTTTAAAAAGAGAGAGCAAGTTACAAAACAATTACTTCTGAACTTGACTAGAGTAATTATCAACCAGGCCTTGTGAGCCCCTCATTGCTAGCTAAGGGTCTTTAATAGCAAATAACTCACAGAAGCAGACTAGACTACCCACTCCTGGCCACTGCTCATGTTCCACCAGGGTGCTGACTGAGAAGGTGAAAATACTCTAGAGGATGGTGTCAGAGGCAGAGAGGGCTAGCCTGAACCTTAGGGAAGTCACCCACTCCCTCCCTGCCCCAATCCTGGCCATCCCAGCAATGCCTATGTCACTCCTGGCAAGCATTCAGCTAGCCTGTCTTAGAGACCTCCCATGGTGGAGCATCTATAAACTCTGCTGTGCCCCAAGGGGCCTCACCCCTTGTAATTTTAAGGAATAATATAGCTGTGCATAGCTGACTTTATGTCATGCTTAATTATAACTTGTTGTCAATCTGGCATCTATATAATACATATGGAAAAACATAATTTAATAGATCTCACTTGACTTTGCTTATACCTGGCTTTCTGCCACGCTGCACCTCCTCCCTCTCCTCACTCTGCCTTGGCCTCAACACCTACTCAGAACCTTGTCTCTTTTTCTCTCTTGCTCACTATGTCTGTCTCCTTTTCCTGCTTCATCTTTTCTGCTCTCTTCCCCCACTTACTGTGGACATCCCACAGAGGACCCCCTACCCCTGTGAAGGGGGTGCACACCCTGCATCTGGAAACACAACCCTATGCTGCTGTGGGTTTGCATCCATCTTGAAAAATGGGGAATCACAAGGACACACATCAGGCACTCCAACAGGATCCCCCTGCTTGCTGCCACCATCAACACGAGGCTCTTTGAAAAAGCAATTTTCATAGGTTAATCCTGGAAGACTTTCAAGTAAACCACACTTAGATATCAAGCACTTGCCATCCCTATGCATCTTTTTTGAGATTAAGAAAGCTGGATTCAGCCATGAACAAAGCCTGGGTTTAAATGGGGAGGAATGGGTCCCTGATGGGAGGCTCTGCACCTCTCTGCTCTCCTATCTACATTGTACATTCACACTTCATTTAGGTTAGGGCCCTAAAGAAAACCTCCTGCTCTCTTCAGTAAGAGCGTGTGAGCAAATAAATGACGGAAGCCCAGAGCTGGAGAAAGCAGTGCAGCTGTTTGTAGAAACAAGACAAAAGATTTAGAAACACTTGCTTTTTTTTTCCCCTCTTCCATGTCAGGCTGTTTACAGAAACCAAGGGATGAAATTTTGCAGACAAAACCACTGAGAGCAGCCTGTCAGTCTCGAAGGGAAGGAGAAAGGGAAGGAGACAGAGAGGGAGGGGAGCATAGGCTTTTTTCAGGATTATGGATCATTGCTAAATTGCTCTATCAATTATTAAACCCATCACTCAAAGCGCAGTAACCAAAATACAGCACATAAAGCCTTTCTCATCCACTCTCTACCAGCTGCTCTTCTCCTCCTAAAGCCAGAGGGGAATGAAAATTCCCATAATTTATATTTTATAAAGATCATTTTCCCTGAGCCTTGAAAAAAAAATATTTTCCAGGCAAGGTACAGTGGAACCGAGCCTGTGGTGGGAAGACATTAAAGGAGGAATTGCCCTTTTGACTAACAGACCTAAGGAATAAAATGAAATCTCTGCAATCAATATGATTTCTTAACACTGACAGGTTAAAACGTTTGTCTTTGAATAAATGAAGAAGCAGGCCTCAGTCATCAATACCTGTAGTTGCTGTTTGCTCTTTGCCACTGCTGCTGAACAGACCTGAGATCAACAGCAGGGTGGGCAGCGTCCCAGAAAAGGACATTACAAAGGGGCACGAGGCACCTAGTCTGGCTCTGTGGCTCTGTGGAGAAGGAAACTGCAACCATGCATCCAGAGTGAGACAGGAAGCCCTGGGTGAGCAGTACTGAGAAGGAACCACACAGGGGGGATAACCAGGACTTGACATACAGCTGGAAAGTCTTCCTTGTGACTACCAGGGTCTGGATGGACCTAGTGATTCTGTGAGTTTTTAGCAGTACCTCATGCACTTGCTGGAAGCATTTACCAATGCATCATCTGAAGCAAATACATGCCTGAGTCCTGGCAAGGGCCTGGTTGCAGCTCAGGTTAAACATGCACTCGTGTGTTTTGCTGAACCTGAATCCCCTAGCAAGTCCTTGCTGTGATGGAGCTGGAAATCATAAAAGGCAAAAAAATGCTAATAAGCCCAATAACGGAAAAGAGAGTCAGGCCCTGGTTTTGACCGAGAGCCTGCTAAGCTTGCCCTAGCCAAGCATCTTTGTACATCCCTGGAAGAAGCCCTGCTGGACTGACCACAATCATACTCACCTCTTTGCACTCAGAAATGCAGGATTCCATAAACTTGAGAGTAGGTGCCCAGCACGGAGCACCAGGACCATCACCCTGGGGGTCAACAGCTCCACACTGATCCAGAAGCACAAAAAAAAAGCACAGGGGGTGATGCAACAACAGCTACATTCAGCACAGCGTGACCTCTGGTTGTTCTCCCAAACAAAGAGCCATGCATGGTGGGAGGGCTGGGGCTTTTTCAGGTTATGGAAGAAATCAGAGAATAGAAAAATCATAATTTGAAAACAAAAGCCCTATCCATGCCAGGCAGTGAATGGATGAGCCTCAATGTATCGGGTGCAGAAATCCCCTGAAGGAGGCATCTGATCAAGAGGGGAAGAATGCCAATTATGTGCTCTCATTCATGCCACTGCAATGAAAGCATAATTCTGACTCTGCTTTCTGACCCGCAGTATGCAATTTATGCAAATCCAAGCTGTTCTCGCTTCCCTCAGAGCCAAGTGTCCACCAATGCCAGAACTGGCTCTAACTTTTTGTTTTCCTTTTCAAATCTATTGTTTTCACTGCTGAATATTTAAGACCTTTTGTTGTTGCTATTGCATTTCTTTGGAAATGAAATAATAATTGAAAAAATCCCACAGCACACAGAAACAAACAAAAGTTGACTTCTCCTCTCTCCAGCTATTCTGCCATGCTCAATTCCATGCCCAAGCCCTTATCGTCCCAGCCCAGAGCCTTGCCACGTATTGGCCAAGTGAAGCTTCTCATGTCTGATCTGCAACATTCCTGACACTTTTTTTCACAGCAAATACTGAAAGTTGCACCAAGCTGCATGGTGGTTTTATAGGAGTAGCCCGAATACTGAACCAACTGTCAATAAAAGGCTCCAAAAGATTTCTATCCCTGGCAAACACGGACATGAACAAGACTCAGGCCATGATTCTAAGTTTGGCTTCACAGAACAAGTAACAGGTCTGAGGCTAAAAATATCAAATTACTGCAGCCTTCCTTTATTTTTTTTCTTTTTTTAATCACATCTACTGACTGCCTTCTTTTTTTTATAATTAGAAGAAGACAAAGACAAAAATAAAGTATTTATCCTGCCTGCTCCTTGGAGAAAGGAGCATTGCCCTTTACTTTTCTCTGAAGAGCCACACAGATTTAACATTATTATTATTAGCCACAACTGTTTGTATTTCTGTAGCACACAGAAGCCCCGGCAGAGCCCAGAGCCTCACAATGCTAGATGCTAAAACATGCTAAGGGACTGCCTGCTCCAGAGAATTGATGATCTAAGACGATGTGTGGTGACAGGGGAACAGATTGGTGGAGCAGTTTGCCCAAGATCATACAGTGAGAGCACAGCAAAGCCAAGAAGAGAAGCGGGGTCCTTGTGAACAGTGTGCTGTATGTGTCAGAGCATGACTTCTACGTATTATAGCAGGGCACAACAACAACAATAATAATAATAATAATAATAACACATGGATTTGAAGGCTCTTTCAAAACAGATGGGTATTTGTGGGAAACCAGGACATCTCTCTTGTGGCTTTGGATGGGCTGAGACCCGGGCAGGGGGCTTGGAGGGCTTGGCACAGAGCCCAAGACCCTTCTGCCTTCGATCTCAAGCCATGGAAAAAGTTAACAACTTTATGTGAAGAGTTACAAACCAGGGAAAGTAGAATAAAATGAGCAGCTTATTACTGAGTGGAGAAATAGAATGTTAAGATTTATATGATAAGTGTACAGGGGGGTCAAGAAGCGTACAGGGGGGTCAAGATGGAGGCATCTGGGCATGTACTGTCCTTCTTCCTTCTTCTTCATGGTCTCCGTCTTCTTGGTGATGGTGGCACTTTGGGATTGGTTTAGAGTAGAAACTGACTGTCTAACATAGGTGATAGGTATTGGGAATTAACTGTAAATAATGTCTACGTAGTTTATAGCATAAAAAGACAACACAGCCCCAGGGGCGGGCAGTGTGCCTTGGACTGACCTGCTGAACGCATCTGGGCTGGTCACGGAGAACATGTTATAGATAAGAAATAATAAACAACTTTGGGAGCAAAAGCCAAGCAGGTCTGACTCTTTCTGTGATCGCCTGGCTGTGAAAAAGGACTCTCGGGAACATCGCAGGCAGGGGAATCCCGAGAGGCATTACTAAAGTAAGGCAAATTTTTGGTCAAAATGACCTGTAGATATCACCCAGCAAAACAGCAGCCATGCTGGGAACAGTGCATGAAATCCAAAGCCCACTTTTAAGCCCCGCCTGGTGAGTCACAGCACCCTGCCTAGGCTCTGAGGACCTGCTTGGTCCATGCAGGAGTTTAATAAAAACACTGGGAATGCCTGCTCATCTGCACATGGAGATCTGCATGGCAGGGAACAGCAGGGACACCTCGGAGCTGCCCCAGTTAGCTATTTCTGCTGCAGGGAGTTGAAAATACCCACTTTCAACTCAAGCCCTACTTGAGTCAGCACAGCCGGTGGAACAGGTGACAACAGCCCCCTGTACAAGCAGCAGGGCACAGCACAGATTGTAGAAACGCAAATCCACTCCGAATTTAATTTATTTTTATTACATTTATATTAGGGGTAACATCTGGACGTGTTAAGTAGAGCCCTACTGTACTAGATTATGTAAAAAAATGTAAGAAAACAGTCCTTGCACTAAAAAACTTGCAGCCTAATTTGGGATCCCCCATCATCCTGGAAATAAAAGCTCTGGGACTTGCTGCTCAGCATCTGCTAAGACAGGATCTGCAACCAAGCCTGAACAAAATGCCATCCCTGACCCACTGGGGTGACCACTATGAGTCTAGATCCCGCAGCTACCATATTTTAGGGCCAAAGACTGCAATTGCTCCCTCATCCAGAGATGGAAGAAGGCTCTTATAGCTATAGCAGAAGAATAACTCAGACTTTAATTGTTAATGTCACACATCTTAGTGGAGCCAGACAAATAAAACAGGATACAAGCAACAACGCAAGTGGGGTATGAAAATAGTCCCAAAGGAACCATGATGCTTGCGGGAAGAAAGACACCTCTTCAGAAGAAAGACTTTTAAAACAAAGTCTTCTGCAAAATTAAGTTCATTCTTTATTTAAAACCATCACATAGAAAATTCAATTGTTCTCTAATGCATCTCTGTACCAAATCAGGAACCTAAATTCAATCATTAAAGTGTGAAGCTGATGAATTTAAATCCATACTAAGTGCAAATTTCAACACAATTTTAAGTAAGGAGTCGCTCCCAACACCTTCATAACATGTCAACACATAGTCATATATTTGTTTCTAGGACTCTTCAAATGTCTCCTTTTACAGTTTCATTTTTTTCTTGCCAAAACAAATTCTTAAAGCTATCCTGATGCTCTGAAAAAACATAAACATTTTCCGCATGTTAAAATCTAAGGTGGCTATGACAGAAATTTTGGAGAGACAAATCTTGCAGGAAAAAAAAAATCACACAAAAGAAACTTTTCACTATACACAGGGGAAATCTGAACTGATTCCCATCTGATTAACTTCTAATTTGTCCTTGGATCTCACTGCAGTACAGATGTCATTTTTTAATTTCACTGTTTTGTAAGTGACCAGTACTGTCCTTGTAAAGGGTGAAGAAATCCCCATATATCAGGAATGCTTTTGGTTGAGAGGAAGTTTAGTAATTACTCCAGAGAAATAAATATAACAATCAAAAATACTTCCCAGGACATGAAGGCAAAGATCCACCCTTCCTTGAAAGAAAGGGCTGTCCAATGTATACATTCCTATCTTCAATTATTGTGCCTGCCTGTAACATTTAGCTCTCTGTTAAGTCAACTGCAGGGTTCAAGAACATTTCCTGGCATTCTTTACATTTTTTTTACATGTTGCAGTTTTATCTGGTGTGTATCATATGCTTCCCCCCAAAATGCCTGGACCGAACCCTTTTCCTCCTGACAGAGGAGTTCAGGCTTTGTAAACTTGACTGCAGCTCTCAGAAACCTCATCATGTGAGAGCTGTGTTAGAAATTAGTGAAAACAGAGCAGGTTTGGCTTTGATAGGTAAAACCACAGTGCGCTCAAGCAGCAGGGGATGCAAATGGACCAAAGCCTCCCTTTAAAGACACTTTCATCCACTTCTAAGCCTGTGAATTTATTGCCCCAATGTCTTGGAGCTTCCCCGTCCCTCCATCAAAAAACCTTAGTGTACATTTCGTTACCTTTACTGCACCCTTCCCCAGCTCTATCCCTGCAGCTTTCCCAACACCTATTTTAGCTGTGGAAAGCCATCATTTTGGTTTAACTGGGGCTATGGCAGAGCTGGTGCCTGCAGCACACCGGGCAGGAGCTTCCAGCTGGATGGGGGCAGGACAGAAGGGCCCTGCCTTAGGGGCAGCTCACTGCCCACCTGTGATTTACTACCAGCACAAAGCAATATTTAGGGTGCAATAATAAAGTGGTACACAAGTGCTTTACCAAGAAACAAGACGGAGAAGGGAATAACTGTATTTCCCCTGTTGTTCTAAGGGGAGGTTCACCAAAAGGTTAGTGAGAAAACAATGTAGGCCCATCACTCACCGGGACAGCTACCCTAAAAAGGTTACCCTGTGTTCCTGCCTCATTTTTCATGTCTATAATTACCCTGCCGCTTCTCCTCGCATCCCACCCATCGCCAGGCAGCAAATGCCAACCACTGCTGCTTTATTAATTATGTATTTTGCTCATGCCCATTGTCGCCACCCCACAAGATGCTACAGCAGTGACAGGATTAAGTGGTACAACTTCTGTGATCTCCGCAGGGTGGTGCGGCGAGGGAAAGGGAGCTGCAGGGCTTTCCTGTTTTTCCTTCATGAGAGAGGGGAAGGGACCAGCTCCATATCCCATAGAGGTGGGATGGAGGTGAGAGGGATGCAGCTCTTTACATCTGCCCTGCAAGAGGGAGAAGCAGTGTAGGGGCATTTGAGGAAAGATTGCTTCCATTCATGAAGGGCTCAGATTTCTCTTGGATCTTCATCCAACTGAAACAAAATGCCAATATTGCTGAACATACTTAGCACCTCCTAAAGCGCAATCCTACTCCCAACAGTGCCCATCTAAAAACAGCAACACCAGGCTCTTTGTTTACTGTGTCTTCCTGATGCCTGATCTAAATGTCTCAGTTTAAAAGGAAAAAGAGGAAAAAAAAGGGATTTTTTAATCTACCAATCCAGCAAACTCAACCACGGCTTCAAGAGCCACTCTGGACTCATTTCTTGCATATTTATGTATACAAACACAAGCAGCCAAATTCAGAGTTATGCAGAGATGGACAAGGGAAGTGCAAGACAATGATTTAAAGACAACAAATTTGCATGGAACTCAGTATATTTCTACTCAAAGTACAGCATCACGTTCCTGATTCAGGGGAGCCTGAGGGTTTTTTCTTTTTTTTTGCTTTGAGGAAACCTAAAATAGCTTCCTTTGATAACATGCATTCTTTAATCACCATCCTTCTGCAGTATTTCTGGATCCAGGCTTTTCAGTTGTAGAATAATAGTAAATATGTATAAAATAGGGAAAACTTCGGCTTGACTGAGAAGTTTTCTGTTCTTGCTTTTTTCTGTCCCACCAGAAACTACAATTAATTTATGTTCTAACAATTCTAAAACCATTATTTTCTAATTGCAACCATTTCTGCAATAGAACTCAAGGTTGATGCAAAGTGGAATAGAAAAGAAATCGCTGACAAAAGCAAAAAGATTGCATGACAAAAGCCAGCACAACAACATAGAGTTGCATGCGTGTCCTGTTTTGGACCACAGAGGAGTTCACACCCATTGAATGGTAATGAAAAAAGAAACACCCTGGAAAAGCTAGTAGGAGTAGACTCAAGAGGAAATTAACTGCAGAATTTCTCTTGAGAAAGAAACCTAGAGTAAAAGCTTCTGCAGTGTCTTTGACGCTGTTGAGCTTGGAGATGCTCAGCTGAGGATCCTGATAGCAAAGTACTCAGCACAAGTAGGATCCAGAAAAACCAAGGAGATGTAGTCCTTCTTCACACTGACAAGAAAAACCAAAAGCATGGCACCTGCTGCCCTTCGAGGCTAACTCACTGTGTGAAATGTGCTCCACAACACATCCCTGAGACTGGAGGTGATCCAGGCACCTCTACCAGACTTGGCTGATGGCTGACAGCAAGGGAAAACCCACCAGAAGCACTAGTTTTTTGCACTGATGCCCATCCCACACACAGACAAGGCATGTGTTGCTCCTGACCAGAAGTCAGAATTACCATCAGCAGAAAACATAAAACAGAGCTCATTTAAATGCAAGAGAGTGAAAGTCACCTACACCCTCCATCCATATCCCTTGTGCTGACTTCTCCAATCAGGCCTGGTTTATAGTGATCTTTCTTCCAGCGAAGAGGGACAGTGTCAGTGCAGTGCTCATCACCCCCTGAATCCTTAAGGTAACGCTGACTTGTCACATGAGTGTGAGGACTGACACTGTGCCCACGTATGGTTTGTTGGACTAAGAGGGAAGAGAGCCCTCAAGAGTGACCAGGAGATTACCTAAAGCTTCTGTTTTTGACACTGCCTGCCAGATCCTCAGGGGCATCAAGAGAAGAACAGGAAACGCCCTTATGGTGAAAAAATTTATGAGAAAATGTTACTATCTCATATATTATCAATTTAAAAAATCTAAAATTTAATGATGGGAATTTTCTTGCCCTCCCGATTAAGCCCATTTACAGTTCTTTCAGGTTGATGGTTTACCCATAAACTGGGGCATATGTACTTGGGGACATTTCTTGGTTGTTTCTTTGAATTCCACTGTTTACTTACTTGTTACAGAAACAAAGAGCAATCAACAACATGGTACAGAGCCACATGTTTTGGAGTGCAGCAATAGCCACAGACTCTTCAGAATTGAGATGGGTCCTCTGAGGATCTGTCTCACTCACTTTTAGAAAAATCCCTGCTTTCCCACTTTTCCTTGAAGCAGCACGTTAGATGAGGGAAGGATTAATTAGCTGATGTTTCTAAAGCTCTTTGAAGATGAAAAGAGTTATTTTTATTTTCAAGTCTCACCAAGTGAAACAAAAAATCAAAAAAGAAAAGGTCAGAGAAAGACTTCTGCTGTTTCCTACAGAGAGAGGTCTCAGGACTGAGCTCCTGTACAGGGCACTCCTCCAACACCATATATTAACCAGCAAGCCAACACCACAGCCCTTCCTCTGGGCCAGCCATTAACAGGGGCTCTGCCCAGCTGCCTATTTTCATGGAACATGTAGAACTCAGTACCACTGAGAACTCTGCCACTGCATCAAATTTGCTGAACTTGTTCACCAGATTCAAAACTTAAGGGGAGCAAAGCAGCTGTGTGATCACACACACACACACACACACCTCGTTTTTGTATTTAAGCAGACTAAAAGCAAATGAGGAAGGCCCTTGAATACAGATACAGCGTCCAGCTACCCAGAGCCCTGGTGGACTATTTTTTTCCTGAAGTGTAAATTACAGAAGTGATTTATCTTTCTTACACACTTTGTACCTCCTATTGGAATTTCTGTATGTCTCTATTTTTTTTTTTCTCCTCTTTGGAATCATGAGGATGCACTCAAGCAGCAGAGGCTTGCTGTGGGGAGGACTAGGATCCCCTGGCAGGTGGAGAGCAACAAGAAGCTTACAGGTAGGGTGCCCTGCCCTAAGAAGACAAAAATAGCAAGAAGACAGACAGGATTGCAATGTATTAGTCAATCTGTGCTTAACACCCAAGACAAGGACGACAATGAGCTCTTACAGGTCAGGCCTGAAATGAGCTGGAAACCAAGAAGGGAAAGACTCCCCATGTGTAGCCCATTTACAGCTCCTTCAGCTCCCTGATCTCATCAATATCTCACCACCACCAAATATAATCAGGATGCTTGCTCTGAGTTATCCTGTTAGGTAACACTGAATATTCATCTCACTGATGCCTAAGGTCCAGCAACAGATATATTCCTTCCCCCTGACCAGGCAGAGCTCGCAGGACCTGTCCTGAGCCTGCTTTCACCAGAATTCCTCTCCCTGCTCCCAGCTCAGCAAGGCACAAAGTGCAAGAGCTGAGAGGTCCTGCAGAAAAACAGCCATCTGGTGAAGGGGCAGGAAGAACCAGTTAAAAACAGAGTAGCTCCACCATATGGAGAAAATAATTCAGTTGGGCAGTGTAGGAAGAAGCAAACCCTATTATAATAATTGTGTTGCCAAGTGATGTTGCAGACTTGTTTTTCCCCCTCACGGCTTCTGCACTGAGTAAGAACAGAGCTTCCTCCATAATATGGCACAATCCCCATAGCAAGATCAAACGGTTCCACCAAGATACTTGTGGGAATATCAGGTTAATATAAAAATGTTCACAGCATGAACTGACTATAGAGACAGGAGCATTGCACCCCCCCATGCCTTGCCTATCCTTCCATTCTGAGTTAAAACACCAAGACTTTGGGATAAGCCAACCCGGTTCAGCTGGACAACATCCTGAGGAAAGCTGACTCAGACTTAGCACAGGAGGCAATTACACTAGTGACAAGCTAGGTTTGGAAAACTTCTGGCCCACCAAACCCAAGGACAGGTAATGCAAAACCTGCCTGGGGCTAAGGCACCTCTCCTCCTACACATGGGAATTCTGCCCCCCCGTAATCATCCATATATTCAGAACAGAGTAACTTAATAAAGCCCTGATTATAAACAGGTCCTCCTAGAACAGCTCCCCTTCTTCTTCAGGCTGTTGATAAAAATGCACCAGGTGTGGCAGCTCCAGAAGTACTTCTTCCCCTGCAGACTGAAGGTGACTCCTGCCTGGAGATCACACTAATCCCCCCACAGGAGCCATTTCTACTTGGGCTCCAAGGGTCCTGCAGACTATCATCACTAAGAACTATGTGCAAACACTGTGGTTCCAAGGTCCCTCCCTGGCTCTCCTGGTCACAGCTGCACGTCCCTGTTGGGAATACATTGGGCAAGGGATCCACCTGCACTGCTGCTCCCTGCCCACTCCACAATGCCCCAGCCAAGCAGTGCAAAGTGAGGTGCTGGCACTGTCTTCTCGGTGAGCACATCAGGCAGAACAGATGCCTAGGCCAGGCTAACTCTGGGGCAAGGACAGATCCAGATGTCAAATAGCCACTACACTTTTTCCTTTGTTTCCAGCCCCCACCCCCTTTCCCCTTTCTTACTTCTCATCCATTCCCATGCTGCAGTTTTCTACTGGCTGCCTTTATTTCCAGAGACATGCATGCTTGTAAACAGAGAGAATTCCTTGCTTGAGCAGTCTGGCAACTTCCATCCAAAATGGACAAACCCACTCATGTCTCCAAGGGTGTGGAAGAGAGAGAGGGAAACACAGCCTCTTGCTGCAGACATCTTTCCCAAGAAAACAAAACTCCAGTCTGAGGCCTGTTAATGTATTAGTCATTATTCTGGATAAAAGAAAACATATTTGCATGGCCCTGCTTAGACAAGACTGAAATCTTAACATGTTCCTCCCCCTTCCCTGCTCTCCTTGAATACCTTACTAATATTATACAGCAGCACAAGCCAACATGCAAATAAAGCTCTATGCAAATACAGCTCAATGCAAAGACAGCTGCACTTGGTTCAGCGCCTTACTGCAACTCCAGAGGAGTAGCCAGGAGAAAAATAAATCATATAGATGATAGAGAAAGCATGTCTTAGCTTCCAAATTTCCAGGGAGAAAGCCATGTGTGCACGTCTGTCAGGGCAGAGTTTACCAAGTTTCATCAAGGAGATAAGGTAGTTAATATTTCGCTTAATTAGAGGCTGCAATATTCTCTTTGGGATGCTGAGAGGATTGCCCTCTTAAGTATGTAAGGCTCTGTCTTGCAAAACCTAATTCTAAAGTGGACTTAGAAGTACAGCTCTGCTGATTTAAAGGCATAGAGTCAGCTTTCCTGTGCATTACTTCTCTGTTTAGTATTTCACATCAGATCTACTTAGTTTCTAGACAGAAGCCTTGTTACAGGTTTTCCCCAAAGCACAGGCCTGCAAACAGAAACCCTGAATTTGAAAGTCAATCACTTCCATTCCTTCCCTTACACTGCTACCAGCATTGCATTAATTGCTGCTGGCAATCAACAGGTCCCCAGGTACAACACTGATGAGGGGCAGAAGTATTTCAACAAAAAGTGTTGAAGACAATGAACAGAATGAAAATTTTACTCTGACACATTTGTTGTCTGGCCCCATGGAGCAGGATCTAGATGAAGGGTGCTCGCAGAGCTGCTGGTAACTACCATAGCTGCCTGCAAGCAGAATGAAGTTCCATTTGACCCTGTAAGAAGCAAGCCAGCAGGTCAGCCCTTAGGGTGTGGGTGGTATCAGAAAGACTCAAGCATTTTCCATTTCCATGAAGACAGCTGTTGGATTCTCAGAGACTTTAATATACCCAGGTAAGGCAAGTGCAATTTATTAATCCCACTTTATGGCTGGGAAGCCTATGAGATGTAGCAAAAAAATAACTTCAAGTTCACAGAAGCAAACAAGAAAACAACTTCCTTTGTCCCAGCCTTGTATGTTAGCCAAAAAATCATTGGATACAAGTGCCAAATTTAATAGTAATGCATATCACTGCAATTGGTGACCTTGCATTCAGAAATACTTCTCGGCTGTAAAGGACAGCTGAGAACGCATTAAGGTCACTTGGTGCACTTTTTGAGAACAAACAGTCCAAGGAATGTGATTTTTGTTGAAGAACTATTTGGAAATGAGGTTCCCAGCTGGAAAGGTCATCGGCTAGAAATGGCAAAGGAACGAGGGCATCTGTCTTGCCCAATAAATACGGAAACAACATGCCCCTGCTCTTAGCACAGGAACCATGAGTCTCCAAGGAGCTGGAGTTCAGGTAAAGAACTGAGAGGAACACCTTGCATCCCTTACTGGCATCTCTTACAGCTGACACTATCAGTGAGCCTGAAGGAAGGGCTTGTACAAGCTACCTCCACAGGCTTCTTCCAGGCACTGGGTTTTAGATTTTTTTGCAAATAACTTCAAAATGAGAGAGAGAAGAAGGTTACAAAACAATATAACAAGTGAAATACTTACAAAGCAACGTGCTGTCTCTGGTGATTATTGATTCAAGCCCAAGATGTGTTACTTTGCTGTTAACTGTACTCCATACTATTATCCCACATACCGTTTTTTAATATAGATAATGTTATAGATCCACGCCTGCTCCATGGGCAGGGCTTTTATTTATAAATATCCATAGGCAGACATCTGGCATGTAGCAACACGTCAGAAAGGGCCTCAACAATTTTATTTTTATTTTTTAAATTTTGGTGCTACCAGTCTTTTAGCATTTTTCCTTTATGTAACTGGGAAAGGGCTGAGGTGAGAAGGATCCCACACAGAAAAAGAGCTGGCTTGCAATGCAGAAGAATGATAGCACTGCTAAGAAAATGAGAAGACAGCTGGCTGCCACAAAGGGTGCCAGACCTCGTGTCTAAAATTAAAGAATCTCATGTTCTGAGGAAAGCACCTAGTCTCGCCCTTGAGTAGAAAAATTAAAAAGCAAGAACTGGAGCACACCATATTATCACTGATGCCCAATAAAAACCTTCCACAAGCTGAGATCCAAACTGAACCCTACATATGTTGGTAGTACCTGACAGGCTTTGTTCTTCAGTGCTTTGTTTCAAGATCTGAATGAATGGAGATCAAAAAATGGCTGGTCAATGGCCAAGGGCTGGACCTATCTTACAAGAATATTCACTTCTTGTATCACAGTTGGGCAGCCCTAGAAAAGCCAAAGCCAAGAGAGTCATAGGGTTGGCTTAGCTCTTTACCTAAATATGATCCCTCCATGTCATGCAAGATGAAAAAGAAAACAGGCATTTTACCCCTGCTCCAACACTGGTCATGCTACCGAACTCCCCACCTTCCCTGTCTGCGTCCCAAGGAGGAACTTAACTGTTCTGGATTGGAGGAAGACATCCTGATTAACAGAGATGAGTAGCAAAAAAGGTACCAACACAGGCAACTCCTGGGCAGCTCTAGTCAGACATCAAGAGCAAGTACCACCTGCAGACTTGGAGTCTCACCTCCATGCAGAGCTCAGGGAAGCACAGCCCCAGCCTGGCTGCTGTGGGGGCTGTGGTTTCCAGATATATCTCCTCCTGGTGGCACTGCTGTTTTAACCAGCCTCTGCCCCAAACCCCAGATTCCCCTGCTGCTTATGACAAGCTGGTACCAATTCTCAGTGGATCATGAGAGGGTAGACTGGCTCTGACACACCAGGGAGGTAAGATGGGGAGGGAGAGGCAGCAATGCTCAGGCAGCTGCTGTCACCAAAGGGCCCGTTTGTGAGTATGCCCCAAGAAGACAACTTGGTGAGCTCAGGATCAAGATATCACACACAGGTATGTAAAAATCAAGCCAGAGCAAAGAGCAGAGTGACAGAGAAAAAAGTGGAGGAACACATCACCAGCCCACGGCTCATTTCTCCTACGCTTCTGGCACCGTGGTCTGAGCACGTGGTTGTGCTCAGCAGTTTGGACATTAATTGCAGATGAAGGGTATTTTCTCTCTCTGGAGAGCAAAACCCCCCCAGAAGGCAGCCTGCCAGAGCAGGCTGTGATTCACCCAGCACCCAGAGGAGGGACTGGCAGAGGCACATACCTCATAAGGGATCCCAGACTTTGTGCTGTCCCCTGCCCTCGCCCACAGAGCCGCCAGGGAGGTGAGCTTGGTTTTTCATATTAGCACATAGCAAATTAAATCTCCTTTTTTTTTAGAAGGAAGGGGGGAATTTCATCACCTCTCCAGTTTCCCAGCACTTATCTCTTGAATGTGTTTCCTACCAATAGCACCAACAATGTATTTCACATTCAGAAGGCAAAGAACAGCACTGAAAGGGAAATTGAAAATTTACCACTCCTGATCAGGTAACAAATATGGGAGAAAAACATCCCTGCCAAACAGTCAGAAGTACTCTGGAGAAAAATCTATCATGCTTTACCAACCTCTTCCCAGATTGCTTCTGTTTACAAAAAAAACCCAGCAACAACAACGAAAAAAATCAATCAATCCACTGTCATTGATGGAATTTTGAAAAATTAGTTTTTCACCTATTTTTCTTGAATTGCTTTAGCACTGACTCGAGAGTTCACATACTACTCCAGTCTTTGCAGATTTTCTTTCAGACATATTTTCTCCCTGGCTCTGGGCCAAGCCCTGGTATTCTTTTTACTTGGGGAAAGTCCTCAGGAAAGTCTGTCACAGATTTGTTTCAAATTATGGGTCTTTGCCTATAAAGATTCATCTCTTCCCATCAGTGACAAACACATGAAAACAATCAAGATCTGATTGTTGGGAATTTGGCAGGATCACAGAAATTACCTAGCTGTGGCAACCTTGGCCACAACAGGCTGTGAAATAACCTTCACACTCTATGGGTCAAACTGCAGGAAGCCACCTGAGAGTTCATGTATGCTGTTATCGATATTAATATGAGAATCAACACTTATTTCCCCCATTCCTATTTTCCTGGAAACTACGATACAAGGTCCCAGCCAGGAGCTCCCTTTGCTTATCTGGTGGGCAACCAGCAGAAGATGGATGCAGACCTTCTCCCTCACTCCCCATCCTGCCGTGCCACTGCCCAATTCACCCCCCAGTTCAAAGTCGCCGGAGGCCTTGGTTCTTATCATGAAATGTTCTGCCAAATCAAATGTAAACAAATTACATGCACAGTTGACATGGCAACAAAGCAGCCCTGCACGCAACACGGCAGCGTTTAACTCTGCCGGGCTGGGCACAAATTTGCAGGAAAAAAGACCAGAGCATGCAGGAAACTGCAAAGGTAAAGAACAGAATCTTCTCTCCTTTCCCTAGATGCCTGAAGAAATACACTGCTCAGCACCCAGGGGTTTGCTGAAAGAACAGCCAGACCACCCCTGCAAGAGGTCTTCAGATCTCCAGGCAGTTTTGGGTGGCATGAGAAGAACTCCAGAGCATCACACATGCTTATAGATCTCAAAGCCCCTCACAAAGGAGTTCAGCATTTTAGATTAGGCTTTCCTACTGAAGACTGGCAGCATATCCCTCTTCCTTCATGACCTGCTCTTGTATACAGGCCACTCACAGAAGCAGAGCCCAGGCATCCACCACACACACAATGATGATAAAAACCAGGAGAGAGAGTGAAAAGGCTCAGGGAAGGGATGCAGCAGCACATTGGTACAACCACTTGGTACACAATATTGCATTATTTTCCCCCTTTCTAATCTCCCACCCAAATACAGCTCTAGGCACACACATATGTAATGAAAGGTGTCAGAATAAAAGTAACCACTGCACTTCGGCTCTCTTAAATCAGATTAAACAGAAGCTTGGAGCCAAAGGTGGGTATTTAACTGCAAGCACTTTGGTGCAGGGACTGCAACAGTGTGATTTGACACTGCTTTTCTCTACAGACCTCATAATTTTCTAATTTTAGATGCCCAGGACAATTTTCATGCTTTGACCTAATGAAAAAACACCATGTGTTGCAAAAGAGCATCTTATTTTTATCATAGTGGGAGCACAGTTCCAGGTACAGGGGCACAAAGCCTTCATGGGGTGTAAATACTTTGGAAACCTCAACACTGGGAAGCATCTTTTTTGGAGCAAACTAGTTTGGTTTCGCCTCTCTGAGGAAGGCTTGCAATCTCTGAGTGCCCTTCCAGGTGAGCCTAGCAAGGCACATCAAGTCTGCAAGGCAAGTCCCTTTAAATAAAAGCAGCTGCTGATGTTAAGATAAGCATCCAAGCAGTAAAAATAATGAAGCTGGCTCTTAAATAATGAGTGCTGATGGCCCCCTCTGCTTACATTCCTAGTCTAATTACTTACATGGTTAGCTCAGCCCTATATGCCTTTCAAATGCTGCCATTTAAAAATGAAAGTTAAATCCACTTGGAGAGGACAAGAACTAATGGGAGCTACAATGTGTGCACATTGCTTCTAGAGGTGAGGGTCCTGCCATAGGGGCCTGTCCCCTGCCGCTCTACTTTCAACAGGAAAACACAATTTAAAAATCAAATTAATTCCCAGCTTACAGATGGAAGAATAGCTCTTTAAGACGGAGGAATCTGCAGCTTTTGAGCTTGGGAATTCAAACTGTTGCCTGGTCTGCGATATTGTGAGGCTTGGGTTATGGTGCTTATGCCAGGGAAGGCAAGAGGAGCAGCTCCTGGTGGTGGAACCACAGGCTCAGGACACAGCCCCACTACTGCCCTTTGCTGGACCTCCTTTGCCTCTGCCCAGCTCCAGGAGGGCACCTGCAGCATCCTCACCCCATGTGGTCCATGTCCCAGGCACACAGACAGGCCACCACTGGGAATGGATTCGTATGTGAAATCCCACAGCACATCCAGAGGGCTCCTGGCACAGCTTCTGAGATCAAATTAGAAGGTTAAAGGCTGCTGGGGGGGGGGAAAGAAAAAAGGAAAACACAACCTCCCCAAGAATCAGACAGGACTGCACACACTGAAGGGGATGAGGAAACAGCAGGAAGGGGAGCAAATGATGGCTTTGGTGGAAAGGTCAGGGCCCAGAGCATCGTCCCATCACCACAAGATGGCTGCCCACCTGAAGAAAAGCTGCAATCCCATGGGGAAGCACCCCAACTGGTGTCGCATACGTGCTCTTCTCATTTAATCTGGCACCAACATTTTGGCTCCAGAAGCAACAAATTCTTTCCTGAAAATGTATCATATGCCTTTATACAAAGCTGCCAGAATAATTTATAGACACTTATCTAACAATATCTGCTTTTGACTCAGTCATTAAAGAAATAAACAGAGGCTGGAAAAGAATCAGTATGGAAAAGGGGCCTCTGCTTTGAAGGAACAACAGGAGTGAATGCTGCTCTGCCTCAGAGACAGGCTAGCATGACAACAGTGATGGATTATGGAGAGGGATTGCTTCTCCAAATGACTCCCAATTACTCTTCATGCCAAATCAAACTGGTTTTAAGTTATCCCTCAAGTGAAAGAAGCATTCCTGACCTGGAAGAGAAGGCAGGGGCTTTGTGTGTAAATAAATAATTAGAAATAAACATAGGCTGATGGTGCAGTTGCTGGGGTCTATCAGAGAAGAGATGAGAAAAAGCAGCAGTAATGGATTGCTTTCTGTCTCACATCTGTGAGGATTTTTTCTGATACCTGTAATTTATGACAGATTGTTTTTATCAGCCAGTAAACAATGATTTATAACATTCATAAGCAGCAATAAGTAAGTCCCCCAAATATGATTCCCCTGTGTACTTCCCCATGACAGGGATGGAAAAGATTTTCCTTTCTAATAGGAAGAGTGAATCTCATGAAACTACTAGCACCGTCCAGCAACCACAAAAGCAGTCCTGTGTGCTTGTCAGGGACACAAACCCTTTGCAGCCTGCTTTTGTCCCCATCCCTGAGTGCTCGCCCCAGAGTGAGGAGGAGGGAAATGATAGCTGGGTTCACTCACGCATACCAGTTCATGGAACTAAGGCTCCTGCCTTGCAGTGTGCTTGGAGATGTGCTCTGCCTTTTGGAAATGAAGCACCAGCTACACATCTATGCTGCTGGATGTATATTCACTGCAGGCACTACATGTCTTCAGTGCCAGTTTTCCTGCAATTAATAACTCCAGAATGACCCTGACCACTTCAAGAAGGGACATGAGGAGAGCGTGACAATTACTTCTCTTTTACAACCTAGATTTGGAATAAATGGCTTGGAGGAATCCAGAATAACTCCCATTGCCCTTTTTTCACAAGTCTTCACAAATTTCATACCTCCAAAAAGCACCTGCAACCAGCCAAGAGTTCAGACATGAAATACAGTCGTTAATGAAGATGTGCCTCTACTTCCAGAACATAATTCATTAGGAGAGGAGTGAAGGGGAGGGCAAAAAGAAGGAAATCAAATGCACCTCCCTTAATGTTCAACAGTATTCAATGAGTCCAGTTCTGGAGAATACGAGCAGTAAATTGCTGAGCGACTTTCTAATCTAATTATTTCACTTGCAATTCAAATTATTTTCCAATTAAAACCAAGCTAATACATTCTGAAATGTAAATCAGACTCTATTACGTTTTTTTAATTGCAATGCTGAAACTATTCCCCTTTTCCCCTTAATTGATAGAAGTCAAGGGGAGATTTCCACACATTCTCTTGCAGTCCTGTAGGGTTACCTCATACTGGCCTTGCCGGTCTCACCATCCTTCACCCCTTGTTTCCACCACAGCAGAGGTGGATGCTCTCTGCTTAATAAAGCAAAAAGCCTAGAGAAAAAGGCAGAGCCACAGCCCTTTTCTCCCTGCGTGATGGCAAAGGCACAAAGGTACAGACAAAAGATTTCCATCAAGTGCCAGCTCTTGTCCTAGAAACAGGGAGTTTGTCCCCGGTTGGTGAGGACTGGACAGCCCTAGTGTGGCACACACAGCAAGTTCCCGTGGCTTCACTTCTCCTGCACTTGATGGCTGCCTTAGTTCAGAAAAAAAGAGGAAATAAGTACAGAACATTTTGTCCATTGAGCCATCCCAAGTCAGATAAAAATACATAAAGAATGAGCAAGGAAGCCTCTTCTATAAAGGGAAACTATTTTTGATTTAGGCAGGGCCCTTTCCAGACTGAAAACTTCTGAATAAACTTGCAATGTCTATATTACTCCCCTTTTCTCTCTTAATTGACAAAACTAATCCTACAGATTATCTCTGCCTCTGAGCTTCTCTCACATCCTACACTTGCCTTCTTTTTCTCAAATTTTTTGCAAGTACTGATACCAATTTTGACCTCAGCAGCCGCTCAAGACCCTCTTGCTCCAGGGTGGCTGTCCCCGTTCTTCCCCAGTACCGGTGGTGACCTTCACAGGAGCTGTACCACTGCATTCCTGCACAGAGGTGCTGCCTGGCCCATCACAGCATGCCCACCTTCCTGCAATGCTGGTGGAGGAACACAAGGCACTCACTGTCACTGCTGGGGCAGGGGATGGGAGTGGATAAAGCAGCGGGGAGCAGCCTGTTCACTCTGCAGCCCATATCTGCCACAGCCTTCCCTCCCGACCCCTGCAGATCATGACCTGACAGACGGAGCTGAGCAAGCAAAGGGCCATGAGGGGTGGGTGCTCACCCCACAATGAAATGAAAAGCAAGTGAAAACCAGTGAAACCAAGCAGAGCCACACCCCAGCTGTGCGGGCAGCTGCTCCAGCTGTGATGGGCTGCGCTCTTAAGCACTCCTCTTCTTTAGTCAAAAACGTTAATTAAAAGGAAGAAAATCCCAAAGACACAAGAATAAGGAGTGGCTGACATTCAGCCTGGCAGACAGTAACTGCAATGACAAGAGCAGTGTGAACCCTCACCTGATTCCACTATTAATGGAATAAATTAATAGGGACTACAGATGTGGAAAGGTTTGCCTTGAATCCAGAAGATGCCTAATCCAAATTCAGTGTGGATTTACACTTCCCACAGTCACAGTGCCTTCAGCAAAGGTAATGGAGTTACAAGTCAAAGGGAACTACCTTCCTTTTTGGTGCAAATACGCCCTTTTCTGACGTTTAACTTTTCAGCATTATCTCTAAAATGCTCTGGGAATTTCCAAAATACAGATTCACTTCATTCAGCGAACACCCATTCCCTACTTGTGTTCTTCGGGAAATTTGATGTTAAAGCTTGTATTGCTTTGTAGTTTACGTCACTACAACACTAGAAATTATTTGGAGAATACAAATTATTAATTGCTTGCCCTCACACATAGGCAAAAAAAAAAAAAAAAAAAAAAAAAAAATCAGGGGTATGTGATTATTTCTTTCAGGTTAGTCCTCAAGTGAAGTATTTAATCTGAAAAAAAAATTCTCTGAATATTTAAAGTATTTAATACATATACAAAATATTTTAACTTTATGTTATGCATTTAGATTCTTGAATCACAGAACTAGCCAGGCACTTAGAAACTGGGATGCCCTTTGAGTCTGAACTACCAACACCTTTTAAAAATTGTATGTGGAGATATTTTTAAAAAACCCTGGCCATAACATACAGTTTTCCAGAAGTCATCTCAGCAGATGGGTGATGATCTGCTATTATAGAAAGCATTTTGGACTTCTGATTTGCTGTATTGTTTAAGGAAGGTACAAACCCCCAGATCTTACACATGAAATCCCCATTTTCAGAGTAGCAGGGAGAAAGGAAAAATCCCTAGTGGGATTTTTATGTGTTTAATAAGTGGCAATCTCTTCATGGTCCAGGTCATGGTAATACAGCCTGTCTCTCCCTCTCCAGGACTTCAGTGCCTGGCTGCAGCTCTCCACGCCACAGTGACATCCCTCAAAGCCACTGCAGCCCATTCTGTTTTTCTCTTCTGGGTTTTAAGCCATGTGTTGCCTGGTATGGCCAGAGCACAGATGAGGTAACACCATGTTCATCCAAACCCCTCCTTCCCAACTGGTTTGTGACTGTGGGGTGGTTTTGTCCCTCCTGGGTGTCCGTGGTTTCTCTGTTTCATTGCTTTGGTCTCTTCAATGCCTTCTTACTGCAAGCATTTCTGAGAGATGCTGCAAGTGCTGGGAGGCAGTGGAGGGTTTGGTACTTTGCAATGGCAAACAAGGAGGTTTGAGGAAAAGAACAGAACAGGCATGACCTTGCTGCTCTTCTCTCCTGCGCCAGGGTTTTGTCTTGCACCTGGCTACCCCACTGTGAGGGATTCCTGGCACAGAGGTTATCACCTTCTCCCCTGGTTCTTCTCACTTTCTCCCCTCAATGGATGCTGAGGATTTTAAGAATCTGAAAGGCTCTGGGCAGCTGTGCATTGAGAAAGGATGCCCACCTGGGCAGCTTCCCACTCACCAGGGCCAGGGCTGGCAATAACATCAACCACCCCAAACCCCTTTTCACAGGGGATATCCCAGGGCCTGCTCAAAGCAAAAGGTGTAGCAAAAACATTGGTCCTGGGACATCCTCCATGCAAAGGGAGATCGGTCTGGAAAACTTAGAAAAGAAGAACCCCCAAAACCCCAACCAGCTAATCAATCAACCAACCAAAAAAAAAAAAAACAAAAAAAAAAAACATAGTCTGGATTTCCTCAGCAGCTCCTTTTCAGAACTCGGGAAAATTTTGAAAGCAGATTTTCCAAGAGCTGTTATTTCAGTGAACCTGAAACACAAATAACTTCACAGCTGCTGCACTGGAAATGCATGGATTTAAATCAAGAGAGAAGCAATTCCTCTAACTTCCATATCATGGAGAGTCAGAGAGGTATTCTTGTCCCACCCAGGCTGTTCCTGAAGGTTTTCTCCCAGGAAAAAATAACCTAAAAAGTCACCTGCTAATCACCAAAATCATGAGATTCTAACTTTTTTTTTAGGAACATACTCAGGTTTTTTTTATATCTAGCTTGTTTTCAAACTCCTTTTTGCAGTAACATTGAGATCTAGAAATGGTTCACTGTTTTTTTAAAGTTAAAACCCAGATTCTCTCAGGTAGGTAGAATGTCCTCCCTGGAAAAAAAAACAAAAAACAAAAAACAAAAAACAACAACAACAACAACAACAACAACAACAAAAAACCACAAAAAATCTAAACCAAAAAAGAAAGAGGAAAAAAAAACCAACCCAAAACCTAAAAAGCAGATTATAAGACTTGATGAAAACATAAACCAACAATAGAGTACATCTACACGAGTGTTTCAGTTGGGCACTTTCAAGGCAAACCTCTCAGCTGCTCCTACTGCAAAGTGGTCTCAGAGTGCACAAATGAGCATTCACCCACTAAACAAGACCTAGTCCAAATCAGCCACCCACGGACATGGCTGTTGGGTCCTTGACAAAGGATTTGCTCTCCAAACCACCTCCCACCTGATTAGCACACTGATTGCTAAGGCACACAGAGCCATGGACTTGTGGGGTCCCACACATGTTCCTTGTTCCATCCATTGGGAGTAACTTTATGTTTCACATCTCTCTGCCTGTACTCAGAACAGTGCAAATTTTCTTGTGCATCCCTTTGCATGGCAGAACAAAAATACAGGCCTGATTTATCACATGATCCTTCATGAAGCCCAGGAAAGGATCAAGAAAATTAACTGAAAGGGTTAATATACATGTGTAACAGGCTATCCTGGTTATGACATTTAGCTTCCCTGCCACAAACGAGTTATTCGGTCTCTTCTCCAGAGCAGAGATAAATGTCAACAGATATCAACAATCATGTATTATAAATATGCAATGCATAATTTTTTTTCCCTGCTGTTTTGAAGCACTACTGCTTTAGATGACAAGCATGAAATACTTTGAAACTTTTGGAATAAGATGTTCTGAATCCTCAACTTTTAATAACTTGAAATTGTGCTGTCACCCACAGGACAGCACCAAAAAGGTGCCTGTGCCAAGCAGCAACAGCCAAAAAGCAGTTCCACAGTTTCTGCACCAAGCAGGTACCACTTCCCACAAAGCAGGCATTGTAGCTGTTGGGTGTCAATTTGTTCTACTCAGACACCAGGGTATTAAATGCAAAATAATGCAAAAGAAAATTTGCAGAAAAATCATCCAAGTTCGGTAAAACCTTACAGAGAGTTCTCAGTCAAAATGACTCTGGCTTCTCTTGCTGTCTGAGAAAGCATGTAGAGCCAACACAGGATTTGCTTCCATAGAGGAAGGCAGGATCTGCTTTACAGTAGGCACACATGTGCTAGATAGCTGTTGTTTACTAGGTCATGTTGATTTTGCTTTCAGCTATGTTTTCTTAGGCACCCACGTCTCTTCATGTAGGAGTGCCTTAGAAATTACAAAATATTACTTCTACTCAACAAGCACTCGTGTGTATACATTAGGTCTGTGTGTACATAGCTACAGAGATGCCCACCATAAACAAACATTTGCATCCATGAGCTTTCAGAAAAATAAAGGTATTTTTCTATCCCTTCACAGGGAAGGGCTGCACTCGAAGAGAGCAAGAGCTACATCCTCACTGCTTTCATCCACTCCCCTCATCCCAAAAGTACTTTGGGATCCCAGTTCCTCTGTGTTTCACTTCCAAAGGGACCACACAGCACAGCTCTGTTGGCCATCTCCCTCCTGGGGCAGATGGAGGAGCAGAACAGGTTCCTGCTCCGCTGAAAGCCTTTCCCTGCAATGTAACTCGCTTGTAACTCAGCGTTTCCCCACAGAGTGGCCTCCAAATGCGGATAATTTTACTCTTCTCCTTCCCTGCGTCTGAATCATCCCTTCTGCTAGCTGTGGAAAAGCCCAGTTTTTTGGAAAGCAGCAGATTCTTGCTTAAGATTGGAATTCCTGTTACGGAAGCTTATCCCGATCAAGCCCTTCCCTTCTGCCTCGACCTCCACCCCAGTTTAGGAAATTCACCTTCCTGGAAATGCCTTGGCTATAAATACAGCCCTCAGAACAGCCTGTGACATTTTTCCCTTTACTACATAAACTTTCCACTCGCCCAAATCCTCCCACCAAAAGCCAGCTCACTATGGGATCCGGGGAGAGCCACGCTTCCCTGGAGCAGCAACGCGGGTGGAAGCGGGGAACCCGCACACATCCATCCATCCATCCATCCATCCATCCATCCATCCATCCATCCATCCATCCATCCATCCATCCATCCATCCGCACTGCTTCAGACATGGATTTGCAAGATCTATAACCCATCCAAAGGGTTCAACCCCCTGTGCTTGTCCCCTCCCTGCTCCCCAGCTCACAGTCACACCGGGTTCTACACGCAGCGGCTTCTACAGGAACCACGCAGCAGAAGTTATTAATGCAGCTTTGGTACGGGGAAAATCTCATTAACGTCAGCAAAAGGAGGAAGACTTCTGAAAAGCTTCCAGCTAATTTGCTTTCTTTTAATTTCTTGCAATTAGAGTAAGCAGCATAACGTTCTCCCAATAAATGAGTCTTTAGCATTGTGGCAGAGTCTTCTCCCCAGTCAATTCTCGCTCAAACTTTTAACCCTTTGCTGGAGAGCAGAAATGACTCTGACATGCACCTTCCCAGAACAAATGGTTTTCAGACATTTCCAGTAATTTCTCCACATGATGGAAAATCCCTGTTTTGGCTGTGTCTTTTTTTTTTTTTTTTTTTCAAAATTTTTTGCTTTGCAGCCATCACAGCAGTACCAAGCTGGTGCTTTCCACATACTTTGCTTGGTCTAAATTCAGTTTCTCTTACAGTAAACACAGTTCCTAAAGGCTGCAATCCAGTTCTTTTCTGAAAAGAGGTTCAGTGTAGCATATCCCACACACAGGCTGATTTTTAAAACTCGCTGTGTGATCTATTTTCCCTTACTGCTTTGAGAAGTTGAAGAGCAACAATTCTATTTCAGACTGCAGCTTATTATTTTTACTCCATTGCAAAAAAAATGAAATTAAAATTTAAAAAAATGAATACTGTTGAAGAATGTTTAAGCATACAGTCTGGAGGGTAGTAAGAGGATAAGGGTTTGGTTTGCTTTGTAAAAAAAAAAAAAAAAAGTTATCCGTTCGATAAAGAAAAAATGGATTGGTTTTTCAACTACCAAAAATGCTACAATAAAGCCAAACCCAACATTTCATTTACTTAATTTCATTCATAGTGGC
Source organism: Peucedramus taeniatus (assembly GCA_013400575.1). Lineage (NCBI taxonomy): Eukaryota > Metazoa > Chordata > Aves > Passeriformes > Fringillidae > Peucedramus > Peucedramus taeniatus. The sequence continues at coordinate 111,291 of WBNO01019024.1, read as the reverse complement.
AGGTTTTCAGTTAGAATGGAAGAAAAAGGTATGATTGTTTTTGGTGGGGTTTTTTTAATAAAAAATTTGATGAAGTGGAATTTTGGAGGAAAATCACATTCTGATTAGCCTTATATGAGATCACTTATTCACATCAAAACAAGTTAGAGAAGACTAAACACTGTTATTACTATTATTTGATGCCTCTTCCAGTCAATACTTTTTTTTTTTTTTTAATTCTCAGATGTGGATTCATCAAAGAAGCTTAGCTTTTCATTTTAATTAAGTTTCTAATCATAAAGGCTCCAACCCAATAAATCCCAACCCGAAATACAAAAGAATCTGTTATTTTTTCCCCTACACACAGACTGACCAACATATTTCATCCATTTCTGTACTAGCACACAGGGAACCTAGGAGAACAGGAGTGCCTGGGAAGGAGCAGAACTCCTACTTGGACATTTGTAAGTCTCTAAACATTGTCCAGCCCTCCCAGCAGAGCACACTGCTGTCACTGGAGAGAAGCAGCACGAGAAACTTCTTGCCCTCATGGTTAACAGAGGCCTCTCCAAATAAAAATTGACCTATTTGTCTTAGGGACTTCACAAAGGAAGAGGAAAAAGCACATCCTGGCCATTCTAGAACACACTGAGTTATTTGCAGTTAATCAGCACACCAGCACATAAGAAAAAAAACGTAGCTGTATTGATTAAAAATAACATTACATGTGGAAGTTAGGTAGTTAACAAATTGCTATATGACTGGACCCTTTGCTGAACACATTTCAGCCAAGGGAATCTTCTTGCACTGATTTGCAAAGTTGCAAAAACCCCACTCCTGCCAACATTTGAAAATAATTAAGTAGGACCTTTGTTGTCTGTGGAAAGAAAATAAGCCAATAAAGACACATTTTTACCTTCTTTTAAACGATATTTAATGATCACCAAGTTTCTTGCATGGATAGAACTGTATCTGCACAGTGAAAAGGGGGGTCCGCCAGTACACACACACATGCACCCAGCCCTGCACTGAGAAATGAGTCGTGCATCATTTATAGCAACCCTGTGTACTTCATAATGTATGCGTGGATGAGCTATACTGAGTGCAGGATACTTAAACTGTCTCATTTGTCCAGGCCACTCACAATCACATAATAAAAGGGTGGCCATAAAAAAAAAAAATCCTCACTCAGAGAACAGAAAGAGAAGATTAATTTCCTGAAATCCAGGAGTGACAGGGATTTACAGTATTTAAAACAAAAAACAATCAAGAAATTAGAAGTGGGTCAGGAAATGCAAAGTCAGAGGATTTCACCGGACAAAACCCAGGGCTGTCACCCCAGCAGAAGTCGCTATCAGGAACCAAACACCAGTTTAAGTTTTCCTCCTTTTTGTGGAGATATGAAGACATTAGAAATGCAAATCTTCCTTTCAACTCATCACTACTCCAGCATTTTAAAAGGAACCCTTATTTAATCTTGAAAACATAGAGCCGAAGAAACATTTTTGGTGGGGCAGTCAGTAGGAGAAGGTCCCTTCTTGCCACCCCTTCCTGTTCAGGACCCAGAGCTCCTCAGCTGCCAGGAGCATTAGAAAAGCCATTCTGTCATACAGCCAGAAATTTCTGCTCTCACTCAAAACACTGAGCTTGCTGTGCTCCCAACAAAGCCGTGTTCAAAACAAGCACTGGCATGTGCATTTATGTGAGATGACTGAATGGTCCTGCAGGTTGATAAAAGGTTCTGGAGTCTTTCACATACAACCAAAGTCATGGGTTTGAACCCGACCTGTGTCAGTGGTGTCTGGAACTGGCTGCAGCAGGAAGACTGCTCTGTTCCATCTCACAGAGTCAGTGGTATCACTCTATCCTCTGAAAGGCAAATATACATGCTGTTTAGGGGTGCTCTGCACAGTCAGGACAACACTGGTGGCATGGATTGTGATACCCTCTACATAGTTAAGTTGTAAATGAAAATATTCCCCACATTACCAGTTCCAACAATCCCACGAATCATCTACCACTGCCTCATGATCGTATGGATGACACTTCAGTGTCCATGAGAACATGCTGGAAGAACCCATTTCTTCCACATCACACAATAAAATCCTGATTATTGTTAAATCTGAAGAGCATACCTGAAGAAGCAGTAAATATAAAAACCCAAAACCAATACCATCCATCTGGAATCTGCCCTTCCCTCCATCTCCCAAGGCCATGACCAATCCTGCCAGTCCACTTTCCCACAACAGCTCAATATTAGTACACTCAATCTGCCACAAAAGACAGACATAGAAACACAAATTTCCTGTCCTGTTTCTTTGTATATAAATGCTTAGCCTGAAGGAAGCCAAACCCTATTTCACCTGAAACCTCATTTCTGAGAGCAAAGGTCCAATCAGGCTGAAGAACCACAAAAGATGTGGCAAAACCAATTGTAAAGTCATACTGAAATAAAACACACTTTGGATTAAACCTCATTTTACAGGGATCTTCAAACCTCCTACAGGCATTCAAACTGGTCTGGTTTTAGCCCATTTTAACAGCCTCACACTGACCACTTCAAAAGTCTTATCAACCTGGTGAAAAGTACACCCTAGGCTTTACTTTCCAAACAGTACCAAGCTGCTCATCAGCCTTTACCCAAATGACAGAGAAATCAAGAGTGATTCTCCCTGTGTGAACCACAGGCTTTGCCCCAGCCTCACTGAGGTGGCAAACCCTGCTGGCTTGCTCCCATTCACACAGACCTGCACATGCTCAATAACACCATTGATTTAGTTTGTGCAGGCAGAGAGAATCCAATTTTTAAAAGCCACATTGATTCCCACCCATTAAAAACAGAGCAAACTGCAGCATTTGCCAAATGGATAGAAAAAGACTGAGGTCAGGATGGAGGGGTGGGAATAACGTAATTACGCTGACCTCGTTCTGAAGGACAGAGAATTACAAAAAACAGACAATAAAATAGTGACCATTTGACTTTTTATTATTTGTTGTAGTTTCTAAACGACAAAAACAGCAAGTCAACAACCAGCTAGTGCCTGGGCACAGGGACAAGGGATGCATAACAGAAGGCATTCTAGAGCATGGAGCTGTGATTAGTTGCATTTGGAGCATGAAGACACACACACACACGGCAAAAGTGGGCACAGACACAGGAACTGAGAGAGAAGCCCTGCGACTATCGGCAAAGACCCTGTCTGCTTTTCAGTTATTTGTTTTAGCACATTAAACAAACAGAGCCATCACACAGGTCACCGAGGATCTTCCTTCTGCAACTGTGGCCCCAGCTGCACTGCACACAAAAACTATTATTATTCTCTAATGGCTGCACCTTTTGGACAATGATTCAGTGTTTTGGGGTTTTTTTCCCCTCCTTTTGTGCAGTGCCACTTAGTCTTTTGCTTCATTTTATGTTTTACTTGCACACTCTTGAAATCTTCATGTAGTGACTAAAAATTCATGAGGCAGCCTTAAAAAGGAGCCCCAGCTTCCCTCCCTCCCTCCCTCCCCTTTTCCTACCCGTAGCAAGCAGCTGAGGAGGTACTGGGCATACATCGGTACTGCCGCAGCAGCAAGAGGGTGGGAAAAGCTGCAGATTGGGAGGGAGATGCTGCTGCAGCTCTGGGGGTGCCTCCTCATCCTGCATCTGGGAGCACAGGCTACAGACAGTGCTGGGCACTGGGGCTCATCCATACCCAGCAAACACATCCCAGAGCAGAGACACTCTGTGCTCATTGTGCTTCAGCTGTACACCACGCACTGCCCGACCACGAGCTTGCCCGTGTGCTGCACAGCATTCATCTTGTCAACTTCAGCCCAGCAATGCCAACAGGCAAGTGCTTGCTAGCATTAGTGAGGCTTTCATAATTGGTCCCAGCTGGTTAGTTGTAACACGCCTTGTTGTTGAGCAACTACCTAGTAACGCTGTCAGACATCCCCTGGTTGCATAAGGAGGGTTAGTATCTTTATTAATTACGGGCTGCCACCAGCCTGTAGCACTCTCCACAGATAAGAAAGCCTTTAAGCTCCTGGTCAGTCAAGGCCTCGTTGGAAAATCTTGTGCTAGCTGCAAGCAAAGCAAGCTCAGGCTGCAACCACAGCAGCCTCCTGCCCTTGCTGCCAGGGCTCCTGCTCCCCTCTGGCTGCCACCAATGCCAGCTATTTGCCAGCTCTCTGGCCACCACGTGGGCATGCAGGAACACTGGCTCACTGTGAGGCACGTGGGCATGCACAGTCAGAGTAGGGCAGACGTTTCAAAATGTTGTGCAGAAATGTACCCCAGTGCCTGCAGGACAGCAGCAAATACTATAGTGTGGCACAGCTCCAAAATGCCAGGCAAGGCCATGCAGGATCAAGCAAATTCACGATCCTGGAGGGGAAGAAAAAGCCCAACCATGTGGATCTCTCAAAAGACAAAAGTGTGGTGGAAGTACCATGGAAGTGATCATTTCACGAGATACTTGAGCATACCTGTGGCTCTAAACACTTCAGTCAAAGTTTGCAATCATCCCCTCTCCCTGCAGCCCTCACCTGCCCTGCAGTTTGATCTCTGTGATACAGCAAGTCAGGGACATTTTCTGCCAAAAACCAAGCACCATGCTCTTCTTTCTGCACTGTCACTGGGCTGCTGTGACAGCCCCCTTACAAAAGCAGTGACTGGAGTTATATCCTGCACACAGGATTCTTACACAACTTCAAATGTCATTTTGTGGGCAGTAATTAGATCCTGTAGCCCCAGGCTAAAGATAAAAGCTGTGAGTGTGTCTAGGAGCTAGAATTCAACAGTTGCTCAAAAGCACACACCTTGAACTGGAAATGAACCTTTTCAAATCCCATGTAAGTCCAAACCACAGGTCAGGGCTTCAAGCAGTGATCTGTTTGGCTCTGTTGGCCGTCTAGAGAACTCTGACCTTTGCCATGCTCTGTTTTCATCTCAACCAACCTCTCATATCCTGGGTTTGCTACTGCTTTTTCTCTCTCCAACTTCTACTTTTGCTGCCCTTCAGAGCCTGAGATGGGCATCAAGGTGCTAGGAAAAGGTCCTGACAACTTACATGGCGCAGTCACTGCTGCACTTCTAGAGCTGCTTGACAAGCAGCTGGCAATTCCTCCCCTCTCTGATGAGGAGGCTGAAGGCTTGGGTTTGTTCAAGGGCCACTCAACAGCAGCTCCCCATCAAAGTGGCCCAGGGTGGGGACTGTCAGCTGTGTCTTGATGCTTAGCTGCCACCCACTGCAGACAGATCCTTTTCCCAAGACATGAACTATCTCCTCGTGTGCACCCAATACCTCCAACAACCACACACAAACAGCAAATCCACTGCAGCACTTCAAGCTCATCACTACCATTTCCCATTTGAGAAGCAATTCAACACATGCTTCAACATTACCCACGCCTCTGAAAGCCAAGAGGGCCATTCACATGAACTTAGTTACTCTTGCTGGATCATAGGTACTGATTCTGGAAGATAATTCTCTAAATCCAATGTAAATGTTTAAAAGTTCGTTCCCAAAGGATTTATGTAGACATAAACATACAGATTAAAAACAAGCAAGACGTCAGGAGCTTTTTACTGCCTTCTAAAGTAGCCAGGCACATGGATATTTTATCTCTCCTTTTGGATCTGCTTTCTTCCAATGGCACAGTTCAGAGACTTCATATATATCAGAGGCAGAGTTCAGGCTAGCACTGACAATTTCATTAGAAAAAAAAAACAAAAGACAGAATTGTGTTTTCTTATGTCCTCTGCTCTTTTATTGCTATTTTCAAAATGAAGAACAGACCCTACCAAAGTGCTAAGGGCTGAAAACATAACTCTAAATGATACAGGAAACTCAACTTTGTGCCAATCCATTTTTATCCTCTCTTTGTGGCCATAACAAAGCTGAGAACAAGAGCTAAACGATGGAGAAAAAAGAATAATTTCAACATAATTTTTTTTCTGAAAGTAACATCAGTGACAATAACAAGAATCCATTCAAAAGACAGAATGTTATCTTCCAACACAGTTAACATGCCTTTCTTTCTGTCCCTCATTATATATCTTACACATCAAGCTGTACTTTGACCTCCTTACAAAGGAATACATTTGGAGCCACCACATCCCTATTGCCATTCCTAAGTGAAATCCAGCCCATAGTGCCATTCTCTTCCCTGCTCTCTCATGCACCTGCCAAGAGGAGATAGGTTATCAAATGAGCCTCCAGAAAAGATTTCCAGAAACAGCAATATGACTACCTCCTGCTCTTGCTTGTGCTCATGCATCCCTTCAGAATCCAGTCCACTAATTTAACAGGCTAACAACCACATGAGCTGTGTTTTTGACAACTATGGGGATGAGATCACTTAGATAAGCTTTTATTTCTGATACAGGCCATCACCATTACTTCCTTTTACCTACTGAAATCAACTGGCAATATTTCATCATTAACTTTTTAGCACAGTAAGCAGCAAATTCATCTAGCCTCAGCTGAACCTGCTTACCTTCTAGATTTCATCTGCCCCTCTTAATACTTTTGTGAGCATCAAAGAAATACTCCATTTTCCTCTTGGATGACTATTGTCTGTTTGCAGCTTCCCACTGGCAAGTAAAACACTCCTTAAGACTAAATATATTGAAACTTTTCTTAACTCATCGGATGCTCCTTCCCCCCCACCCCCCTCCTAGACGCTGAGTGCAAAGCTCTGCATGGAAGCAACTATTGGAAACACAAATTCTTACCCTGGTGAATCCAAAAAAAGGCCATCAGCTTTCCTTCTGTATGCCAGCTGTCACATTAACATGTGTGCTACCCCTCATTGTCATATGTACTGTTATACCCTATTACCCTTTTGTTTAAGGGCCTCAGCCACAAAAATCTTTGTGCATGAGGCGCTGTAAACACAGCCCAGCTTCAGCAAGCACAGCATTCCAAGAGAACAGCACAAGGTAAATGGTACAGACACCTAGATCTAGACTGGAGCGTATGGCCACAAAACATGGTGTTGCTCAGCAGTATTACCACAAGCCATGCAGCCATCCTGTGTGAAGTTAAAACAACTCATTGCAGTGCAACTCCTCCTGATGTCAACGAAACACTGCTAACTTCTCCTTGTCTGCCTCTATGTGAGCACAAGCATCAGCTGCTGGAACACACAATTCTCCTTATCCTCAAAAGGCTTCAGCTGGTGATCTTCTTGAAGCTGTGTAAGTCACTAGAGTAATCTGAAAACTGCCCCAAGCCTCTCACAAAGGTAGAAATTCAGTTTTATACTGATGACAGAATAAAACTTTCGGCACTTTTCATGTCTTATCAGGCCTGGGGTATTGCACTTGCTTTTGAGAACTTCTGCTTCAAATCAGCTACAAATGGCAGTGGTTGACAAAAAGCAAAATAATGACAAGGAGTTAACCCGACTCTTTGAACTGCAGAATTTTCAATTCAGAGTCACTTCAGTTAGATTCAGGTCAATTCCACCACATCAACCCTGCCCCTCTCTCCCTGAGCAGAAGCCTTTGGAGACAAACACTAGATTTGATAGTCGGTAGAAGTCTGCTGGTCTCTGGCTAATGCAAAGCAGCAGAAGCAGAAACAGAACCTGGATGTCCACCTAAGTACTGGTCCCATGCAGTCACAAAGGCAAAATAAAGGTAAAACAAAAAATTAAGGGTAAACCAAAATTACTCATGTCTGTGCAGGTAAAACAATGTTTGCAATTACTTTTGTCCTTCAATAAGCAAAAAGAAAAGGTCAAGCTGCCACTCAGGAACTCACAGATTACCTTCCAGCCCATCACAGGAGAGGGATGCTGTCCTGTTTGGACACTGGCTGTCTCTGGCCTTGAAGTCTCCAAATAGCAAGAAGAGTGAAACTTCATCCTCTTTCCTCCCACACCTTTCCTTACATGGGTGTCTTGGTTTGAAAGACAGGTACCTGCCAGCAAGAAAAAACTGGAATCTCCCTTTGAATAGAGAATGTAAACCCCCTCCCTCAGATTATTATAATTTTGCAATTGGAGGCTCTCAGGCAAAGATTTGGGAGTGGGAATAACAGTTCTTTACTAGGAATATTAGACAAAGCAAAGACAAATACAAATGTAATAGCACTAAGAGACAAGCAAAAACAAAGAAACAACAAAACCTCAGAAAATGCCCTGACAGAGTCAGGGATGTGACCTGACACCCTGGGTATCAGGGTGGTGAAAGCAGTCCAGATGAAATCCTCCTTGAGCAGTGAATAC
>WBNO01019024.1:76576-102879 GCA_013400575.1 Peucedramus taeniatus | reverse complement strand
ACTATATATATATATATATATATATTTTTTTTTTTTTTTAAGGATGCCTCTCTTCTGCATTTCTTTTTTCCTTGTAAAGCACCTCAGAACAACTCTTGTATGACCTGGCCTAAAAGGCAAAGGATATTTCCTTGACCTTCCTTCTTAAACAGGTAACAGCTGTGACTATAACTCAGCTTAAGTTAGGCCACAAGACTAGTGTTTTTCAAGCAAGATAACCACTCTCAGCTGCTTGAGAGTTACTCCTTTTCCCCAGCATGACCTGGAGAATGAGGCTGCTATTGAGCCCCCACCTGAGAATAAGGTGCCTTTACATGAGCTTAGGCTAATTTGAGGCATCAGTGCAGCATGTGGTTTGAGAAGATAGAAACTGGGGACTGGAGTAATGTCATTCAGGGGTCTGAAGCTGGGGAATGTTTAACCCCATATTAATTTTTGCATCTTCAGGTAATTTTTCTTTTCTGGTAATGGCTCATTCGTTTATAAACCAATGCCAGTCACTTTTCTAACCTCATCACTAATAAGCAGCAGAGCAGAAACACTTTCTAACCAGAAAATGCTCTTCAGTGTAATACAGCTTTTCAGTACTGCTGTGATGGGGCCTAGAACTTGTGAACCTAATGAATGCACAGACATCCACAGTAAGCTTCCTCCATGTTACATTTACATCTCTTGGCTGCACTGAGCAAATATACAGGGGGAGGTAAAAACCTGATAGGATTTAAATACACGGTACTTGAACAAAGTATCCCTGAAATCCTGCGCAAACTGTGTTGCTAATTCTTTTTCATACTCAGGAGAGGATGAGGAATCTCACTGCTCATAATTCTTTTATTTTCACACTTGGAGCACCGATCTCATCCCAACAGCCCCTTACCTCATTTTGCTTCTCAGCAGCGACCTCTGCCCTTGGCCAGTTTCTGCCCTGACCCAAATATGCATTGAAATAAATGTAGGAAGACATAGAAAATGCTACTAGTGTATAAGTGTGATTGCTGTGCACTCTCTTTCACTGGTCACCTATTGCTGGGGTAGCATCTGTGGGTCACCACACCACTGCTCCTATCAGCTGCTGCTGCTGTTTTGTCATCAGAGCTGAAAAGAAGAGCACCTCTCCCTGCTCTGCTTCCTTTGCACTTGGTGAGGAAGTGACTTGAGTGGCAGGAGAGAAAGGAGGGCAAACACAAAACCACTGAAGTAAGCAGCTAGAAGCAGAGACCAAACTTTACGCTTTTCATACACGGGCAAAGAGCAGGCTCTGATTGCAGCTGGCTCTCTGCAGCCCTGTGAGTTCTAACTTCGCTCACATTGTGGCTGCTTGTCACTGTACTGAGCTTGGTTATGTCCAGCCCCCGAGCTGAGCACAGCTATCTTTACCAAAACACTGTGTGTCTTTTATGTACTACACAGGTGGAGGCTGAAGTGCTACAGCCAATAGATGCATTAGGAGGGTTTTGATTTCTTGTGGGTAAACTGTTCTTTTTAAGTAAAACAACCTGGCTATTTGTACCTGTTTCAGGCTTGCCCTAGTACAGTAAATACAAGAGTGACCTTGATTTTTCACATCATTCCGCCAGGTTGCTGCCTCAACAGGACTTACTGTGCTTGTAAAGCTTAAGAGAAGAAAAACAGCAGGAAATCCTGTGACAGCCTTGTTTTGGTGGCGATGAGAGAGAAACAGTAGCAGAAGAAGAAAGGGAAAAAAAAACCCACCAAAAAACCCATAAAACCAACACCTGTAGCCAACCTACAAGTGGGGAGAGTGTGGCTTCCAAGCCACTCCCTGATCCTCACAATGTTACTGAAACTACTCTGAGAGCAAGTATAAAGAAGGTTTAGGATTAGTTTAGGATTCTCTGCTGGATTTAAAAGAAGGTTTGTGATGTTCATGTCAGAGTTCCCAGATGACTTCAGGTGGTAGTACACGGACTGGTAACAAGTGTATTTGCACACTGCCTCCTCTCTGCAGGCCCTGAAAGAAAGCACGTGGGAGCTTCATCTTACCCCATTTGAAGTGTTATTTGTTTCCAAACTGTAAGGTATTGCTTTTGGGGAGCTCAGCCCCAGGCGTGGGACTACGTGGCACTGGTGGTGCAAATGCCCAGAGAGGGAAGGCTAGCTTAAATGGGTAAGTTATGGAGCAAAGGGGGTGGAGGGAAAGGGGAGCACGTTTCTAAAATCATGTCCCTCTGGAGGTGATGTGAAGGATGAGGTGAGTTACCCCAGTTTGGGCAGGACCTGTGTCAGAGCCAGTGGTTGACGCTGAGCCCTGGTCAGCAGCCACATCACTGTGCCTCTGCTCCTGCTTCTGTTCCTTGCCTGCACAGCACTGCCTGGGTTGTGGGCAGTGCTCCTGAGGGTCAATGGGGCTGCTTGCATCCAGAGGACTGCCTTTCCCTTTGTGGGGATCACTGATGAGTTTAAAAGCTGCAGCAGCCTTGGGGAAATTACATTTACATTTTTCTCCCTAAGTTTTGTTTGCTCTTTTACACCAGAATCAGAGCCCCTCCCCCGAGGGATGGCACCAGTTGATGGAAGAGCAGTGCTTCCAACCCTGATACCTGCCTCTGGCTGCTGCTCATGTACTCATCTCTGATCCAAAGCACCCTTAATGAATTGATCCCTGCCCGTGGACACACAGGTTCCTTCCTGTCCAGCCCCCAAGACAAAACTGAGATCTGCAGAAGTAATTACTGTCAGTGCCCCATCTTTGCCATATAGGAGCTGTTTCCAGAGAGAGGACAGGGGACTGAAGGGATTGGCTCAGCACTCGGTTACAATATTTGATTTTCCACCTCTTGGACACAGATGAGGTAAAAGATGAGGCACGAGACTTCTCCCTTCCTTGGTTTACCAAAGCCTTCTCTTTGCTGGGGAAAGGCTTTCTGTCAGGTCCCTTGCAAACAGACCTTTGTTACAAATCTTCTTGGGCCTGGAGGCACGTAACTGGGCATGCTTCATCCCCTTGGTTAATAAATAAATAGAGCCCTCCTGTGACAGACAGCCTTTCTGACTCCACACAGGGATGCAGGACTGCTCACCGAGCAGGGCCAGCATCACAAGCTGGAGCTGGGCAGGAAGGTGCTGCGGTGGCACAGGGAAAGGGGCACATCACCAGCTTTGAGAAGATAAAGGAGGAACTGGTCTGTCTGCTCAGAGCAAAATAAAAAATACTAAGGGAAAGAGTAAGAAGGTTTCAGCAGAGAAAACACTAGGGAGGGTCTAGTCTGAGGAGATTGTTTAGCCTGAAATACAGGTTTTTCTGTTTTAAATTAGACCCCGAGTAGGGAGTACAGACACGGTGAATCTCCAGTTGGATGCACCATGAGCACAATGTTGGTTTAACATCCCTTCTCCAAGGTGATTTACACACAAAGGAACTTAGCAAAGAACTATCTTTGCTTGAGTTCTGTAAAACCAAAAACCAACATGGCCTGACCATCCCAAAGGTGGGCCAAAGCCAAAAGCTTTCAGCTAAATGTCTCTTGCTTTCCAAGAGTTGGTAGTCTGGGTACAATAAAGCTGAGATTCAATTAATCCTGATGTTGGTTTTGAAAAAAAAAATCCTGCTGAATTTTGATTCTGAAAAAAAAAACCAACCTTCAAATTCCAAGCGTCCTTGGGAAAGAAATTAACAACTGCTTAAAATAGTGCAGCTTGAAGTCTGCTTTCCTCCACAAAGTCTTCTGCAATGTATTGCTAGTTTTGCAAACCTGCAGCCCTACCAGGCTTGATTGTCACCAACTGAAACCAGGCTTAGACTTCAGCAATGAACTTCATGGTTTCACTCCAGTCCCCATAAGAAACTTTCCTCCTCAAACCATCCTGCTCTTTACCTTGGAGAGGCAGGGTCAGTAAAGCAGTGAATGTTGCAGGTAGTAGTGAAACAGACTGGCAGAACAATGTTGCTCCCACAGCTGCAAATGCAGTCAAATCTGAGATAGAGATGTTTTTGCAAGTCCAGAATGACAGAAGATTTTGAAATATAAGTGCATTGAAATATAAGTGTTATACAAGGACACAGCAGATACCAATTCAATGAGCAAACAAAAAAGCACAGTCCATCCCTATGTCATTACAACTGCCTCATTTAAAGGGCAGTTTTGACCAGAATGACACATTTGTGAGTTACACAATGGGGAACAGGTTGTGACTTTGCCTCAGAAACCTACCTTGCTCTGGCTTCCTGTCAGCACGGCTGAAAGACCAATACCTGTCATGGCACAATGTCCATGTGTGACAAGAGGGATCCAGTTTAGCCCCCTGCATCCCTCAGGACCTGCTCTCACCCAGCTAAGCATGCAGAGCCAGGTAAGAACCACGCCTGCACACAGCCTCACTGCACAGTCTGTATGGATGTTTACAGCATGCACGTAGCCCATTTGCATGAATATTTTCTTGCAGTGTCTGAAACCAGACTGATAAACACCTCTTCAAACTGGTACTCAGCTTTACTCTCTGTTATCCAAACATTTCATCAAAGGCCACTTACCTACAAAGTAGATATCTCAACCCAAGCCAGACAAGCCACATACCAAAACTCTTTTGAAAACAAGGAACCAAACCTGAATTTATTCGCTAATAGTGAAGGGGTGACAGCCGTTATTTTATATCTGCAATATTTTGCAAATTCTTAAAGACTTAAATCTCATAAGGTGATTACACCATTAATTAGCAAAACACTATCATCCCCGAGGTGCCAACACAGCACCTGTTTCAGCTGAACAGCAAAGAAAAGCCAAGAGGGCAAGGTAACAAAACTGGTAGTGCTCCCATGAGCAGCCCATGCTGCCACCCCATGATAGGGAAGTTCTCTTGTTCCAACAAGGGAAAATCTCAACTCTCCCTCTACCACCCCATCCACCCCAGCCTCCCAGAGGGCAGTACCACTCTTCCACATGGGTGCAATGAATGGGGGCTCCAAAAAAGGACCCATCTGTTGCAGCCTGAGCCCTGTATTTCTCAGGATGTGGTTCTTCCCAGGAAGTTGTTCATACATAGCTGATCAACCCAGAAGGGATCTCACTGGTCATTCATTCCTCTGACCCTCTGCAAAAGGGAGATCATAGAAACTACCTCAATGATCTCCCTTTCCAACTGCAGCATGAAAAGGAAAAGAACCAAAATAAAATCCCAGGAAGATACCCTGTGACGCAGAGGCTATCACAGCTTTTTGATCCATTACTCTGTGAACAGGGCTTCATTTCTAGCTTAAGCATGTCTGGCTAAAACTGCCAAGTACAGACCCCTGCTCCTGCACTGTGAGCTGGGCAGAGCAGCCCTCTGTCATCAGCTTCAGTTCCTCACCTTTTCCTCAGGCACCTCCAGACCATGGCTGCATCACCACAAACCTCTCTGAAGGGTCAGTGATCCAAAACAGGTTGATGCAGCTGATGGTAAGGGACAAGATGAAGGACTGTGGTTACCAGGGGGACAGGCTGGGACTCCTCTCCTAAGTAAGGGACGTTTGGATGGTCACCAGTGAGGTTCTACACACACTGGCTAAGGATGCCATGAGAGAAACACTTCACACCACAGTGAGTTTTGCACCACAGGCTGAAGATGGGTGGGCAGAAGGAGGATGATCCTCTTCACAGTATCCCCCCTTTTAGATGACAACTCTGACCATAGACTGTGGCTGTGATGTCCTTTGTCGTGTCAGGCAGGGCCCATGATGTGACCCTGCTGGGGCTCACTCCCTTCTCTTGAAGCCTGCAGCAGGCACTGGAGACACAACAGCACTGCCCTCCCAGAGAGGGATTCTTGGCAGCGGGGCAGTTCCTGCAAAGCCCACCTTAGGCTGTCATGTTCTGCCTCCCATGGGCTCCCTACAGTCAGGAGCAAGAGAGAAAGATCTCCTGAGTGGCACTGGTGGCAGCAGATCTAGCTTGGAGGAGGCTCTATCCTCTTAAGAGGGTTGGGAGCTAAGTTTTGCTGGACTAAAGACATTTTGATCCCATTTTTGATATTTTTCATCCCGCTCTGTCAACTCAATACCATTACCCTCCTTGCAGAGTGCATTTACTTAGAAACACCCCTGGTGGGACAGAAACAGTTCTGGGTTTGGGGTACCCAGCGAGGGCCTCTGAGCAGTGCCAGCAGCACAACAGCAAGTCTGCCCACCATTCCTCCCACAAGAAACTGGGCTGAGGGATCCCACTTGTCTTCAGAGCACGTTACACGGCAGCAATGGCAAATCACCCATGGAAAGTCTGCAAGCAGCCATGGGGTTCTCTTGGTTTGTGCTGGGTTATGCAGATTCAGGTCAAGAAAAAGCACAGAGTTTGTTTAAAGACATCTTATCTTCCACCTTCAGGAGAAGAAAATGGGCCTATCATTTACAGGAAGAGGAAAGGCCTTAATTACTCTGAGAAGGAGCAGGATCCCACACACCTTTCAGTCCTTCAAAGGATTTGGCCATCACATTCTCAAAAGCAGTGACAGGAAAAAGAAAAAGCAAGCTGTTAATAAAATATGGAGACAGCTTAGGAATTTGCTTGCAAAAGTCCATGATAAAAAACCTCCAGCTGAGATCCAGCATCTATTTTACAGTCACCTGTGCTCTGCTTCATCTCTCCTTAAATGCATGGAGCACAGGGCTTCTATCACTCCTTTAGCATGACTGCTTAGAGTCTGAGAGGTTTCACTGGTCTGAGGAAGCTTTTCCTTCACATGCAACTTAAATGTGCCATTTCTTGAAGTCATCCCCTTGTCTCTTATACTCCAGCAAGCAGAACAAGTGTAAATTAAATGGAAGACACATGAAATCTATTTAAAGCCCAGTGCTTCCCCTAGCATGAAAGTTCTTTTATTTCAGAGTGGAAGGGGTCTTTACTCTGTGCTGTATTTTTCCCATCAGAAATTGAAGAAGAACATACATTTTCCTCATGACTTGGATTTAGCTTAATCAGCAGCCCCCTGCTGATGTAATTCAACCCAAAGAGATTTTTTTTTTTTCCCCCCCCCTGGTGAGCTGCTGCCCCTTTTCCCCTCCTTCCACCAATTCCAGCATGGAAAACAAGGAAGGAATTAGACAGACAGAACTTATTATCTATCAAGCTGCAACTTCAGACTGGGCAGGAAGGACATTTAAAATATAAAAAGCAAATTTTATGACGCCTTTTCCTCCCCAGAGATGCCACAAAAATATTTCTTGTTTGTAGCTGAGAATGAACCATTTTTCTCTTTCATTTCTGCTTTCTGTCACATATTTCATTTTGGCTGCCCCTTCTGTCTTTCAGCTAGGGACCTAGGCTTCTAACACAGAATCACAGGTAACTCAACAACAAAATGCCTGTATTATCTTTCTTTTTTTTTTTTTTTTTTTTTCCTAGTCTGTCAGGTAATTGCAACTAAAAGCTTTTGCATATTTACCACAGAAACATGTCTCTCCTGGAGGATGGGACTGTCATTAAGTAGAATATCTTATTTAATAAGCCTCTTTTGAGGTATAGGGCAGGGGATTTTTTCCTGGCCTCCTTCAGAGCAAAGGACAAGCAGATAAAGATCAGCTGCTGCAGTACTACACTGTCAAAGTTCCTGTTCCTGTGAAAATTAATCCTCTCCAAGCTCAGAGTTCAGGTAGGCTTTGCCACTGTGAAATTAATGAAGTAGGAAAAGGGTCTGTTATCAACTCATGTTGGTTTTTCATCCCCAGTCCTCACCGTGTATAAGACAGATTTCTTCTCTCTTTACAAACAGATCAACTACCCTGTGTTTTTGTAACCCATCTGATGAGCTGTGGATGCTGCCAGGACTGATTCTCATTAAATCCATCATGAAGAAGGATCAGATTTTCTCTCTTTGCCCCTGTTTCACAGAAGTGTAACAACAAAAATGTGGTCTGAACATTTCTAAATTCAGCTGTTATCTAAAGACAAATTCCTTTCACCCACTTCTCTATTTCCCCCCACTCCTGAAGCAGCAGTAGAACTGCTTTTCTTGGTCCCTAGGATGCTGAATTAAGCTGACTGCTACCTGACTGCAAAGAGAGGGTCTGAGAACATCTGCAAGAGAGACTTTGTGTCTTGGAGTCAAGACAGAGGGTGAGGATGCCCTGCCAGGGGTTATGTTTTCATCAGAGGCTGCTCTAATGAAACTGCTCAATAGGCTGAATAGGGATATATCTGGTTCACACATTTCACTTTGGGCACACCTGTGCTGAGGTCACAACTCCATCCTAGCACTTAACAAAGCACTGTGAGTGGGAATCAATAGACAAGAACAGGTCCTCACTCCAACACCAAATCACTGGTAATACAGCTGACAAGAGCCAGCCAGAAGACTCCCACTGACTCAGAGCCTGTGTGAAAACTAATCCTTGACAAACCATCTTCTGCATCCATACAGTTTTCCTGTAGGCTAGCCTTACACTTGTTAAGTCCCTGGCTTCATATACGAGTACCGACTAGAAGACACATTTGAGGTATGGATTGATTGTTTAGGTTAAAATAATTCTGAAACCAAGAACCTATATCCATTGACTTGGAATGAAAATGTGGACATCCCCTCTTCTGGAAACAGTTCCAGAGAGAACAAACTGATAGAAGTGAAAGACTTTCTAAACTGTAACTGGCAAACTCTATTTTTGCAACACTTTATGATTATTTACAAACTTACAATAGTTTTCAATGCAAGTAAACTCCAAGAGAGGAGTTAGGAGTTAGGACATCATTTTTTCTTATCATCAACAAACCATTCTAAGAGCTGTCTCTGTTTAGAATTAAGGGTTGATTCTCATTCATTTAAATGAATGTAAGAAAATTCCCATAGGTAAAATACTTTTCCTAGTAGTGTTACATGAGCCCAGTCTCTTACCTGTAGTATCTGGATTGAAGGTAAGTAGAACACACAGCCTTAGACACATGGCTAGCTGAACCAAAGTCTATGACCTTGACCCTATATGGCTGTCGGGATGGGTCTACCAGCATGATGTTCTCTGGTTTGAGATCAGCATGAATCAGTCCCAGACTTTTCAGCTTCATTAGGGCAGTTGCTACCTGCTGGAGAATTGGTCGAATGTACTTAAGGGGCAAGGGACTGAATTTATTTTGTTTTAAGAAATCATAGAGGTTCTGCTCCAACATTTCAAATACCAAGCATGTGTGATTCTTGTGCTGGAAGCATTCATAAGCACGTACAAAGTTGTAGTCATCCGCGCTTTCTGTGCTCAGCCGTGCCAGGATACTCACTTCAATCTGGCCTTGTCGGGCATAAGAAGGGTGGTTTTTTAGGATCTTGATAGCCACAATCTCATTAGTGCCACGTTTCCAGCATTTGACTACTTGTCCGAAGGTTCCACGGCCAAGAAACTCTAATACTTCATACGTGTTGGTCATGGAACAGAGCACCTCATGTTGCACCAGCTGGTAATCCCCTTCACTGTTGGAGCCACTGTTTTTGGAGGTGGCTGTGGAAGTGGTGGCGGTGGCTACAGTGGCCCCACTGGCATTGTTCTGAATCATTGGTGGATGCTCCTCGATAATCTGCACGCTGCTTGTGTTCTCAATTTCCTCGCTCTTGCGCTTAAGTCCACATTTTTGGTAGGTGTCCAGAAGGCTCACAGTGCTGCGACGCATCAGGTTGTGTGGCCCACCCAGTGTTTGCCCAGACACTGCAACCACACCAGAAGTGCTGTTGGCAGATGTAACCACAATGTGCCCCGTGCTTGCTGGGAAGATGATGGTCTGCTCGTAAGGGATGCTCGGATTGGGGATCTGGAGGGAGGCGTTGACGGCTGCTGCGGCAGCTGCTTGGGAGGACTGCACGTTCTTGCCCTGGTTGTAGACTTTGCTGTGTGTGCCGTACCCAGTCATATCCCAGTTCGAACTCGGCTCCACTTTCAGTTTCTTCACGCTACAGAAGGCACTTGACTGAAGGGTATGAGGAGAGAAAACTTGCACATGCGAGGCCATACCTGCAATACAACATCAGAGTGAAACCACTGTATCAAGATGCTTTCCCCAGGTTTTTTCATTTCCTCAGTGGCAGAAAAGGGAAATGGGATACAGGCTTCAGATACATTACATGCACACACACAAAAAAGCAAGTTTTTCCAGAAATATGTATTCAACACAAGTAAAATATTATGCTCTAAAATAAATCCTTACCTCAGATTGAACTATATTAACAACACTCAAGATTTCTACTCTCTTGCTCTCCCCCTTTTCATTTTTAATAACAGGAATGTACATGTTATTTTTTACCTCCTCTGCCTAAAGAGGCTCCTATTCCCATTGTCTCCAGGAATATATCTAGCTCTCTGGAAGAACTCAAGTGCTGCAAAGTATTCTGACTACAGAAGCCAAATGTCAAATACTCAGGCTTATCCAATCTTAAGCAGTTTGGTGGATCTGACTTAAGCCCTCCACTTATGCCCATAAAACCACTGTGTAGCTTCTGGTCTGCACAGAGTGAAGATGGGACCAGGAGATGATACACTGTGAGCAAATGGAGGTGCACAGATAAAGCTGAGGAGCCAGACAGAAGAAGATGATGTTTCAGATTGCATGCCAAGTCTGTGAGTGGGAATTGTGCACAATGCTAGTCTGTGCTCAGGGACACTGGAGATGGGAGTTACACAACATGAACTTCACTGTGTGCTCTCAGTGCTCCTGGATTTATAAAATTGTGTTCATCTATTCTTATTCACAGTGACAATACCATCACTGGGAAGTAGATCCCCTGGAAATGGACAGCATTGTTTATGAAACAACATACACATTAGCATGTGTCAGAATTAGCTCCTAATATAGCTTTATTTTTACAGGAAAGACAAAGACCTATTTTAATACAAGTTTATTTGGTTTCAGAAGAGTTAATGATCTTCCAAATCTTTTTTAAAAAACTCAGACCACCAAAAAACAACCCCACAACCTCATAACCAAAGTGAAAATAATGCATCACTGAGACAGACTTTCTGAAGGATTCTGAGTAATATTCCACTGAAACAGAAAATGTGCCTATTCAGAGTAAAAAGATGTGGTGTATAGAGAAGGGGACAGCTAAGTCCTGACTTGCTGCCAGCTTTCCCTGCCCAGGGTAGGGATAGTACTGCTGGGGCAAACATTTTGTGAAGAACACAAATCCATGGGGACTTCTGGGGAAGAAATCAGCACCCAGCAGGAGTTAGAGCAGAAAGGCACAGCCTCCTTCACCCTTCTATCTGTCATCAGTGTTTCTTTTTAATAAATGAGAATGACTAAGGAAGAAAAAGACAATATGCTGAGCTGGCACCACTGTTGAATTATTAAGCACAAACATAACTTTGACTTGTTTTCAACTTTAAAAAGTTAAAAGCTGAATGAATGCTTCAGTAACAAAACCACAACAAACTCTGCAGTTCACATGGACGACTTCTTCATGTGGAGGCATGACAGTATCTGACTTGGCCTCCTCATACTTCACTGGTCCATGTTCCTCTTTAGAAGATTTTTCTGGAGCTCATGCATACACAGACACGCTCACTCACATGCATGCATAAACTTACTCATATAGAAAAATGTGAATGTCACTCCACACTCACAAAGCTCAGTAGTCAAGTTAACAGACCTAAACACACCCAACACTCTATTTCCACTTAATTCCCAGCAGCCCAAAGGCCAGAAGTGGCTCAGGAGAGGGATGCTGTGGTGAGCCAAAACCTACCATGAGTAACTACTCAGACGTAACAGGCCAAGCAATCTCTCCACTTTGCTTCAACACCCCTGCCTTCACCCCTGTCGCAGTGATGAATTTATGAGGACAGAGCAGATGCAGAAAACAACCCCTTCAGGACACATGGGGAAACCCTCATCTGGGCTTGAACATGACACACAAAACCCCACTGATCCCAGTCTAGCAACGAAGCCCTGCAAACCATAGCATGCTGCCCTCTGCAGACATGACCCCTGTCTCTAAGTGGATTTATGACTGCTTGCTGTTGTTCCTTTTAACTCCACTACCCCCTGCTCCCCCAACCTCCTGGGCAGCAATTTCCAAGGTCCCTGCAACTGGATACTCTGTCCAGCTCCTTGACCCAACTAGAAAAGTACCTTCTCTCCTCTCTCCTTTCCGCGGGGCAATGATGCTGTCAGAATGCCATGATACGTGGCAGGCAGTGAGCTCGGAGAAACACAGCAGTGCTACTCAACTTGTCATCCTGGACACAGAGATCGTGTGTGAGTGAGCAAAACCCTGTTTGTTTTTCCACTGATTAAGAAGAATCACGGTGTTCCTTCTAGTACAGTACTGACCTGCCTGGAGAGAGGGTGTGGTTTGATGTATGTTTTCCCCCGGACGTAAATAATATGGCAGATGTAATTGGTAACATATTGTGGACCTAACAGAGGTGTAATTTATAGTTTTATGGCTTTCATTCCATGGTGTGCTTGAGCAATCTCTCTTCGTAGAAAATGAAAAGGGAAAAAATGACTTGACGCAGAACAAGAAGAGACGTTCTTCTCACACTCTCCTCTAAAGATAACACCAAAAGACTGAGGCATAGCAAATTAAAGTCAAGGATGTGAAGCACAGCAGCTGCAACTTTCTCAGTGCCACTGTAAAAATCAGGATAATCGCCACCATTAAGGGACAGGCTTTCAACTGGTGCAAACTGGCAGGGCTCCACTTGATATCAGCTGACGCTAAAAACAAGGTCAGCAGTCACTCAACATTGTCAATGTCAGATGTCTGCCTGTGCCCTTTGGTGAAATGAGTTGTTGTTAGGGACTGGTTTCCACATCAACAACCAGCCCCTTGCTGTCCCTGAAACACTGCTGGCAGCCTCAGCAGAGGACAGGAACAGGGGATAAATACTGACTCACTCCAAAAATGGAGAGGGTGAAGGAAGCAGTGCTTTTGTGGATAAAGCGAGGACTTTGGACTCTTCTGCTGCCAGTGCTGCCCTCCTCAGAGGTTACATCTCATCACAGAAAAGGTTTTTTCTTTTCCTCTAAAAAAAGAACTATGAAATCTTCTTCCTTACATCCAAAATTACTTTCTTATGTTTGAGGTTTTAAGGGCACGCATTGTAAGGAAAAAAACGCAGTGAGTTCTTCAGCATAGTCCGATACCAAGAAATTATACCCTCATTGACAGCTTGGTGATGGGAAAAGGTGGCTTCTGCAGAAAAGTAATTTTTATTGCAAATTTTCCTGTGCAGTTAATGCAAGAAAAACACAATCCTAAATTTCCTGAGGACACAATAAAACTGTGCTGGTGGCATGTTGTTTCTTTCAAAAAGGATTTTTGCTCCATGGAAATAGCAGGAATAGTAATAAATGTGAATAAAAGTTGGATGGTTTTGTTACAGGAATCAAATTCCTCATTACAGCCTGTAATATAATTTACACCTTCAGCCTTTTGATTACACAGGCTGACAACAGCTTGACACAATGTCCATGAGGAAACAAGCCAGCAGTAATGGGGTGATCCATGCCAGCCAAGCCCAGCAGCACTGATGTCTCAGAGACAGTGGGAATGGCCCCGGGGAGCATTCTTGCTCCTGGGATCTTGGAAAGACACAGGGGCTGTAAGTTGTAGAGGGATGGAAAATGGGATGCTTCACTTTGGAAAAGTTCTCTTAACCACCCCCACCCCCCCCCCCGATTCACAGGTCTGACAAGAAACCTTCTGTGCAAGGCTGGGCCTCTCATATCACTTCCCTTCTCTGCAGGAAGATCCTAGCAGTCACCTTTCTGCTTTTTGCATGGAATGCCCAAGGCTGGCACCTGGCTCCTCATCTTTTTGCACTCTGCCAGGAGTGGAGGGAGTGAGGATACTTGGCATGAGCAGCTTCACCCACTGAGCATTCCTGCTCACCTGAAGCCCAGCTCAGCAACCCCACCTACACCACCAAAAGCTTTGGCTGGACTAAGCCAAGTGGCAATTCCAACTGAGCTGGTCCCTGCCTTGGCATGGGTGCCCTATTAGCTAGCCAGGATGAAGCCAGGATGCCACAACAGCTAAATACATGTCCTGAAGAGTGTAAGTCTAAGTTTTATATCACCCCTGAGCACAGCGAATCTCTGGGCTGGGAGCCGAATCAGGGTTGGGCACCATGCATTAAATATAATTGATAGCTCCTTTCTTTAATAATGAGTTTAGTGTAGTCGTTTAAAGCTCTCACAAAACTGATAGTAACTGGATTTAATGGGGCCTTCCCTGTCCTTGATATGACTCACATAACTTCTCATAGCATCTACATGAGCTGAAGTAGGTAGGGTGCAGCTAGGGGACAGTGTTAAAACAGCTGGAATGACTTTTATTTAAAGACTTGAGGTTTTTCCTTCCTGAGAACTCCTCCCACATCAGCTTTCACTTAATAATAATATAGCAGGTGCTATTTACAATTCAGATGGCCCTCTTCTGCATGCACACAAATCATGCAGCCGCCTCACTTGTACTTCTAACAGGTTTCAGGAAAGCAAAAAAGTTCCTTATCCACCCACATCACCCCAAAGGGCAAAAAATACACTTTGGAGACTAAAGAAGGAACAGTTTGAAAGCCTCTGATGTTTTCTTCTGGTTTACTCCCAGCACTTACTGCTGATTTTCAAGTATGGCCTTTGAGGTGGCAAGAGACCAAGCTGGTGTCCTGTATTAAATAGGGAGTCAGACCTTCTGCAGTACCTGCAGAGCTGCCAGTGCTCTGTAACCAGAGGCTGCTTCCTGGCTGCTGCCAGAACCACAGTGCCTGCTTGAAAAATACTGTAGAAAGCACATGGCGTGTGTTCAGCATATAAATGATGCTCGCAAGACAATACTGAAATAAGTATCTTCCACTTCTCCCTAGAGAGGCACAAGCCTGCAAATCCATGTACATGCCCTGGCTGAGAAGGCAATGAAAAGGGGATCTGTCAGGTATGGCTAATGCACTGCACCTTCAAATTAGCCATGTCTCAAGCACAGCACTCTTCACAGTGGCCTCTGTGTGGCTCCTTTTGAGGCATTGTTCCCAGCACCACTGCACTCTCAGAACCTCCCGAAAATTTATGTCCTGGAGGCTATACAAATTCTTTCCCTTGTGCTACCGAATGTTTGGAGACAACCTCAAAGTAGAGTTCAGACCTCACCAGCCTCAGCTCCTTCCTGTTCCTGGTGAGCCTAAGATGTCAAGGGAGCCTTCGTTCTAGGTGAAAATTCCCCTTCCTCCTTGTTCTGCTTTTCCTGTCCTGCTAGTAAAACTGTCTCAGCCTAATTAGCAGTTTTCTAAATGTAGTGCACAGTAGTCCTCAAAGATGTAAGATGTGACAGAGCACGTCCCCTGCACTGCTCCAGACCTGGATTCACATGGCTCCAATGTGCCATGTTTGATCCATGTCTTATGGACAAATGAAAATGTAAGACTTCTCAATGCACAGTCGCCATAAACAAAGCCAAATGGACAAAGCCAAGCATCCATCTCCTTCCCTCTCATCCCCACCCAAAAAGCACATCCCTCCAGTGCCATGGCTACTCTCATTATCATCTTCAAATCCCTTATCTCCCTGCCATCCCAACTGTCGTCCTACCTATCCCTCTCCTGCATTTATAGCATCAAAAACCCTGCCTTCTGTTTCATTCTGCACATCATGACTCTTCTTTATAGGTATGATGAAAATTATCAACCAGGACTTACTTAGTACTCTTGAGCATGGAGGTGGTGTAGGCAGTTACTCCCTATCACGGCCTGATTGGGTTATTTTGGCATGTGGTTCAGGATACTGCTGATTTTCCTCACAAACCGTCTTTATTCCCTTCCTCGCTCTCCCTTTAACTTCTTAAATCCAGGGCAAATTGTCTGCTGGCTACTGAAAGCTTTCTTAGCTGTAATTTAGAAACATTACAATTTTTATTCATCCTTTTGGGGTGGGCTCAGGGGCAGATGAGCCTGAATAACAAGCTGTGGGCTCCTCTGACATATCCCTGGTTTTAGGCACATGAAGAAAAATATCAGGGACAAATACGTACATGTACATTTGAATACTTTATTACACCTCAGTGCAAGATTCTTTCAGGGTCACCTCCATCTCCCACTGGAAGAACTGCAGTAATGACAAGAGATATTACAGATATCCTCAGTTAATCACATGACTAGTTTATGTTTCACATTTTAGTTAATTAACTATGCAACACCTGAGAACACAGGTTAAAATATACCTCACCTGGGTCTGCCCCATCACTTTCCTGTAGATGCTGGACCTGACACCAATTTCTAGGTCTTGGTGTCAGAAGGTCCAGCAGTCCAGTTCGTGCTCCCCTGAACTGAAAGATACCTTCTTATGGGAAAACCTGGCACAGCTGGAATAGTGAAAAACTTCTCTTCAGGATACCTCAATGTTACTGCATGGAAAACAAATGAAAACAGCAAATGAATACAATTTAATAGTCTACAGCCTTGACAAAACAGAGCTAGACCCCAGTAAGCAAACACCCTTCTGAATGTCTGTCAAAGCTGACAGAAAGACTGTCACCTCTACAGAAATCATTAAATGAGACTGCAAGTGCCCTACCAAGATGTCAAAGTGCTCTCCAGACATAAAGTGAGAAACCTTGGAGTCTGCAGTGCCCATGTCAGGTCTCTGGGGCTTGAGAAGGCAGATCATAGCCCTGGCAGAGGTACCTTGCTGAGCACCAGTCCTTCAAGCCAGGGAGGACTTCTGGAGTCCCAAGAACAAAATGAGGTGGTGAACAATAAAGATGGAGGCAGGGGCAGCACCTGAAAGCCTCCAAGGTCTGCATGAGCATGTGAAGGAACTTCTGCACAATGTAAGCATAAAGATATTTTAGGAAAGTGGTTGTCAGTAAAGTCAGGAAGAAGATTTACAACCAAATGATCAGTACTCCCAAGAGCCTCAGAGGAGAAGAAAGTCTGCTTGGGAGTCAGAGATGGGATGAGAAAGAAAGAACAAGATGAAATCAGACAGGTGGGACTGATAGAAGCTCTGCTTTGAAGCTTTATCTTTGGAGGACACTGAAGGATGTCTAACAAATGCTTTGCTGAAGAAATCCCTTGTTCAGATTTCTTGGAGAGAGGCCCAGCAGAGCTGAGGCCAGTGTGGAATGCTTGGCTGGGGCTGTGCTGCATGCTGCTGGGGAACCCACGAGCAGCACCACATCTGTTTAAAGAGCTGAAGACTGCGGCAACACCCACAGCACCACTTAAAATGAGCGTGACATGATGAGGCTCCTATAATGCCATGCTTGAATGAGCTCCTGAAGCACTGGGTACGGCCAGAGGAGATGGGGAAAGCAAGCTACCAAAGAATGTTTCCTCATCCTGAAATCAAAACGGAGCCAGAAGAGTCCAAAAGCAGTTACTCACATCAATGTGCCAGGTAGGACTGTTTGGCAACATCATATGTGTTCTGGACACCTTCCTCCTTCCCATCTGTCCTCCACTGCCACAAAGTGGAACAAACAGTCAGCACAGCACTTCTACAGCACTCAAAGCTCCAGAACTATACAAGAAGAACTATACAAGAGCAGTCTCTGCAGTAAACTGGCCATAGTTTGCCTTGTAGTCCAACTTAATGTCTGGATCCCTACATTTAACCTCCAAACAGGTCTATAAGGCAGGAGCCTCTGATTCCAACAAGCTCCATCTCTGATTGCCACCTGCCAACAGAGTTACATCCTGAAAGCAGAACTGAAAGAAGGATGACCTTGGCATGGCTCTGCTTTCAAGGCAGCATGGCTCAAGTCACTGCTGTTCATCTTCCAAAGAGGGGCTGGCCACAGTACCCCATTCTACAGGGGAAAGAGAGGACTTTCTCAACCTTCCCGACTCCAGACTTCACTGACCATCCTACCGGCCCTCCATTATTTTAGTTCCTGGGAAGGGGTACCAAGGCCTCTCAAAAAGGAACCAAAATGAATCCGTTTTCCTTTGCTGCTCTGGTTGTGCCCCCCCTCACCCACACAGCACTGGCACATTTGTGGCTTCCCACAACTGCCTAGTGGAAAGGATATTTTGGCTTTTTCCACTATGGCTCTCTCCCCACCTGGATGAATTTCCACCTGTAAATATTAACTTTGTAATGTCAATGACTCCAACTGGCCTGCAAGTGTGGTGAAACCACAGGGAATGCCTGGCACCTCGAATACCTTACTTGTTAGAAACAACACTACTTGTGAAGGCAAGACATGGGTAAGGCTCACTGGAGTCTCTGGCTGAGTCTCTCACTCCCAGAGGATTTTTTCCTAACTCTTTTATTTGCAAAGAGGCCACTGCATGGCATTCAGCCTCTGCTTTGTTTACAAAACCTGAAACTCAGACCAAGCTCTAGGTGGGCTGAAAACATAATTTTGCTTATTCACAAGATCCCTTCCTTCATTTGATTTCCACCAGGATACAGACCTGTTGGAGAGAAACAAGCCCCTGGTGAGGTCTGGATGGAATACACAGGAAATGGCTTGCAAAGGAAGATGAAGATGCAAGGAGAAAGGTGAGGAAGCTGGGCACAAGGCTCTGCCAAAACAGAAAATTGAGACAGACTGATATGTTGATCTCTTGACAGCCACATACCACCTTCAAGTAAGAATGACCAAACACAGGACCTACAGTAGTCTCAGACATTGAGGGTGTGGGGAGTTTTAGGAAATGAATAGAAAGGACAGTGCAGGTTGATCACCTGACCTCCAGTTTAATGAGTTGCAACAATTCTGTAAATAACCTGCTTTCCCATCACACCTGACCTGCACAGAAAAAAGCCTTCAGTTCCTCAAGGAATCACCTTGAGCATTTTTCACCCTGTTTTCCAGACTTTAGGGCCAAGAAAACACCCCCAAAGTTATGGCCAAACAGTCAGAAACCTTTTCTTGCTGTCACCTATGGCTTTTGGTTTGCATTGCAAAGTAGGACTATAAACCCAGAAATGCATGATGTGAAATGGGCTGTGAGCTGGGACCAGAACAGGCACAGTAGGACTGAGCCAGCTGGCCCAAAGCAAAAATCACCATGGAGACACAGGGTGCAGGATTGGGATGTGGACTCATTTCTCCCCAAAACGCCTGTCTCTCTTGGTCCATTCACCTTTGAGACGGGTGAGTGGCTCTCGTATGAGACACAGTGATAGGGAGCCTGCAGCCTCCATGAGAACACAGTGTGCTGACAGGTTGATCTGTGGGAGCCAATGACTCCGTTTGCTGTATTTGGAGTTGTACTGACCTCTGTCATGCAAAACAGATGGTCACACTCAGGCACACATAGACTTGTAAACACTTGCACAACCAGATGACCCACAAAGGCAATGAATCTGATAATCTCCAAAAGAAATGAGTTATGCTACCCCAAGCAATCCCACAGAAGTGCCTCTGGACTCAGGCAGGTGCCTGCCCCACTGCTGGCTGGCTTGCTGGGGCTGGTGCACACCTGATCTCCCACTGTCTTCATATCAACTTCATTTTTAAGCAAGGTCTAATGGGACAGAGGCCAGATCAGTGTGCAGAGAAGAGGCCTGTTTGGCAAAGGAAGGACAACCTAGGTGATTGTCTTGGTTTGAAAGACAGGTACCAGCCAGCAAAAAAAAGCTGGAATCTCCCTTTGAATAGAGAATGTAAACCCCCTCCCTCAGATTATTGTAATTTTGCAATTGGAGGCTCTCAGGCAAAGATTTGGGAGTGGGAATAACAGTTCTTTACTAGGAATATTAGACAAAGCAAAGACAAATACAAATGTAATAGCACTAAGAGACGAGCAAAAACAAAGAAACAACAAAACCTCAGAAAATGCCCTGACAGAGTCAGGGATGTGACCTGACACCCTGGGTATCAGGGTGGTGAAAGCAGCCCAGATGAAATCCTCCTTAAGCAGTAAATGCAGTTCTAAGAAGTGAAAATAGTCCTGTAGGAAAGTCCGATGGTGAAGAAAATGTGTTCAGTCTTCCTCTGGAGAGAAATCCAGTGGAGAGAGAGAAAACAAGCAGGGTCCCCTGGTACTCCAGTCCTTTCGGAGCAGTGTCCTTGGACCAAAACTGCTGTTCACTGCTGTTTCCTCAGAGAAACTTGCTGCTTCCTTTGTTTAAGTTAAGTATCCATAAAGTACCCAGCAATCAGATGTACAAAGCTCTTGCTTACACAGAAAAACCCCCTGATTTAGGCATGAGGATAAACGATGAAGGATTGAAGGATTTCAGAGCCTTGAGGAGTAAACATCCAGAAGCAGAGGAAAGGCTATCTACTTGAGAAAGGAGGATATAAGGCCCTTGTGTGTGATGAAGAAGCTCTGAGACAGCACTAACAGCCTACTCCTCTTTAAAGCTCTAGAAGAAAAGAAATCAGTCCAAGGGAAGTCATTATGAGAAACAAAACAATAAAAATCTCCACCTGTATCAGCAGAACTCCCTGGATACTATCAGTCTCTCCCCCAGGTTTCTCTTTTGTGCAGAATATGATTATTTATTTACCCAGCTCTGCAGTGCTTAACACCATGGCTGCTGGGCTTCTTGCACTGTCAAAATTAGAGCATGACAGAAGAGGAGTGAAGCTAAATGTGGAGATTCAGTATGACACAGGCCAAATGCCTTCTGCAGGGGGGACCCCACAGCCAGCCTGGACACTCCCTTGGTGTAACTTTGCTCCAGATCACTCAGTGCTTCCGAGACCCTGCACAGTGCCCTGCAGACAACCAAGGAACCAGAGCACACCTCAGGCCCTGTTCAAGTGCTGACCATGAGTACCTGCTGTGTCTTGCTGAAACCAAACCTGCAGAACCAAAAAGCCACAGCAGAAAGAAGAGATGGCTGCAGATGAAAAACCAGCTAAAGGGGCTGTCAAGCCTTCTTCTCATTCCTGATGCTACGTTAAAGAACTGATGTGTCACTTTGTGCTTCCAGCAGCATGCAGCCACTTGCCCAACCTCTTCAGAAGCATCTTTTTGGCACTACTACAACTGTTTTGCAGCCATGTGCTTTCAACTCAGAACATTCAATTCTCTCCTTTTCCTACACAATGAAATGAAAGGATTCAGCTCAGATGCAGTGGGACAATGAGTTCAGAATCACCAATGTGTCGGTGATGCTGCAGCCAAGCTGTCCACAGTCACACCTATGGGTTTTGACTAACGATGTACGGGAAGTCTGGCCAAACTGAGTCATGGGGGAAAGAGGAGTTTCTGGGAAAATAAGCTCTGTATGATTTTCTCACATGGAGCAAATATACCACTGTTTCCACAGGTTCCAGAAAAAAAACAGATTAATAACAACTTGTGGTGGAATCACAAGAGCTTTCAGGAGGTCCTGGAGAACACTGGGCATCTTAGCTTTGCCGTAGTCATAGGAATGACTAGGGAGTAAAATGGCCTGGGGTGGGCCTATGGGTTTTGCTAGAAAAACTGTGACAGTCCCAGCAAATGAGAGGGGAAAACTGCCATTAAAAAAAGCCCAAAACAAAAGAAAACAGCCAGGGGAATTTAGTACCAAAAGTCCTGGGAACTTTCATCAGACCTTATGTACTCAAAACTCACTAAAAGCTTTCCAGCATCCATATGGATGAAAATTAAGAAGAGACTGAAAACTAGATTCAGCAGAAGCACAATAACTGTGGAAAGAGTTTCAGTGGGAAGCAGCAAGTTTACACCCGGTATAAATGCCCAAATAATTCGATGTTTGCAGTACACCTTTGTGGACACAGTCCTTGGTTTTGGTAATTTTTCATATCTGAAAATAGCCCTGCTTCTCTCTTTAGTTCTTCCTGGGCTCATGGGAGACTGAAATGAGTCACCAGAGGATCAGCTGAGTCATCCAGCCAAATCTTGAAAAGCAATACAAAATGTGTGGTCATCACATCCTCAACTCAAATGTGGATGACAGCAGCACCCCTAGCAACCCTCCATGCATTAGGCAGAAAGGATTGGAGACCACTGACACTATGAGCTGTTGTTTTGAGCCAGGCAGAAGAATGCCTTAAATGAAACTAGGACAGTGCAAACAAGAGCTGACAAACATGGCCAGAACACAGCCCAGTGGAAAAGGACCTGGGGGCGCTGGTTGACTGGCAGCTAAACATGAGCCAGAAGTGGCTCCAGGTGGCCAAGGAGGCCAGTGGCATCCAGATCAGAAAGTGTGGCCAGTAGGACCAAGGCAGTGACTGTCCCTTGGTGCTTGCCACTGGTGAGGGTGCACCTCAAATCCTGTGTTCAGTTCTGGGACCCTCACGACAAGAAAGGCAGTGAGGTGCAGCATGTCCAGAGAAGGGCAATGGAGCTGGTGAAGGGTCTGGAGAGTAAGTCCTATGAAGACCAGCTGAGGGAGCTGGGTTTTTTTAGTCTGGAGAAGAGGAGGCACAGGGGGAACCTCATTAGTCACTACAACTACCTGAAAGGAAAATGCGGCACATTAGGAGGGGGTCGGTCTCCTCTCCCAGTCAACCATCAACAGGACAAGAGAAAATGGCCTCAAGTTGTGCCAGGACAGGTTCAGTCTGGACACCAGGAAGAATGTTTTCCCTGAAAGGGTGGTTAAGCATTAGAATGGGCTGCCCAGGCAAGTGGTGGAATCACAATCCCTAGAAACATTCAGGAAAACACTGGAATGGCACTCAGTGCTATGGTTTAGTTGGCATAATGATGTGCAGTCACAGGCTGGATTCGAGGCTCTTAGAAGTCTTTTCCAGCCTTAATGATTCAATGGCCACTGGTCCTGCACCTGACACAAAGCCCTTCTCCATCCAGTTTCCCCATTCCAGAGGCATTAGGAAAAAGGGATGGCCCTCTCCATCTTTCAGATCATGAGATTCCTAGCCCATTTTCCAACTTCTATGAATCAAAGTTCCAATTCATTCAATTCCTCTAGCAAATCTTAACAAGACCTGTTTCGATATGCAATCTCCCTGACAACCAATTAACTGTGACCTTTTAAGAACACAGGTCCATATTTCATTTTTATGTCTATTATCTGCAGAACAAAAAGGAGTGGGGCAGTTGCTTTTGGGCAGAGAAAATGTATTTACCAAGCAGGTTTCTTATGGTGATTACGAAAGTTTAGCAAGCAAATTCAGGACAGTTGTTCTCTTTGTGCTGTCACGGAAAAACAACCCCAATTTGCAGGGGCTGGATTGCACTGCACAGCTGTTCAGGGAACCCTGTTCCTGCACAGCTCACTGTCACCCTGCAGAGCTCGTGCCACGAGCCACAGCTGAGCCAAGAATGGAGGACCCCAAAGCACCAGGGGGTTACAGGAACAGCACATGTGGCACATCAATAGTACAGGTCCCTCTGTGGCTCACCCAGGAAAATCCATTTGGTGGAGGCTCCCAGTGACACTCCTTTCACCTGGCCAAGCACCAGCAAAAGGTGCCCAGGGACTACATGCAAAATGGCACCAAACAGGTTTTCAAGAAACTGCTCAAAACTTCCCAACTAATGATGTCACTCCTGTTTTGTCTTGATTCTTCCTGCCAGCTCATCCCTGGGTTTCAGCAAGGCCATGATGTATTCACCTCTCTATGCCTCTCTCCCAGCACTCTGCACCTTCACTCCTATTTCCTTTGCCAAAAGAATGAAAACCACTTAAAAAAAAAAGAAAAAGAAGAGCTGAAAGGTTCAGGTGGGCATCAGTGGATGATGAATGCCACAAGACAGAGTAAAGCTTGAGCCTTAAGGAAGACAGGTGTCAGACAGAAGCAGGTAAAACTGGTATAAACTGGTGTAAAAACAGGTTTAAGTGAAACTCAAGAAAAAAGTTACAAAAGCTATTAAAGTACTTAAAATCCATGGGGTTTTGATCCCAGAGTTATAAGAACTTGGCATTATTTAGTCTTTTAAAGGCTTAGTAGTAGGGACTCCAAGCTGTTGAAACATTCACTTATTCCATGCTCTGCAGAGACAGAAAATAAATGTGAAACTGGATCCTGACAGCACTACTAGATCCCAAAATTGACCCTCCTGCTTTCTGCTCTGCCTGCTCCAAAGAACATGCTATTCCTGGAGGAGTTTTAAAAACTAAAGCCCACGCAAGTGTTCTCATGTCCTCTCCCCAAAGCTAAGGAAAGCAGCTCGCTTGAGTGGCCCTCCCACACACATCACCCTCTGGGCCCTGGCACTTGCAAAGAACTCTGCACCGGCCCCTTGGGCTGGCCTGGCACCAAGCAGGAGCAGAGCAGCAGCCACAGCATGCAGCTCAGCACGCTCGAGCTACAATAAACCTGTCAGACTGCGCAAGACATGAATCATATGGACTGCCACAACAGCAACCCAGCGTGTGCTAAAGCAAGCAAACAAACAAACAATCCTAAGACATCTCAGAACACAGATGTAGGTAAAAGGCACTCTCCTGAGGCTGCCAGTGCAGTTATACTACAAGGCTTCCTGGAAAAATATACTCTCTCCTGACTTGTGACAACTCAGAAATGCTTCAGCAGAGCTGCGGTAGGAGGCCACAGGAAAGCAGGACCAACACAGCCTCTACTCACTGGGAAACTGGATGCTGTCCAAGCAAATGCCTGGGTTTCCCAGGATGCTGGAAGTGAGAGAAAACACCTGTAGCAAAGCTCATTTGTCATCGAGGGATGTGGCGCAGAAGTTGCTCAGGGTCTTTTGGAAAGCACATCTTCAAGTGCACTCAGCTGGAGGCGCTGCTTCTCTCACACTGCCCAGGAAGTTATGCAGGAGAAACAAGAGCATCTTTTCCTGCTTAAGGTATTCCTGTGGTTTTTGGTACAACCATGAGATTGAAGCACAGAAATAGTGCTACAAATGCATGTGAGGGACTTGCATGCTGCCTCTGCCCTTCAGGACAGCCCTGGGAGTGGATGACTGCTCCAGCCATGCTTGTGAGCCATCAGGGCATACCATTTCATACCATGAACCTGCGACTACACTTTGGATGAACATCTATTTTTCACTTGTATCACTGCAATATAGTCAATATATTGGTATGGTATGGTATAATGACCATTTCTCCATCCTGTTCTCCTCCCTGCTATTTAATGATCTTGCTGTGTTGCCTCTTAAGCCACAGTCCTCCACTCACAGACACCACTCACCTTCCAACCAGCAACTTCAAGGCTGTGAACCATGAGATGACAAAAGCACAGGGGAAAGGTTTATGGCTAGTCTGTTTGCTTTTCCTGGCAGATTCAGTCCAGAGACTTCAGCTTTTCCAGGTGACAACTGTCTTCCAAGACTGCCTACATCACAAAATATTCTATAAAATCTTTATTTAACTGCTCCCTTAGGACTTCTGGCTAGACCCTCACACTACTGCCACATGTGCCTGTGTCTGTGTTTAAGCACATGAATTGTCTGAACTGACTTCATCAGGATCACTCACACACTGAAAGCCCACTACATGAATAAACGTTAGCAGGAACAGTGCTACAACACTTAATTACAACAATTAATCATCTACCCTTGGGTTTTGAAAGGGAATGTGTGGGGAAAGAAAGCAAAAAAACCCTCCATAAAACTTGTGGATACATTTCAGGTATCCAAGTGATGCATTAATCTAAATTAAACCCCTCTCCTGCACTGTCCCTTTTAAAAAAGCAAGTTCTTCTCTACAAGTGTATAATCTGTAGTTAACTGCTGTTAACTGATTTCAAAAGAAATCCTGTGGAAGGTAAAGTTTCCAGTACCTGTGCCCACCCCCAAGCAGCACACTCAGAAAATCTACATTTGGTTTTCTTGCAGATTTTACCTTCCCTTCCTTCTCCATGACTAGCAACATACATAGAAAAACATTCTCTCTGCTCTTGACAGAGTGGNATATATATATATATATATATGATAATTACAGTTTTCTCAAAGAAGTATAAATATACAAAAGACAGAGTTCTCTCTAGGCAAATATCTCAAAGGTCTGACTAAGTACTGAAAGAACTGTCATTTTTTTTCTGCTCTGTTAAGAAATGGGACCCTTTTAGGTTTTGAAATACACATTTTCTATTCTTTTTTTTTTTTTTTTACTTTTTTTCTTAAAACCTTTCTGTCNTAATCTGTAGTTAACTGCTGTTAACTGATTTCAAAAGAAATCCTGTGGAAGGTAAAGTTTCCAGTACCTGTGCCCACCCCCAAGCAGCACACTCAGAAAATCTACATTTGGTTTTCTTGCAGATTTTACCTTCCCTTCCTTCTCCATGACTAGCAACATACATAGAAAAACATTCTCTCTGCTCTTGACAGAGTGGCTGCTACTGCTTCTGCTGCTGCTGCACGTTCTCCACCTGGAGTGAAAATTCTCCACTGTTGTTACAGCAGCCAACAGTGATGTCACAGACTGAGTATTGTGACTTCAGCTGGAAAAGGAGCAGTGGGAGCAGATGAACTCTGAAAACAAAGATATTGTTTTGGTGTAAACAGCCTTTACAGAAAAGAGGAGGAAAAAAAGAAGGAAGAATATATATAT